>CM052883.1:23144110-23193508 GCA_028534135.1 Potos flavus | reverse complement strand
AAAAGTGCTCAACATCACTCGGCATCAGAGAAATACAAATCAAAACCACAGTGAGATATCACCTCACACCAGTCAGAATGGCTAAAATAAGCAGGTCAGGAAATGACAGATGTTGGCGAGGATGCGGAGAAAGGGGAACCCTCCTACACTGTTGGTGGGAGTGCAAGCTGGTACAGTCACTCTGGAAAACAGTATGGAGGTTCCTCAAAAAGTTGAAAATAGAGTTACCCTTCGACCCAGCAATTGCACTACTGGGTATTTACCCTAAAGATACAAATGTAGTGATCCGAAGGGGCAGGTGTACCCGAATGTTTATAGCAGCAATGTCCACAATAGTCAAACTATGGAAAGAACCTAGATGTCCATCCACAGATAAATGGATAAAGAAGAAGTGGTATATATACACAACGGAATACTACGCAGCCATCAAGAGAAATGAAATCCTGCCATTTGCAACGACGTGGATGGAACTAAAGGGTATTATGCTAAGTGAAATAAGTCAATCAGAGAAAGACAATTATCATATGATCTCTCTGATATGAAGAATTCGAGAGGCAGGGTTGGGGGTCGTGGGGGGTGGGAGAGGGAAATGAAACAAGATGGGATCAGGATGGAGACAAACCATAAGAGACTCCTAAACTCACGAAACAAACTGAGGGTGGCGGGGGGGTAGTGGCAGGTAGGGATAGGGTGGCTGGGTTATGGACATTGAGGAGGGTATGTGCTATGGTAAGTGCTGTAAATGTGTAAGCCTGAGGATCCACAGACATGTACCCTGGGGCCAATAATACTTTATGTGTTAATTAAAAAATAAATTAAAAAAAAAAGAAAACAGTCTGGAGGCTCCTCAGAAAATTCTATTAAAAATAATTCTATTAAAAATTCTATCAAATTCTATTTAATATAATTAATATTAATTATTTTAATATTTAATTTTAATAATTAATAATTAATTCAATTAATTCTAATTCTATTAAAAGTAGAACTACCCTATGACCCATGAACCACACTACTGGGTATTTACCCCAAATATACAAAACACTAACTCAAAGGGATAAATGCACCCCTATACTTATTGCAGCATTCATTACAGTTGTTGAACTATGGAAAAAGAAGTGGTATATATACATATAATGGCATATTATTCAGCCATAAAAAAGAATTAAATCTTGCCATTTGTAACAATATGGATAGAGCTAGAGAGTATAATATTATGTGAAATAATTCAGTCAGAGGGGAGGTGGGAGAGGGGATGAGAGAAATAGTGGATGGAGGTTAAAGAGTACACTTATCTTGATGAAAAATAAAATAAAATAATAAAATTATTATTACATAATAAAAAAAGAAAAATATCAAAATATAATAACGTATGTCCCAGTCATGTACTGAACGTTAGCAACTTGGAAGAAATTACTTTATCCCTTCTATATCATAACCCCTACCTGCTTCCACATTAATATCATTAAATTTTAAATACTTTGCTCTACTTCTTATATTACCAGACATGTGTATAACATGTGTATAAATCATATACAATTTTGCCTACTTTTGATCTTATATTAAGGAAATAATTCTGATTGCAGTTTATGTGTCTTGCCATTTCTTTTGTTCAGAATTAATTTTTCAGACTCCTTTAGGTGGATGCTAGAGCAAATTAATTTTCAATACTCTGTAGATTTCAATACTCTGTAGAACACAATTTATTTTTCCATTCTATAGTATGTTACATTTTATTATTAATTTCACTGAGCATTTCCAAATTTTAAGTAAATCATCATAATGTTGAGAGTCCTCATTTTTTTCTAAACCTTACAATCAAAAGTTTAAACTAGAATTATATATTTGAGGGCGCCTGGGTGGCTCAGTGGGTTAAGCCTCTGCCTTCAGGTCATGATCTCAGGGTCCCGGGATCAAGCCCCGCATCAGGCTCTCTGCTCAGCAGGGAGCCTGCTTCCCCCTCTCCCTCTGTCTGCCTCTCTGCCTACTTGTGATCTCTTTCTCTCTGTCAAATAAATAAATAAAATCTTAAAAAAAAAAAGAATTATATATTTGAAAATCTGGAGAACACAAAATGGTTTCTCACTCTAGCTATAATTTGTATGCTTTTGATGAATGAGGTTAAGTATCCTCTTTAATGTGTTTTGGCCACTCATGATTAGTTCCCTTGAACAATTTTTCCTTAGTTTGTCCATTTTTTATACAAACTGGTGTTTGCTTTTCTTCTTTTCATCTTCTAGATCTATAAAATTATCAGTAATATGTGTTTTCAATATATTTTCTCAGTCCAGTGCTTTCTGGTCTTTCTTGAAATCTGAAAGTATCTCTTAGACTCTCACAAGCTAAGCTATGATTTTAACTAAAATCTTTCTCTTTCAAAAAAAAATTCTTGTCGTTATTTTGTGTGTTTATAAGTAAAGCTTCTATACAATTAAAGTTTCTGCATAAGTAAAGTGAAATTTTTATCTAGTTTGTTTAATGCCAGGATTAAAAGTCCTAGAAGCATTTATCATGTCATTTAAAGACAAGGAAATCTATATCTAACACAGTGGCTTGATAACATTATTGTTAATTCCTCATTCCTTATCTGGCAAACCAAACGGTTTGGTTTTATCAAAACTTTGTGTGAGACCAACTTTTCAATGTTACAATGGAGTGGATCAAAATAGATGTAAGCCTCGGGAAGACAATGTTGTTTCCCCATGTTTTGGCACATAAAATGACTCTGAAATGTTAAAAGAATTGATTTGTTCTGTCACTGGATTCTCTGACAAATATGTGTGTGTGTGTAAGCTTTTATGCCATTCTGGTCATTTGTAAAATTTTTCTAAAGTGGTATGTTTTAACATAATAAGGTATTTTCCTGAATGTTTTACACTATTTTAGAAAGTTTGTCATAGAAGTCATTCAAATATATTCAGCCTTACAGGATGAATATTTTGCATGATGTAAAAAGTAGCAATGGCTTCTTATACATAAAATTCCATTTAATTGTGAATATAAGTGAAGAAAGTCACTCTAGATATACTCTCAAATTTGAACTGAGGTACGCTTACGAAATTTTTAACCTTAAGTGGTTCTTTTTATAGTTTGACAAATAATACTTTACTTCTTCTGATGGTAAAGAGAAAAGGAGATTTTCAATTAGTGAATATAGTTTTCTTTCTTAGAGACTACATTTAAATCCATATTAAAATTAAAAAAGTAATATTCTATCAAAAACAAAATAAAATCTGATAATGCAACTATCTTTTAAAGGTACTACAAACAAATATTCTCCAGAGGTTTATCTAGAAGTGATAGACAGCTTATAATTCATTTCTGTCTCTCTTTAATTATGCATTCCTTACTCCTGTATTTAACTATTTAATTGATATGAATATATTCTTACTCTCTCAATTCCTGATTTTAAATATAAAATGTGAGGGCGCCTGGGTGGCTCGGCTGGTTGGGCGACTGCCTTCGGCTCAGGTCATAATCCCAGAGTTTCGGGATCGAGTCCTGCATCGGGCTCCCAGCTCCATGGGGAGTCTGCTTCTCCCTCCGACCTTCTCCCCTCTCATGCTCTCTCTCACTCTCTCTCGCTCTTTCAAATAAATAAATAAAATCTTTAAAAAGAAAATAAATAAATAAAAAATGTGAGTTTTGGTTTTTACTAGAAAAGGAGGATTTTGATAATGTTATCAGATAAAGTTTATATTTCTAGGTAGGAACTGCTTTACCATATCATATATGATCAAAGCTTGAAATAAGTTTACTTTGTTGTAATACTGAACATTTACTTTGCTCTAAAGAAGTTCAATCCTATTATAGAAAATGAAAAAGTTCACTTTAGGAAGTCAAAGAAGTTTTTGAAGTTTTTAAAAATATTTTATTTAATTTTTGAGAGAGAGAGAGAGAGGAGAAAGCACAAGTGGGGTTGGGGGAGGGGGACAGAGGGAGAGGGAGAAGCAGGCTCCCCACTGAGCCAGATGCTGGGTTCCATCCCAGGACCCTGGCATCATGACCTGAGCCAAAGGCAGATGCTTAACTAACTGGGCCACCGTGGCACCCCTGATTTTTTTCTTTAAATTATTTTCTAAACAGATAGGCTCAAGAATCATTTGGATGGTGAGGAAATGAATCATAAACAAACATTTAATTTAGTAAGTGCGTGGTGAGTATAGAGTAGGCTACATTAAAAAAATGAGTTTTCGCTCTGTGTACCTGTATAGATGAGCACAAACATATATATATAAACCTATAAAAATGCCCTTAAGTACCTTGTTGAAGCAATGGTCATCAATTAAAGAAATTGACAATTTGCATCCATCTGCACACAGGATCTTGAAGCTTTTTTTAGGAGATTCATGGACTCTCATGATGCCCATCAAACTCTGAGATGGAGTTTAACTATCCCTGCTCCAGGTGATGAACAATTTTGTCTGGAAACAAGAAGTGCTCTCAAATGAGAAGGAACATCAAATGTTTTAGCTGTCGAAACTTTAGAAAATATTACCTTGATGAAAAACACTTTTGTATCTTCCTAGGGAAGAATAGAAAAGAGGCAGAAGAGAGGAAATATTTTCAGATAAACATTTAAAAATGTATTTAAATATAAACATAAGATATATAAATATAATATAATAATTTTAATAAATATAAATATAACAATTTTATTTGATTCCTGGAGTAAAACATGGAAATAAAGACTACAAAATAAAAATGAATAAAAATGGTAGATACCATCATTTATAGATAACTATATTAGAAAATTTTGCAAATGTTTTATATTTTATACTTTCTTGTGTGTGCTTGAAATAAGCATTTTAATGTATATTTCATTACACAATTAGGATTTTATGCTACATTTATATGAATTATTTTGAACTCTGTATATCCTTATTATTTATTAATTACTTATTTTTATGTTTTCTGCTAAGGAAAATCCATGTTTGTCCTATGGGTTCCTAGAGGAGCGTTAGACTCAGTGGTGAAAAGTAGATCATGTTCTTTCTAACATAAGGTGCAAAGCAAGGACTTTGATCTTCATTCCTTTTATTTAATAGTGTAATGGAGGTCCTAGCCATTATAATAAGACTATAAAAACCTACACATAATTCAGAAAGTTGTGCAACTATTTGTATTTTCTGATATTATTGCTTATGTGGGAAATCCTAAGGAATCTATAAAAACAATCTCCTAGAGTAAAAACTACATTAACAAGGATACAGAAAACAACCAGTATACAGAAATAAAATTAAGTTTTTGTGTACTAAAGAAAAGTGGAATGTAATCTCAAAAATTCATTTTATATCAGGGTAAAAAAATATTTAGGAAAAAGTTAAGAAAATATATGCAATATATCAAGACTTTCATATTAAAAATTAGCATTGATAAGAGAAACTAATAAACCCCAAATAAATGGAAGGATATGCACGTTCAGAAATTGGAAGATTCAATATTATTGTGATGTCAATTCTTTCAAAATTGGTATATAATTGCAATACTGCTCAGCTAGGAGCCTGCTTCCCCTCTGGGGTGCCTGGGCGGCTCAGTTGATTAAGTGTCTGCCTTTGGCTCAGGGCATGATCCCAGAGTCTTGGGATCTAGTCTTGCATTGGGCTCCCTGCGCAGCAGGGAGTATGCTTCTCCCTCTCCCTCTGCCCCTCCTTCCTGCTCATACTCTTTCGCTCAAACAAATAAAATCTTAAAACAAAACAAAAAGAAATGCAATACAATCTGCCTTCACCAAAGAAAATAAAGTAGGGGTCTTTTTTTTTTTTTAATAGACTCTGACAAGTTTATTCTATAAATTGTGTAGTAATGGAAGCTACAGAAGAATGGGGAAGTTTTTTACAATTGGACAAGAAGAATATTGGGAGCCTTATAATATTGTTTTAAAAAGTATATAAACATTTATTTGCAAATTATGTAATAGTTTTAAATCTACTAATGCTAATTTGCTAAGTAAACCATGAGGCATATTATTTTGCAGTCTATAAAATTTGGTTTGTTTGTACTATTTGAGCTACAGCCGTCCCATTGTTGTGTTATATATGCTAAACTGTGTTTGGATCCCTATTACACCAGGCTGTTATATACATCTAAGTATTTTTCATCAGCTTTTAACTTTACTTGGAAAGACTCAGTTCTTTTGTAATAGTTGTCCTTCATTTTATGTCTTATTTAAAGATCCTCTGAATCTATCACTTGAATTCAACTATTTCTTTTTTTTTTAATATTTTATTTATTTATTTGACAGAGAGAGATCACAAGTAGGCAGAGAGGCAGGCAGAGAGAGAGGTGGAAGCAGGTTCCCCGCTGAGCAGAAAGCCCGACACGGGGCTCGATTCCAGGACCCTGAGATCACGACCTGAGGCGAACGCAGAGGCTTTAACCCACTGAGCCACCCAGGCGCCTCTGATTCAAGTATTTCAATTATTTCTTATTTATAAACATCACTTGTTAGAAATATTTTCTTTCTGTGTGTGAATGCCATGAATGCAAAAGATACATCTTAGCTTTTTGCTGTTACTGTTTTATTCTTTCATACACATAGTGAAGTGTTCAATGAATGTTGACTTGATGAAAATTATTAAAAAATATAAAGCAATCCCTCCCCCGGCTTAATTTATATGGAGGATTATATGAATGACCGCTGGATGCACTGTCTATGCTCTAAGTGAAGAAGTCCTGATTGACAGTTAATAACTTATATGAATTTCCCTTAACATATAACTCAAATGATTTTTTTGCATTAAGGACAAGGATAAGAATTAAGTGCTCAAATGTGAGCTAATGCATAGCAAACTTGAATGGGCTTCTCCTACAAGAAAGACAGGGACACAAAGAGACATTCCATGTTCTTTCAAAGAACATATCTAGAAATTCTTGAAACTCAAGAGAGGCTTTTATTTTCCCTATGGAAAATCATTGCTATAAGAGAGAATCTAGAAGGAGCAGAGATACAAGAGGAACCATCTATTATAAAAATGCATTAGGCTTGGTGAGGATTAAATAAACTGAATAGTTTAAAATTTGGTATAGCTATTTTCCATGCTCAAATTTGAAAAAAGGAATTCAGAGTAAATTATTTGAAACATTAACACAGTGATATTGATTATTTGTATTTCCTTTGCTATGCTTGCCTTTGACTCCCTTTGTCCTGTTGAAAAATAAAGACACCTGTTTGTTTTTTCTTAAATGCAAAATTAAGAAAAAAAGAAATCTTCAGGCCAAATGAAGTCAATTTCTCATGGTGTGTCAAGGTTATAATATGCTATATTTATACACAATTTAAATAATTCTCCCCTCTGTGTATTTGAATCAAAGGCAGAATGAGATAGATGGTAACTGCCTTTAGCTATGTGTTCCAGAATCAAGGTTGACTTATACAGTGCCATTGGTGGAAAAACTCAAAGGTCATCTTGTTGAACTACAAAAATAATTTTTACTACAGTTAATATCTAATATGTATCAATTACACATAATCACAAAAGACAAAGAGGTGATTTCTACGGTGTGACTGAATCATCATGATCATCTTTTGTGACCATGGCCTTGATACCAGAAAATTATGATATCATATCACTCAGTCTTTCCAAATATATATGAAGTTGGGCTCTCTTTATACTTTTTACAAGTTTCTTTTCCATGCGTAGAGTTTAAATGTAGCACTTAGAATATAAATATGTTTATACCATAGCATAGTTGTAGAAGAAAAATGATTTTTGCATTATTTAAATATGCCTCATTATCACATTTGACATTTTGTAAGCTTAGATCTATATGCCAATTTATTTTTCCTGTGCTGTCAATTTATTTTTTTCTCCTTATTAATGGACCATTGATTTTTTTTTAAAAGATAATCAAGGATGGTATGATATAAATAAAAGTGAGATTAGTACTCATAGTGGAGGACAATTCATCAGATAACATGTATTTTCCTAGTGTTTCTCAGATTATATATATTAATTTCATAAAAAATACCTATTTGGATATTGATATCTCTCAGATACTCATCCACATACTGGAGACATGCAGGGGTGGGGAAGATAGGTGTGATTTCTGTTTTCTGGATCTGCTGTGTGAGTGGAGGGAAGAGGAATCAACAAGGAGATAAATACACCAGTTGTTTCACATAGTGATAAACGTTATGAGGAAAATAAAGCAGGAACATGAGATGGAAGTGAATGAGCATACTAATGGTATTGAATGATTGTTGAAAGTTTCTAAACATACACAGCATTGGTCAGGGTGGCATTGGATTTATAAAAAACCATTAGCTAAGTCTGAAGAAGCCCAATTTAATGAGGGCACAAGCGTAAAAATCCTAAAGTGAAAATGTTGAAATTGCACTGAGGAATGCTGGTGTTTCAAGCACCGAAATGGTAGGACCAAATACAATTTTTGAAAAGTACATTCTGCTTGTTAAATGGGTCAAAAGTGGTGTTAAGTACATATATAAGTGATGCATGTGAAGTGATGCTTTGATAAAGAAGATATCATAAGGATGAGTGAACAGAAAGATTTCAGACTATATTTTGATAATGGAGATAAGTTTTGTTGATAAAGTAAATAAGTGGAAATAAGGGAAAAGGAGAATATAAATATAAATATCTAAACAAATAAAAACATTAACTTATCTTTCAAATTTCTCATTTGGTTTACTAAATAATTAGTGAATTCTTAGTGTTTCTTAGAATAAGCAAAACACCAGGTTTTAAGTTTTCAATTGGAAGACCTAACTTCTAACTAATTATTGAAATCACACTGAAAGAGGCATTTTTAATCATCCTAAGCCAGTCCTGGGAATCAAAGCGTACTTAGCTCTAATCCGATTGCTAACATTAACCCCTTTTTTTTGCCTTTAGAAAATTACTTAATCCCTTTTCTTATATTTGCTGTTTGTAGAATAAAGATAATATGGTACTTTTATATTAAGTAGAAATGCTATCATATAAAATAGAATAAGGTGACATATCAAATATATGGAATTTATTTTGACTCATCTTACTGTATAATGTGTTTACGAAGTATTATTAAAGCATCAGCAAAATGAATTGTTTCATAAATTTATGTTCAGTTATGTGAGTCATCAATTAAAAGAAAGAAATATAAATATTCATGCTAAAACTCAACTTATTTCAAAATAAAAACTATATTGCTTGAAAAGGCTAGCACTTTTGATATGATTATATTATAATACATGTGGTAGCAGTAAGGCTTTAAATCAGCTTGAATTAATGTGTTATATAAATGAGAAACTTGCCTTTTTTCTATGGATATAAATATAAAGAAAAAAGCAAAAATAAATCAAAGTAAGAACAAAAACACTTTTTCTGCTCTAAACAGAAACTAACCTTTTTTTTTTTTTTCCAGAAGAGCTATCATTTATGAATATAGAATCTGTTTTAGTAACCAAGTGACTAATGTTAGGAGTCACAGAGTTTTCATAATCAAGATTTTACCATACACAGAGACGCCTGGGTGGCTCAGTAGGTTAAGCGGCTGCCTTCAGCTCAGGTCATGATCCCAGGGTCCTGGGATCGAGTCCCGCCATCGGGCTCCTTGCTCGGCAGGGAGCCTGCTTCTCTCTCTCCCTCTGCCTGCCACTCTGCCTGCTTGTGCTCTCTCTCTCACTCTCTCTGACAAATAAATAAATAAAATCTTTAAAAAAAAAAAAGATTTTACCATACACATATCCAAAGTCATTAATAACTGCTCTTAGTAGTAACACTTTCTCTGGAGCAAGAAGAAAAGTTTGTAACAAGAATTCATTTAACCATATCACATATTTCCAGGGTATAACATAGGATTAGTAAAAAGTGAGAAACACTAAGGATATCTAATTAATTCCAAATATTAAGAGTGATATAAAGTAAGTAGATCATGAAGCAACTAAAATTGGTCAGTAATTTTCTGTTTGGTTTCATTTTGCAGCTTCAACTTCATGGTACTTGCATTTTCCATATACGTTTTACAGTAAATAAAGTCAGTATCAATCACAATGTCCATATGGCATGGAGATGTAAAGGGAAATGCCCTTTCTACATAATAAAAGTAGTCAACATATAGTATCTAATCATAATTGCCTAGGCATTAAGGTAAATGCTTTAAATACATAATTTCATTTAATTTCCACAAAATTCATAAGATAAACCTGCAAGGGTAAGTCCTATAATTATCCATTTTAGTAGCTGAAAAATCTGACACTCTAATTTCAATGACTAATGTTATATAATAAGTGAATAGTTTAGTCATCAGTCACACCCAGAGCTTTCTAATGCCAAAGCTACATTGTATACCTCCTTTGTATCACTACAATGACATATGATTGTAACACATTTCTATTTAAGAATTAATTTTAATACTTTTCTTAAAGTGTAAATATTGAATGAATCAACCTGTATTAAGAATTTTTTTCATTTAACTTTCATAATGATGTAATATATGCTTCTAGAAAAGGACAAAAAAGATTACTGTATGGAATAGAATTTCATTAGAAGTTTGCCAAATTGATATTTTCATGAAAGAGAATATACCATATTACATAGGAGTAATTATAAATAATTATGTAATGATATTAGCACATTATTTGTACTCTGTGCCACTAAAGTTTTGCTTTGAAAAAAATGGTAGGAATTTTGTTTCAGTTAACTTTGATTATAAGCACAGACACTAACTCTCACTATTTCCAGAAGCCACGGAATGGATCAAGGGAAGACTAGAGATTTCAACGTAAAGCTGTATATTCAAGTATCAGACAGAATGGGAACAAAAACATGAAACCTAAGATGTGATCTAATTAATGGGAACTAATGGAAATGTCCTGGAACAGTTTTCAGGAAAAATAACACAACAATTTATTCTTGTATTATTCCACAACATGACATGAGTCAAATCTCAAGAGGCAGAGTTGGAGGGACCAAGTTTGAATTCCATGTTCATGAATTGGACAGGGAAATTTAATTTACTGTATTTAGCATCAACTGAAGAATAGTTAATTCTCCAAAAGACTACTCAAGAAGTAGGAATAACGAGGACAAAAGTGATGGAAAGATATATAGGTGGAGAGTGAAAAAGGAATCAGGAGGCGTGAAGGGAGAGAATTGTTCCATGCCATTAAACAAGGCTTTGGCTATATATTCCATTTTTAGTTGTATGGCAGAAGCCTATGGATCAACCAGACTATTTTCTAATATTTTCAGCCTACCTAATGCTCTATATCATGCAGCAAGGTCAATCTATTTAAGGCTTGTCAACTCCTTCGATCAGCAGCTTTAGCCATATTGCTTTCTGGCTGGGACAAATCAGAGTCATCTGATGATGTGGGGCTGGCTCACATACAGGCAATCTTCTTCGAGGAGTATACTTTAATATGGAGTACCCAATACCCCATTATCAAGATTATATAGCCTACTTTTTCACCCTGTTTCAATAAAAGAGATAGTGTTGTTTTAAAGGGATGGGGTTGACTGTAAGAATTTAGACAGCTTTCTTCATTTTCTCATTCTCTAATGGTTGACCTTCATTAATATCATAAACCCATTACAGAGCAGTAAGAGCCCCCAAATCAGTCAATTTCTCTTTCAAGATTTCCTATGTGAACTTGAGATAAAGGAAATCACTTCAAGAGGACTAAAGTTCCATTACAGTAACCAGAACCCACTCCCCAAAACTTAGAGACCTTTTACTATTATCTTCAAGTACATCAGAGTCAGCATGAAAGCTGAATGCAGGACAGGCTAAGCCTTGAGATAGCCCTGTTACTGCTATTCTTAAATAGCAAGCACTACTCATCTTAACACTCTCATCTCCTAAGTTAATCAGCCAAATTTCTAACAACTAGCCTTGTTTCTATCATGCTTAGTCCTGTTTTTGTTTTTTTTTTTTTCCCTTCCAGGATCAGTATTTGTGGTTGTCTCAGTAACTATTATCTGAAAGAGGATAAAACTTTCTGTCTAAGAAGAATAAATGTTCATACTATTTGCAATAATGGGCAGGTCTAAGATAGAGTGTCAGATGGGTGACAACCATTAACAACTAAAACCACTGTTCAGGTAGCTGGCAAGAAATTCTCTCAGTTGTTCTTTATAAATTTCTTTATTTCACTTTCATTTTTGAGGTATACTTTCAGTAATTTATTTTTGTTTTAGTGCTTAAAGCTGTTTTTCAATGGACTTCTTGTCTCTCTTGCTTTTCATGAAAGATAATTCATCACATTTTTGTTTCCTTTGTGTAATCTGTTTTATTTCTCTATTTCAAGATTTACTCTTTGTTTTTAGTTTTGAGAAGTTTGGCTATGTTGTGCTTAAGTATGGTTTTCTTTGTGTATATTTTGCTTGAGGTTTACTTAATAAGTAAGTTGTGTATTCATCAATTTTGGAAAATTTTTCATTTTTATTACTTCAAATACTTTTTGATTCTGCCTTTTCTTTCTCATCTCCCTGTGGGGTTCGAACTACATGTATGTTAGACAGGTTGATATTACTCACTTAAAAATGAGGATTTTTTTATTTTTTTTTGCCAAAATTTTTCTCTTTGGTCTTTAGCTCCGTAATTTAATTTTATCTATCTTTAATTTTACTGCCCTAATCTTCCATCACATGTAATCTGCTGTTAAATCCATCTAGTGAATTTTTCATTTCATATATTGTAATTTTCACTTATGAAAATGTTAATTTTTTAAGTTTTTACTTTTCTACTGAGATTCCCAATCTATTCTTTTCTTATGACCATATTTTCATCATACTTAAAAAATTATTTATAACTGGTTTAACACACTTGATGCTAATTTGAACATCTGAATTACTTCACATTTTCTCTTTTGCCATCTTTTCCCATTGACTAGGTCACATTTTCTGTTCCTTTTCATGTCTAATATTTTATTTTATTTATTTTATTTTATTATTACTTTATACTGGACATTGAATATGATATATCAAAAAGACCTTGAATTCTGTTATTTTCCTCTGAAAAGAGTTGACTATTTGACTATGTCCTGGAATTATATGTGATATAAAATGCTAATTGTTGTAAAAGGACTGAAAACAAAATTGCTAGTGTTTAATATATAGATTTTTATTATTTTAAACAAACATATGATTATATTCTACACTACGGCAGCTTTTCAGTAGTTAATGGATAAGGTGGTATTCAAGCACACTAATCTATTTAGATGAGATAGCTGTTTTTATGAAATTTCTAGAGGACCCATGCCTCCTAACAAAGATGTCTTAAGTTGTCTGTTGCTAACAATAGGCTTGGTTAAAACTCTTAAATATTTTTACTAGATCTCACATTATTCTAGAACAATGTGGTAATCAAGTCTAACAAAACAATTATCTGAAAGGACAGACTGAGTTTGTTTCACTGAATATATGTAATTTCTTCTTTTCGTAATTAACATAGTTTTAGAAGGAACATACATTTACACTGTTGCTACTTGCTTACTAAATTGAAATACTAGTTAAATGTTAGACCCCCTCAAGACCAAAAAGTAAACTCAGAATAAAACCAGAGGCAAGGGCTCCAGGAGCTTTAAACTTCTCAGCAAAAATGGGACTTTCTCCGTCCTCTTTCTTCATATATCTGGAATAACAAAACACTGAGAAATCCCTAAAACACTTCAGATTTTACTTGTGTTTCTTCTTTAGATATTCTCTTTTTATCCAAATCACACAAGCTAAGGTTTATTGCGTTGCTATGAAAGGACAAAGGCAAACAGATAAATAACCTAAGCAAACTTTATACCACTTTGCATGGTAGTTAACAACAAAAACACAACTGTGCAAGCTGAAATCATGCAAAGCTATCTTAATAATCAGTGGGAAAAAAATCACTCAATAACCTTTAAACGTTTTGTCAAAAGACTCTTTAGAGGCACCTGGGTGGTAGTCGGTTAAGCCTCCGACTCCCGGTTTCAACTCAGATCGTGATTTCAGGGTCGCGAAATTGAGCTCCATTTCAGGCTCCATACTCAGCATGGAGTATGCTTGGGACTTTCTCTCCCTCTGCCCTCTGCCCCTACCTCCTGCACGTGCTCTCTCTCTCTCAAATCAGTAAACAAATCTTAAAAAAAAAACAAAAAACACACATTAAAAAACTCACTCTCAGGACACATTTACAATGAAATAAAACTATAGTAAAGCTAATAGTTATTTAATAATGAGATGTCTTTTTTCTTGGCACCACTGCTGACACCAGATTGTGTGGATTTTTTATGCCAACTCTTCAATTCTTTGACACCAATTGGATATCCAATGATCAAATTCAATTCTGACACGATCTTGAGTTAGCATAAACTCTACAAAGTAAAGACTCAGTCCCATAAAATTGTCCTACTTTGGACTCATTTTTAGAACCAGGGGCCACCCATATTTCTGACTGAATGAATATAGATTTAGGGGTTCCCACAACCCCCTCTTTAGTTTCAATAATTTGCCAGAATGACTCACAGAACTCAGGAAAACATTTTACTTTCATTTACTCATGCTTACCAGTTCAGTGTAAAGGATACAACTTGCGAACAGCTAATTGAAAAGAAGCACTGGACAAGGTATGAGGGCAGCACTTCAGTGTTCACCAATCCAGAAAGCTTTCTGAATCTCCATGGGTCCAGAGTTTTTATAGGTGTCAATCTCCAGCCCCCTCTCCTCTTTCTGACTTTGGTGGCTGGGGCTGACATTTCGAATCCTCTGATCACTTGACCTTTCTTGCTTCCAACCTCATCCTGAGGCTATCTAGGGACCCCAAGTTCCTCCTTAACACAATCTCAGTTATGGGTTTTAGGAGCTCTGTGCTGGAACAGGGGACAAAGGTTAAATTAATTAATTAATTAATTAATTAATTTATTTATTTATTTGAGAGCGAGCGAGCCAGGGAGAGAGCATGAACAGAAGGGAGGGGCTGAGGAGAAGCAGATTCCCCCCTAAGGAGGGGGCCCAATGCAGGGAGGGCTCAATCCCAGGACCCTGGGATCATGATCTTAGCACAGGGAAAACACTTAACTGACTGAGCCGTGCAGGTGCCCCTAAATAAATGTTTTTAATTTAAAATATGGGAAATGTCAATCATTTGATTACTATTCTATTACTTTCATAAAAGTTTAAATACAGTTCAAACAATATTTGCCTTTTTCTTCACATGTATTTTACCATACAGTCATCTTTTTCTATGCATTAGCATGGTGTCAAACTCTAAGTTTGGATCACCTCCCACGATTTTATCCTTTGCACTTTCAGTATTGTAAAACATCTATGAAATTTCTTTAATACTAAGTTTTTTCAAGCACCACTTATGAGATACTTCCATCCATTTTGTCCCAATCATGTACCTCTTTTATGCCAATAAGTTTACCTTAATTAAGTTTCTCTGGCTGTGTATCAGGAGTCTCTCAAAGGACTGCATGTCTGTATCCCCATGGCCAGCTATTTCTTCTATGTTTCTATTCCTAATAGAATCTAATTTCCCTTCCGGCATTTTCACATTTTGTTTCTCTGCCATATATTTCTCGATTAATTCCCTCTTTCATTTATCCATTTTTTAAGAAAATGGTGCGTGGCTTTGTCACTTAAAGACAGAGAGGCGGCAAAACTACATGCTTTGTTTCTGTGCATATACTGAGTAACAGATGCATAGTAAACAATCACAAGCAGACTGAAAAAAGTAGTAAGACCGAACATGGATTTGAATGCACATATGTTATTTATACAGTGATTTCTGGACTGAAGAGTTAGCAGCAAGTACATATTTCATGCAGTTACTTAGTGACTATTTTGTGGTGACTGAAATCAACTCTGTTGTTGGGGGAATGGTATTATATAACTAAATCATGGTAATCACAATTTGTATATATCCGGACCCTGCAAAACTAGGACTGCCTATTGTTTTGTCTCTTGTTTGACCTCTGTTACCTCTTGGCATGTGTATG
The DNA here is from genome assembly GCA_028534135.1 of Potos flavus. Classification (NCBI taxonomy): domain Eukaryota; kingdom Metazoa; phylum Chordata; class Mammalia; order Carnivora; family Procyonidae; genus Potos; species Potos flavus. The sequence goes on along the minus strand of CM052883.1, from coordinate 23,177,595 downwards.
GTTTTATATCATATTACAGTGTTGATACCTGAGAAGCACTTTTGGACTCTTTCATATATGAATAATATTTGATAAGGCCTCCTTTCATTTGATCCAAGCCCTTTGAGCTTAATAAGCAAGAAAAAAGGAACATGGAAGTTTGGAGATTATAAATTTCTCTGAGGAACATAAGAAAGAAGATATTTTTTTGTTCAATATTGAATTTATCTGTAGAAACAAGTGCCTTTTTCAATGAATGGATTGATCTTTTAAAACTTTTGATTAAATGGTAACATTTAGTATTTGGAATTTAGAAATATAAAATTGAGGTTTTAAGTTTGATGTAAAAGATGTATAAAGATATATAATATCTATGTCCAGACTCTAAGCTCTATGAGATGGTCATTTTTTTTCACTGTTGTATCCCTAGTAAATAGAAGAGTTCTGGGTACAAAATAGGTATAAAAATTATTTTTTGAGTGCATGAATAATCTATAAATAAAATTCTCTTAGGTATCTTTAAAAAATAGCGACTCAAGACTAATTCTAGGTCTTTTGGTCTATTATAAACCATCTTTATAATTCCTGCATTGTCTAATCTTATCAGCTAACACCTACTCATATAGGTAAATTGGCATTTTTTCCATTTTAGGGACTAGTAGTGACTCTTCCAGTTCTTCGTATTTTATTTAACTAATTGCAATCTACTAACAAATAAATCTAAGAAATTAATTAGGTAATATGACAAAAATGACCTTTGGTACATAAGAAAAAGAGACGGATCTCAGTATATGGGTCTGATATGGAAGACCTAAAATCAGTACATGTTAAAACCTTACATACTTTCCTGTCCTCTAAGGAAACTAATCCTAAGGTATAATGCAATGCAATGAGGTACCAATGATTAGAAGTATCAAGATTTCTCTGCACTCATTTACTTGATTATCTTATAATCTTGGTTTTGTGTTTAGGTAAGTTAGTTTGCATGATATATGTGTGATATTTAAAAACATAATTCACAACACTAATGTAAAAAGGAGAAAAGTCATAAGCCATAGTAATAGGTGAAAATAGTATTAAGATTAATATCTATTTGTGATTAAAGCTGGTAGAAAGACAAGACTAGGAAGGACAGTTCTCAATTTCATAAATGGTCCCTACAACAAAACAAATAAAAAATATCAACATATGGAAAACTTTAGCCCTGACATAGGAATGAGAAGGAGATACTCACTATGATGCTCTGGAGATACTAGTCAGAATGATAAGGTGTTAAATAAAGAAAACAATTTAGGTGATTGAAACAAACTTTCATGAAGTGAACAATCCCCTTTTGGAGAACTGTAAAATGAGACAGAAGGCACAAAGCTTTTATAGGACAAAAAATGAAGAACAAGGAAGAGAAAAAATAGAAAATATCAGAATGGCTGGGGTCACACAGTCAAACTTCTTTGAGGTGAGAAGGCCCAGAGCTGGTTTAGAAATTGGGAAATGACTGACTGTCTATCCTGTATTTTTGATCAAGTGGAGTATTTACAGAAATATAGAAGTTATCCAACTTTTGGTTTGCTGACTAAGACAGAAATCACAAAGTTCATTATTTTCTAGACTTAGAGCTGTTTATCTTTGAAATGTTTTTCTTTCCCTTTGGGCAGATAGTTTCATTTAACTCAGGGGAGAAGGCCTTAAAAAAAAAAAATCCCGTCAGGATCTGAATACTAGGTTCCAATTTGGACAATATTTGACCATAGAGTTATCTTTAAAATATCCTTTCAAATACCTTACCAGGTTTTAGCCATTACAAAAATGAATATTCATGGAAGTATTGAGTGACTCCATAGATGAAAAAGGCATTCCCTATGAGGGTGAGAATAATACAATTTCCCTGAGATCTACTCCCAAAGACACCTCCCTCCCAAAAACAAAAGACTTAAAACAATCCCCCTGAGAGCTAGCAACAGTCTGTAGGATAAATGGAGTACAACTCACATTTCTTTCTAGTCATATCTAGTCACAAATGAAATGCAACCCACACTTCTGTCTGGCCATAATTTTGGGCACTCAACCTGTTGGTTGAGCTGCCTGCCTATGCAAGAATCAAAACCTGCATGCCCCAGGCAAGCAGAAAGCCAAGTCAAATTCTCAGAACACAAAATGAGACAAACAAGAAGGCAATAGCTAGCTATCCCTAAGAGAGTAAGGATCAATAACCAATGGGTACCCCAAAACCAAATTCACAGGAGTCTGCATTTGGAAAGGCATGACTATCATGAAATTTGCCTTCTTTTCTTGGCTAGATATTATAGAAACCTGAAAGAACTAATTCTGGAAAGAATTCTTACCCTTCACTGGCTTCTGCCAGGATCCCACTTGCAGACTCTGGAGTGAGTGGGGTTTAAAGTAGAGCATATAGCTTTGGTATCTGCCAGAATTTGGCAAGATTTTTCATGAATTTTACTTTCCCCTTGGCTGTTTAAGGGAATACCTAACAGAAGTTTACTGGAGAATCCCTTGAGATCCCATCAATGTTGGAAGGGGCTTTTAATGGGGGCCCTTCTTGGAGTGTAAATATGAGGCATTCGAGTTGATGTGGAAGAATTTTCACAAAACCTTTAAGGACACTATTTTTTCCCATGTCCCAGTTGACTCCAAGTGAGACACTGATTTCTGGGCCAGTGCTCTGATGATGGACCCCTAGGAGGGTGAAACAGGGGAGGCTTAGGTGTCATTTTAGCTTTAAGACCTTGGAGCTGTTGCAATTGTAGGACTATTAATTTGGTAGACTTTTGTTTATGGTCTATCCGAAGTGGAAAGGCAAATCAGATAGAGGATTAGTAGACCGTGAGTACTCAGGTAAAGAAGGATAAAGGGGAGTAGCAGGAGTCACGTCAGTCTTATAAGACTATATTTAGGTACTTCTTGTGTATATAACTTTTCATTGGCTTTATACAATGAATCTTTAAACAAAGTTATTTTGGAATCTTGGAGACTTTTGGGAGTCCCTGCATGCCAATTAAAATAAATATCCCATTCTGTTTGTTTGCTTTGGGAACCCTTGCTTTGAAGTGAACTTCTCAAATGAACGATTTTATCTAATTGGAACATTTCCCATAGTGGCCACTGTAATTCTAGGTTGTCTTAGTAAGATTTTTACCATTTCTGTAGATGTCCACAGATTCTGAGACTATAGATCTTAAACATAAAATAAGCAGGAGCCATGCTCAATTCTTTGAAACCTGTGGACTCCATTTCATCAGCTAAACTTCCTTGGAGCCAAATTAACACCTACAGGAGATGTGCTGCTGGATTGGGGATTTTGTGGTGTTTTACAGCGTACCTCATTGCACGGAAATTTTCTCAAGGTTGGCAGGTGACCTAGTGCCAATCTAACTCACCACATGACCAACTTACCCTACCACGGGAATCTCTGAATTAGGTAGAGAGTACTCTAACAGCTTTTAAGTGCTTGATCCACGCCCATCAATTTTGCAGCTTTAGTTTCCAAGATTACTATTAGCAATAGATCTATTACAACTTTCACTTGAAGATTTCTTTAGAGTGATGGATGTCCAACGGATTTTAATAGTCCAACCTATGCCTATTAAGATTTTGATTCTAATGTTCAAAACAGTCCAAATCTGTGGTTTTAATTTATTTCTCCAATTTCCCCAGCTTTTCATGCTGTTTACCTAACTCAAGGCATTGTGAATACCCCAATGGCTGCCACCCCTTACATATACATATATTTTTTAAATAAAGTTTCTATCAGAGAGCTGCACGCAAGGGGGCGGAGCTCAAATCTGACAGTCACTTACCCATGACCTTGGTAAAGACTAGATGAAGAGTGAATTCAAAGGATTCCATGGGTGCCTGACCTGTGCAACTCCTCCTCCAAGCCATTCCCACTCAGCTTCAGATCCCATTTCTTGGCAGCAAAAACTGTTAAAAGTGATTAAAGAAAATAATCTAGGTCATACAAATAAACTTTATTTAACATTTCACAAAGTAGATTGTCTTCTTTTGGATAACTGCAAAATTGAGTGGAAGGCAGAAAGCTTTTATAAGAAAAAGAATAAAGAAGAGAAAAATAGAAAATAACTGATTGCCTGGGGCCACACAGTAAATCTTGTTTGGGGTGAGAAGGCCTAGAGCTGGCCTGGCATTTGGGGATTGGCGTCCTAGATATACTGTTTCTGGTCAAAGAGAACATTTAAAAGGACACGGAATGTTGTTTCACTTTGCTGATATGGCACCCCAGGCAGTAGTGGCTACATGTTGAACCTAGAAAGTTATTTCAGGAAAGGCAAGGAAATGAAATAAAAATTATTAGTGTTGGAATCAGGAAATTAAAAAGGTCAATATTTACAGGCAACAATATTCTGTACATAAGAAATTCAAAGAAATTTCTACATAAACTTCTTCCCCATATATGTATATGTATAATATATATATGTTAACAAATTATCATGAAATAAAAATACATCAAATATATAGACGAATACAATAAAAGATACAGAAGATATCTACACCTAAATTCTTAAACGTTACTGAGAGAAAATTAAAAAGGAAACTAAATTAGTAAAAGGCTATTTCATATTTATGCATTGGAAATCTCATTATTACAAATATATAAATTCTCCCCCATTGATCTATATGTCAGTGCAATCCTAATCAAAATCCAGCAGATATGTTGTGGGGAAATTATTGTTTATACGAAAATTTATAAAAGATACAAAACAGCAAGAGCCTACTATCCAACACAATTGGAGAAATTGTACTTTGAAATATCAAGATACATTTGTAAGTTTTAATAATTGAGTGGGTTTTTCGTGCGAAGATAAGCCCATAGAATAATGGGTCACCTAGAGAGTTCAGGAGATTACCCTATCATATATAGTCACTTGATTTTTGTCAAAGGTGACACTGAACTCCAGTAGGAAAACGAAATTTTCCCAAGAATCAGCAATCTTTTTCTGTGAGGTGCCAAATAATAAATGTTTTAGGTTTTGCAGACCATGTAGACTCTATTGCAACTATTCCATTCTACCTAAGAACATCAAGAGATGAGATGTCAACAAATGGTCATGGTTGTGCTTCAGTGAAACTTTATTAATGAACACTGAAATTGAGTCATACAATTTTCATGTCACCATATATTACCTTTTTATTTTTTCCAACTATTTAAAAATGTAAAAATTTTTCTTAGCTCACATGTCATACAAAAACAGATTTTCTTGTTGGCCATGTCTTTTTTGACTACTAGTGTTTTCATTAAAGTGTGCATGATCAGTTGAATATTGACATGGGAAAAAAATATATCATTACCCCACTTGACACCATACACACAAAAAAATCACTTTCAATAGTATTGCAGGCCCAAATCTGAAACAGAAAGCTTTATAGATTCTCTAAGTTAACACAGTAGAATATTCTCAGTAGCTTGAGGTAAACAAATCTCTTTTTTAAAATGCTATTTTGGAAACCACAATCTTGGCATTCTGAGTATCATTCTTATAGATTTGGTGATTAGTTTTAGGTCTTTTCAATGAAAAGACTTTCTTTTTTAAACAAATGTAGCTGTAAATTTATATTATCACTTCCAAATGATATTCATATTCATGAATAGAGTCTTTTACTTAGTCATATCAATCAATAATCATGACTAAGGTAATAGAAATTTAATAATTAAAATTACCCCCATGAAATTCTTAATATGTATTCTGTGTGTGTATTTATTTGTTCATGGTAGCAATACACAAGAATTATCAAAGTCAGAGGGATGGGCAGAAGATGCCCAGTGCCACAGCCTAACTGGTTCATTTTCCAGGTTCATATGGCAAAGCTGAAAGATCAAATGTATTAAGCAGGAAATAATTTAAGGCATAAGTGACTGGGGGAATCTATGGCATGGATGTTTACATGACTACCATATAAATTCTCCTCTCTTTTGCATATTCAATGGAATACTTATATAGAGGCTGTACATTCTGAGAAATCATCACATGTCTTCAGTTGTAGGAATGGTAGTCAAAGCTTAGGTGGGTTACCCTACAGAAGGCAGCTTAAGATCCTGAAATTCACAGGTGTGAACCAAAACAAAATTCTTAGAGGAGAGTCAATGTTCATCATAGTAAAATGGCAAAATAACAAATCTTAAGACATGGGCATAAATGGGTGAAAGAGGTAATGAGTATTTTTGACTTAGCTTTATGTTTATGTATTATAGTTATCTTTATATGTTTATGGCTTAGCTTTATGTTTATGTGTCTGCAAAAAAATATAATTAGGCAAGAGTGAAACAGTATTTTTTTTTTTAACAACTTTGAAGTGAGAACCAGAGCATGGCATAAAATATAGTACAGTCTCACTGTTAGTAGATCCCATATTTGCAAATCTGCCCATTTGCTCCAATCTCTCTGTAACCCACAAAGAGTTCTTAGTGCATTTTTAGTCATTCATGGACATAGCCATTATTGAAAAATTTGAGTCACCTGATGCTGTATTCCCAGATGAGGTGGAACAAGGTGATCCTTTCATACTGTACACAAGTGTTTTTTCCACAGTCTATATCACGCCATATTTTTCCTTTTTTTTTTTTTTTTTTTTGGCGTTCCACTGTTTAAAATGGCTCCTAAATATAGTACTGAGGTACTGTCCAGTGTTCCTAAGAAGCTTGTGGTGCACCTTACAGAGAAAATACATGTCTAAAATAAGTTTGAGGCATGAGTTATAGAACTGTTGGAAGTGAGTTTAGTGTCAATGAATAAAAGTATAAAATTAAGTTTGTTTTTGTTAAATAAAAACATACATAAAACAAGGTTATGCATTGATTAGTTAGTAAAAAAAAAAAAAAAAAGTTATGACCAAAGGCGTACAGTAATCTAACCCTACATTTCCTGCTGGAAAAATGGTTCAGTATTCACTCAGTGTCAAGGCACCTCTATAAAAGATAATTACTGCAAGAATGAGAGCTGACTGTAACTGCCTTACACATAGCAGTGTATATCATTCCTATTAGCACAATCTAAAAATAATTCATTTTTTCTATAAGCAAATTGTTAATCATTTTATCTATAATTTAGCTACAATTCACTATCATTTTTGTTATGACCAATATAATTAGTGTACTGATTATCACTTTTGCACTGTATTCTGAGTTTTATAAAATAATGAGGTTTCTATTTCTCCCCTACCTTTTATATTAAATCTCTCAGTCGGATTAGGGTTTAATTAGGAAAGAAACTGAAAACAGAACATGTAAGAGCATTTTGATAGGATAGCTGAATATTGATTTTATCCACTTTTTAAAAACTCCCTTTTAGGGGCACCTGGGTGGCTCAGGGGGTTAAAGCCTCTGTCTTTGTCTCAGGTCATCATCTCAGGGTCCTGGGATTGAGCCCCACATCGGGCTCTCTGCTCAGCAGGGAGCCTGCTTCTCCTTCTCTCTCTGCCTACTTGTGATCTCTCTCTCTCTGTCAAATAAATAAATAAAATCTTTAAAACAAAAACAAAAAAACTCTCTTTTACCTATAAAAAAGTAGTAAATTGGTACCAGAGACAAAACTGAATAACATTCTAATTCTTTCATTTTAAAAAATTACTATTAAATACAACCAACTTAAAGGTCTTTTGAAATTGTACTTTTCTCATAGATGCAGAAATTAGGCCTCAGAGAATAATCTCTTAACCAAGGTCATAGAGCAGTACAAATGGATAAAAGACCCTGACCCCAGATCTTTTCCATATTTTTTCTCCTAAACAGAATAGGCTTTTATTTTTCTCTTACTTTATAATGTATTTTGAAAACAGACTAATTATAATAATAACTGCTATATATAGCAGTTATCTTGTTTCAGGCATAATTTAAGTTGCAAATATTAATTAATTTTATACTCTTAACAACCCTATCATTAAGTACATTTCCCAGAGAAGTTAAATATCTCACCCAAAGTCACAAATCTTATAAATAAAACAGAGACTAGAAGTGAACAGGACTCCTGAGTGACCTTTACTCACCAGGCTTACTGGAAATAAGTTTCCGTTATTTATTTTTTTCTTTAGGACTCATAAATTTAACATTTACATTTCACTGTCAAGTGTATTATGTCAACAAACTTCTGAAGTGAAAAGATTATTTTCCCAACTTTTTTTGTTAAAAAACCGACAGGCTGAAAGACTTATTTTTGTTTTGAACCTTTTTTTTGACGATTATTGACAGTCATAGGTCACTCGGGTGAGCTCTGAGGTGGAGCGTCCCAGCAGCACCTACCCCATTAGCCTGGCCTCATTCCCTGCTGGTAAGGGACAACATGAGGGGATTCTGTCCCTTCACAAACGGCCTCCACACATAGTGGGCAGAGACTGAAATAAAAAACAGACCAGTCTAGACTAGTAGGTGGCAGTAACAAGCACGGGAACTTACTTAGCAGGCTTGTCTTTCATGAGTAGATCTCCTGACCACCTTCCAGAGTCTCAAAGTTTATGTAGAGGACTAAACGTGGTTCACCCACCTCTATTTGCCAGGCGGCCTCAAGAACACTTCGCTCTTCCAAGGCTAAGCCCTTTAAAGCACTTTCACGACGGAGACTAGGGGGCGGAGCCTATAGTCCAAGACAGGGGACTGGACGAGGAGCCTCAAATTGCCCGGATTTAACTTGCGTCAACCAGCAGTCACGTGCTCCTGATGACCTCCTCGACCAACTCCCATGGTGTCTTGACTGGAAGCATCATGTTGCGGGCAGCACGCGGGTGAGCCGAGCCTCAGAGAGGTCCAGAGCAGAGCTAAAGCAGAGCCAGCTTTCCCATGGCCTGAGTGAGAGCAGGGCCAGGACTGCCACCTGACCGGCTCCGCACACAGGACTTTTCTTGTCACTCAGAGCTAGTGGAGAGTGAGACCCAGCGAGGAGCCCTTCACATTCGAGTCAGTGGGAGAAGGCAGGCTGCTGCCTCGAAGAACAAAAGCACAGACTTGCTGGGGGCTGAGACCTGGAAGCGAGCTCTGTTGGCGGTCTGCTGCCCTTGCCTCCGTGGTTCTTCTGGACCGAGGCGCGGCCTTCGTCAGTTCCCGGGCTTTTCTCCTGAGGACGCTCTGCGGAGTTCATGAGCTCTCCTGGATCTTGAGGTAGGTGGCTTCCGTTATTAATCTCTTTAAGGTAAATTACACACAAAGACAGAAATGTGGATAAATTGCGAACTTATTAATAGCTTACCAAAGAAAACATGTTTTTTAAAAAATTATTTTATTATTTTTGTGAGAGAGAGAGAGAGAGAATGGGGCGGGGGAAGAGGAAGAAGCAAACTCCCTGCTGAGAGGGACTCAATCCCCAGACCCCAGGATCATGGCCTGAGCTAGAGGCAGACACTTACTGACTGAGCCACCCAGGGGCTCGAAAACATGTGTTTTAACCACCACAAAGGACTCAGGATTAAATATACTGAGCTTGGAAGTCCAGCTTAAACACTTGATGTTACTATACTTAAAATTTGTATTTCAGTGTCTCGGTGGCCTTTCCATGAAGGGAAGATAATACATATTTATCTCAAACATTTGATAGAGGAAGAAAGATAATACAAAAAATGCAGGCCCATGAAAAATTTTGAAATAAAAACTAGCATTCCTTATGCTTTTGAAAAAAAATTGTTTTCTTGGGTACGTTAACTTAATTCCAGAGACTTAGGCACTGAGAGAATTATGCTTTATAAAGGCCTCTGTGATTTAATGTGTGTAATTTAATACTTTACATTGTTTGCTGTTTTTTTATCCTCATCTTAGTCCTAAGTACAGTAATTGAACTGCATTATGCGATGTTAAAAATGAATTTAAATTTGTTTGTAGTGCCTTACAACATAAAATAATATTCTGTGTTTACTAAATTGTTCTGAATACTACAGCAAGAATATGTTTTCCCTTTCATGTTTTGTGGTTTTAAAAGTAAGTGAAAGCAAGTTTCAGTTCAGTACATATCAGAGTAATTAAAACTAACAAGCCCATTTAATTAATTTTTACCTGGAAGAATGTAATGCATAGAAATAAAAATCAAACATCCTATTTACCTAGTGATATAAGGTTAAGTATATTATATTTTTGTTAAATGTAAATGTGCAGGTAAGTTAGAACTACTGTTATGTGTTATGCTTCTGAGAGTCCAGGCTGAAATCAATAGAAACATTATGAAAATGTAAGTTAATTAAGATTATAAATTACCTTCCTGCAAAATTGAGATTTTTTTTCTGTAATTACTCCGAGTGTTTCTTTTCACTTTTATCTTGAAAGAGAATTTACATTTTACAATAAGCAAAAATGGTAAAAAAAAAATCCATTTTTGGAGGGGAATAAATTAGAAATTGGTGTGTGTGTGTGTGTGTGTGTATGTGAGACAGAAAGAAAGAGAGGTGAGGATACACATGTAAGCATTTTACCTTCTATGTTATGATAGAAATGCTTTGGTTTAATGTCTTTATTGTCTTATTAAACGGGTAAATGCCAGAATAAATATGCTGAAAATCCCTCCTACTAAAATATTATCAGATGTTAAATAAAATAAAATGAAATTCCTTTTTAAAATTTATGTAAGTATAGCATACATGTAGTAAATTACATGCATTGTATGTGGATACAAACTTGCTTTCACCACCTAGATTAATAGAAAGAATAATATTTATGTCTCAGAGCTTCTGTCCTGCGCCACTTAGTCACTATCTAAAGTATCTTTTCCAAGGTAAGTGCTGTTTTCACTTTTTAACATATATTGCTAGTTTTGCCTGGTTTTCTAATTTATATAAATGGACCATAGAGTATGTATGATTTTGCGTTGCTTTTTTTCATTCATTATTGTTTGTGAGATCCATTCATTACTGTTCCTGGTAGCCGAATCTCCTTTATTTACATTGTTCCATAGTATTCTTTAGAATTAATAAAGTATAATAATTTTTTTGTTTTATATATTTTGGGAATTTGGATTTGTTTTAGTTTGGGACAAGTGCATAAATTTGTTACGTATGTGCACACAACTTTGTTAGGTATACGCTCAGGTAGAGGAGCTTATTAGTGCATGTGTGTGTTGAGCTTTCGTAGATATGGAAAAAACATTTTCTGGTGAATTTCTAACATTTTCCATTCTCAAAGCAGTGTGTGAGAGTTCTGGTTGCCTCATTTCTTTGTCAACATTTGGTATTCTTGGGCTTTTATATTTAGCCACGCAGAGCTGTGGTTGTGGTTGTTTTACATTGTTTTATTTGGCATTTCTATGATGAGCAATATGGTTTAGCATCTTTCCATGAGTAAGGTTTTTCTTATTTGTATATCTTTTTTTTTTCCATCAGTTGTTTAAATATTTTGCTCATTTATATAATGGGTTGAATAATTTAAATTTTTTTTTTTTACTCATTTGTGAGTTCTTTATATATATTGGGTATATGTTTTAATATTTTCAATTCTGTGGCTTATTTTCTAACTCAAGGTTTTTTGTTTTTTACTAAGCAGAAGTTCCCATTGTGAATGATATCTAATTGGTAAATCTTTTCTTTTAGGATTGTTGGGTTTGATGACTTGTTATAAAAACTTTTGCTTTTCCTATCTGAGGTGTGTGTGTATATAAAATCATCTAGAAAATTTACATATTTATTGTTTTGTATCTAATATCATACTTCACATGGAGTTAATATTTCAGAATGCTGTTAGGTATTTGTTTCATTTTTACATACAGATATATAACCAACCCAGTGTCTCTGAAGAAGGCTTCTTCACATCAGAGCCTTTAAATAATGAGATAAAGTAAACTCAGTATATTAGACTGAATAATGGCCCTCCGAACAGTATTTATGCCCAAATCTCTGGAACCTGTCAATATTAATTTACATGAGAAAAAAAGACTGAAGAGATAATTAAATTAAGGACTTTGAGATGAAGAAATTATCCTGGATTATCTGGGTAATAACTTGCATCTTTTATAAGGGAGGCAGTAGAAGATTCAACATGATCAGAAGAATAGGAAGAGATAATGTGACACAGAGATTGGAGTGATGTGACAATAGGCAAAGGAATGCCTACAGCCACCAGGGCAGGAAGGTTCTACCCTAAAGGCTCAGCATGGACTGTGGCCCTGCAGATACACACTGATTTCAGCACAGTAGAATAGATTTTGGAATTTTATCATCGGGAACTATGAGAAAATAAATTGCTGTCATAGTTAAGCCACCAAGATTGTGATTGCCATAGGAAATAATACAGTAATCAACTTCTATAATTTTTTTCTTAATATTTAAGATTATCTTGGGAGATTTAAATTATGTATCTACTTTGTTTTTTAACTCTGGGACTTGTTTGTCTGCATGGCTGTCTTCAGAAGCCATACCTGTGTTCTATTTACTCTAGAAAATCCTTAGCCAACAACCCTGCTAAAGGTGTTACAGAGACATGATTTCTCCTTTCTAGCAAAGATCATTAATCTGTTTACTCAAAGGAGGTTTAGTTGACAAGATGATTACACTCAATTGCTTTGCATCATCACCTATTAAAAAATAATTAAAAAAAATAGACTGTAGGCCAGTTGCTTTAAATATTCTTCCTGTACTTTAAATTCCAAATTTCTAAAGTATTTTTTTGTGAACCACTGTTGACTTTGTTAAGATATTTTTCTACATCTTAAGATGGTACTTTTTTTTCAGTTATTTTGCTTAACTACACTTTCAAATATTAAACTAACCTTGCATTCATGAAAAGTATATTATGCTTGTGAATATTTTCCTTTATATATATATATGAATTTAAGATTTTAATGAGTGAAATTACCAGTTTTTATTTCAAGTAATATTTATTTTAGCCTCTTTTTTATTATGATAAGCAGGTCTTATTATATAAAACTTTACAGTGACCAACATCTGCCTTTGTTACTAATTTCTATATATTTTTTTAAAGATTTTATTTATGTATTTGACAGAGAGAGAGAGAGAGATTACAAGTACGGAGAGAGGAAGGCAGAGAGAGAGGGGGAAGCAGGCTCCCTGCTGGGCAGAGAGCCCGATGGGGGGCTCGATCCCAGGACCCTGAGATCATGACCTGAGCTGAAGGCAGAGGCTTTAACCCACTGAGCCACCCAGGCACCCCACTATTTTCTATTTTAATTTGCTTTTAATTCTGTACATTTCTACTTTCATATTGAATGTCATAAAACTTTGTTATGCTTATACTGTGACTAAGCAAAATGATTTACTAAATACACCCTGAAGGGTTTTTAATTCTTGCTTATCTGCACCACGAAACACATAAAATGCATTCTCTATCTGCTTTAATTTATTTTATTTTGGTGAGAACTTTTAACGCAAGATCTATTTTCTCACCAAAATTTTAAGTGTACAATACAATATTGTTAACTATAGGTATGATGTACAGTAGCTCTCTGGAACTTATTCATCTTGCATTACTAAAACTGTATACCCATGGAATAACAACTTCCTATTTCTGGCTCCCTTCAGCTCCTAGTAACATACCATTCTACTCTCTGCTTCTATTAATTTGACTCTATTATATGAATGCCTCATATAAGTGCAATATTTGGCTTATTTCACTTAGCATAATGTCATCTAGGTTTATCCATGTTGTTGCATATGTCTGGATTTTTTTTCCTTTTTAAGGCTGATTAATATTCCACTGTAAATATTTGCCATATTTTCTTTATCCTTTCATCCATTGGTGGTTATCTGTATTGTTCCCACATCTTAGCTATGGTGAACAATGCTACAATAAACATGGGTGTGTAAATATACCTTCAAGATCCTGATTTCAGAGTTTTTGGGTAAATACTGAGAAGTGGGTTTCCTGATTATAATAGCCACTTAAAAAGAGTATTAAATTAAAAAGATATTAATCATTAATAAGAAAATAGATATGTAATATGTGGTATATTTGTGCAATGGGATAGAATAAATCAGTATAAAAAACAATGAAATATGGTAGTTTTGTTAACATGGATGCCTATAAAAAATAATCTTGAGTGAAAAGAACAAGTTGCAGAAAAATACGTAAAGTAGGTGTGTAACTTGCCTTTGCTGCCATAACAAATTACGACAGTGAATTAAAACACAAATATTCTCATAGTCCTTTTTGTTAGAAATTCTACACAGTTAAAATTCTTCACTGTGTTTAAGCCAAAGAATCTGCTGGGCTGTATTTTATTCTGGGTGCTTCAAGGGAGAATCTATTTTGTTACTTTTTCCAGGTTCCGGAAATTGCCTCATTCCATGGCTCATAGTTTCCTTTCTCCATCTGCATAGGTAAGGGCATAACATCTTCCTTACCTTTCTCTCATCGCATCTTCACTATAGCAGGGAAAGGACTGCGTCCAAGGTCTCACACAATTAAATTGGACCCACAAGGATGTTCCAGATTAACCTGCCCGACTCAGATTAAGATTGTAACTTTAATTGCATCTGCAAAGTCCCTTTCTCCAGGCTCTAAGGATTATGGTTTGGACATCTGTCAGTACCATAGTTCTGCATACTACAATAGGATACTATTCATGCAAAGTCCCAGGACATGCATAACTTAGTAATATGTGTCTGAAGAAAACATCAATATGAATCAAAGCTATAATAAAAAAAAGTAATCAGGGGGCACCTGGGTGGCTCAGTGGGTTAAAGCCTCTTCCTTCGGCTCAGGTCATGATCTCAGGGTCCTGGGACTGAGCCCCGCATCAGGCTCTCTGCTCAGCAGGGAGCCTGCTTCCCCCTCTCTCTGCCTGCCTCTCTGCCTACTTGTGATCTCTCTCTCTGTGTCAAATAAAAAAAAAAAAAAATCTTAAAAAAAAAGTAATCAGCACAACATTCAGAATAATGTTTACCCTAGGGTAGGAAAGAGAGGACTAGTTGTATAGTTTAGAAGGAAAACATAAGCAGAATTCTGTTTTTTTAAGCTGGGTGAATGGTACATAGTTTGCTTTTAATTCTATATGCCTTATATATTCCTTATTAGAGTATACAAATGAATATAGTAAATATTTTATAATAACGAAAATTACAAAATTAATAATAGGAACCACTGATTTGATTATTGTTAAGATACATGGAACAAATCTCCCATCTGAGAACAATTATAAAAACCAAACCAACGAACCCAAAACTAGAAAATGTTTGCATAACGTTATCTTAGAATTACACAAGATTACACAGTGTTAATGGGACAAAAATCAGAAGTTGGAAATATAAACATGCAAGTCCATTATTTGGGGACAGTTTACACCTGGAAAGCATTATTAACATTAAGTTAAAGAAATAAAAGAAATTATCATGTATACAACAATAAGACAACAATAACAACAAAATGAAGGCAAAGGGAAAAAACTTTAAAACTGAGAAAGAAGAAAAAATTACTTTTTTTTAAAGCTTTTTTTTTTTTTAAAAGATTTTATTTATTAATTGACACAGGGAGAGAGACCACAAGTAGGCAGAGAGGCAGGCAGAGAGAGAGAAGGGGAAGCAGGCTCCCCGCTGAGCAGAGAGCCCTATGCGGGACTCAATCCCAGGACCCTAGAATCATGACCTGAGCCGAAGGCAGCTGCTTAACCAACTGAGCCACCCAGGCGTCCCGAAAAAATTACTTTTAAAGGTAATTGATGATTCACTTGTCATAAGAAATACTAGCCAGAAGACCAAGGAATACTATTGTCAATAAACTGATTTAATATAATTGCCAATTTAGAATTATGTAACTAGTGAAAATACTCTTTAGTGATAAAGTTATAACAATGACTGAGATAAACAATAATTGTTT
Organism: Potos flavus; assembly: GCA_028534135.1. Taxonomy (NCBI): domain Eukaryota; kingdom Metazoa; phylum Chordata; class Mammalia; order Carnivora; family Procyonidae; genus Potos; species Potos flavus. Next base: position 23,161,850 of record CM052883.1, on the reverse strand, counting down.
CAGTTTGAGCCATCATACTTCATTGTTATACATAAATGTTATACATTTATATGTAATGTTATACATTTATGCAATGTGCATAAATGGAGGAGTTATATTTTACACTAAAAAAAATATCTCTTAAATGTATGATTTTTTTATTGTACTTAACATCTTATTATTAATTTCCCTCTGTAAAATCAAAATCAGGATAGATATAGAGACTGGTGAACTTTGTTGCTTACTATGTACAACAAAATTTAGTGGCTTAAACAATATGGATCTGTTATTTCTCACAATTATAATCAACTGGATAGTTATTCTGATTTTAGCTTGCCTTATATATCTCTGCTGAACTGCAGATTGGTTGGAGGCTGTACTGAATTTAGCTGGGCTCTATCTGGGAATAGGTAGGCTGATCAGCTGATCTAAGATGGTTTGGCAGAAGAATCTGGCTCTCCTCCATGTGATCTCAATCCTCCTTGAGCATAGACCAAACTTGGTTCTACTGAAGTGATTATGTTCTTCATTAGGAAGAGTTAGAAAAAAAAAATGTGCCAGGCCTCTTGAAGTCTAGACTCACGTCAGACACAATGGCATTTCTATCACATTCTCTTGGGCAAAGCAGAACATGAAAATAGCTTAAATTCAGAGAAGAAAATTACCTCTACCATGTGATGTTACAAAAAGTAATTTTACTTGCAAAGAGTTGAGCGTGAGGAGGAATGGAGAATTGAAGAAGCGTTTGCAACAGTATACCGGAAATGATTCTTCATTGCATACTTGGCAAAGTAAAATGAAAGGCACTACACAGTATAGGAGATCTATGTGCTCATTTTTGAGGAATAAAAAGGTTTTATTGTATAATTCAACAGTAGTTGCAAAGCTTTAAGGGACTATTTAAACCAAGGCAATCACTTTCCTATATACCAACAATGATCAAGATGGAATTTGAAATTAGAAACACAATACCATTTACATTATCAGCACTCACAATGAAATACCTAGGCTTAAATCTAATTACTGTATATTATATAATGATGGTAGGTTTCTTTACCTCTGATATTCCCTTGGGTTCAGCATGTAAAAAACCTCAACAGGATATTAAAAGACAGATGGAGAAATACATTAGAGATACATTCCCCTTCTTGCTCTCTGCATTGTCATCATTCTAGCAATTACTGTGTTTGATTAATGTCACATAGTCACTTGTCTTTTGGACTCACAAATCTGGTAACACCATTGTCTTCCTCTTTAGGTCTTTTTTTATTGAAGCTACTACCACAGGGTCGCATCAAATCCTTGTGGTCCTTTAAACCTATATACAGCTCTTTAAATTCTGCCTTCATTAAACACTCATTAAGTAAATCCTTAATTTAATCATTTTTTTACTGACAACTGTAATTGACACACATTTTAAAGCAGTTATTTCAACAATTATGTTGACGTATAAGAAACTTGAAAATCAGATAGCTTAAATCTGAATATTTTCCTTAAATGTAGGGATGAACTGTGATTTTAAATGTAAATATTAAGTGTGATTCACATGTCTTATATTTCTATATGTTTATTCTTTTGTTCTTTTAGGCTCTTTTAGTAGGAATGAAACACAAAATTTGGGGGTGTTTTTACTCCTAGAGAAAAATTGGAAATCTTTTATTTTTTACCTTTGAAAGTGTAGGTATAATTCTTTAGAAAACTAAAAAAGAAATCAGAAATACCACAGACAATATGAAGACTTGTTTTTATACAGGTCAAGTAGTGGCAGAAGGCTAAAACCTGTTAAATTGCAGTTAGTGTATAATTTAATTCTAAATAGTTGAAGATTTTTCATAGTATACTTTTATTCTGCCCACTGAAAAATGACTAAAATTGAATTGCTATTTAAAATTTGTGAGAAATTCAGTTAAAGCCTGAACATCTTGACCTTCGATAAAGGGATTGGAAGAAAACTGATTTTACAAAGAATCAAATAAAAATTACTTTAGTAAAAATATATGGCACCAAAATGAACATAGATATAGTACATTTGCAGTTGATAAAAGCAGGCTATTTCTATTTTTGCTCCATGATGTAAACTTGTAACATTGTTAATGCTTAAGCAGAGAAATTTTCTTTTTTTCAATATAATAATTGTGAAATAATAGGAATGTATTTGGACATATAATGAAAAAGATGTCTCAAAAGAACAACATCAAAATAATTTGAATAAAATTTTTAGTGCCAATGAAGGTAATGAGCAATTAATAAGATATTATTGAGTATAAGCTTATAAAATTCATATTTTTCACTGCAGCACCATAAAGTCTACTCCCTATTCCCTTCTTACTGTACATGCACATATTATTTTCACAATAATTATAGCACATTAGCAACTTAGAGAAATACAAATCCTAGGAATATCCTTTTTGATCAAGAGCATTTAGTATTAAACAATGTAGCAAAATAAATATATGTTTTTAGAAAAGGCATCCAGATCTAAACCCAAGCTTCTATCCCTATTCTGTGACAGGAGGCTAGGATACTGTGAGATGGCTACCTGGAGATTACATTAGTAGGCAAATGGGGGAGAAACCGTATGGGAGCAGATGAGAGAAAAGATTTTATTTTTCTTGTTTTGCTGATTTTTCCTGCCAGCTACTCTCCAGAAACATTTTTTCACCTCAGCTACATTAACTGAATTCAATTTTCAGGCAAAACATATTTAAAAAAAATAGAAAATTAGTAAATAAAATATTATTAAACAGAATCTAATTCCACATAAGAAAATCTTTAATCATGATAAAGTGAGATTTACTCTAATGCTTCAATGTTGTTTTAATATTAGTACATCCCTTACTATTATATAATATATATTATATTTCATATTATATGATTATATCGTAATAGTAGATGTAAAGAAGGACATATTCAAAACCATGATAACACTTCACACCTGTTAGGATGGCTATTATTGAAAACAACACAAAAACCAAAAAAAAAAAAAAAAGAAAAAATAAGTATTGGGAAGAATGTGGAGAAGTTGGAACCTTTCCATTGCTTTTGGAAATGTAATGTGGTGCAGTCACTGTAGAAAAAAGTATGGCGATTCCTGAAAAAATTAACATAGAACTATCATAGATCCAGTAAGTATACTTTTATGTACATGCCCTAAAAAAACAAAAAGAGGACGTCGAATAGATAATTGTACACCCATGTTTATAGCGTAGTGGTGGAAGAAACTCAAGTGTCTGTTGATAGACTTATTGCATAAACAAAATGTGATCTATACATACAATGGAATATTAGCTTTAAAAAAGGAAGGGAATTCTGACATGCTTCAACATGATGAATATTGGAAACATTATACTAAGTAAAATTAACCTTTCACAAAAGGACAAATACTGTATGATTCTATTTATATACTTATATGAGTATATAAAGTAGTCAAATTCGTAGAGACTGGAAGTAGAATGATGGTTGCCAGGGGATGAAAGAATGTGGGAAAGAGAAGTTAGTGTTTAATGAGTACAGAGTTTTGGCTTGGAAAGATCAAAAAGTTCTGGAAATGGGTGGTGGCAATGGTTGCATATTAATATGAATGTATTTAGTGCCACCAAATTGTACACTTAAAAAACAGTTAAAATGGTATATTTTATGTGTATTTTACCACAATAAAAAAATCATCAAGAAAAAAAGACAACTTACAATTTTTCCATAGTTATTAAAAAAAGACTAAAAAATTAAATATACATTGTTAATAGTAACATTCAGGGAACAGGAATTGAAAGATTAATCCTTAACAGGATAAAACACATTCCTTAAGCCTGAATCTTGATTATAGTTGAAAAACAAGCGATACCTCTACTAAGATTAGGAATAAGACAAGGATGTCCATTACTTCTACAATGAACACTACCGGTGGTATTACTCAATGCAATTAGACAAGAAATGTAGAGTGTAAGAATAAGAAAAGAAGGGGTATCACCCTGTTTTCAGATGATATAAAACACAATTGAAACTGAGAACCAATCATATGTATAACTAAAGAAATAAACAATTTGCTAAGGTAGAAAGTAAAAAAAAATTAACATAAATTAGGTTCACATAGACACACATAATAACCAATTAGAAGAAAAATTTGTTGAAATAAAAACTCTATTTACAATATCCAGTGAGAAAATAAAATCCTTAGAAATAAACCTAAAATAGATGGGCAAGATCTTTATGAGGAAGATACAAAAACACAAGAAAAGAAAGACAAAAGAGTAGACTTTTAACATATAGAAAGGCATCTCTAATTCTTGGAGAAGGAATTAAACATTCTAAAGATGACAGTTCTAAGTTAATTTATATGCTTCATATAATTCCGATAAAAATAAAAAAAATAGATTCAAAAGTTCATTTTGAAATTCTTTGAAAATTAAAACCATATATATCTAGTACATAATTAAAAAGAATGTATGTGGGGGGGCGGGGCTTGGGTAGGTCAGTCAGTTAAGGGTCTGCCTTTGGCTCAGGTCATTGTCTCAGGGTCCTGGGATCCAGCCCTGCTGCATTGGGCTCCCTGCTGGGCCAGGGAGTCTGCTTCTCCTTTTCCCTCTGCCCCTTAACCCTACTCATGCGTGCGAGTGTGCACTCTCTCCCTCCCTCCCTTTGCTTTCTTTCTCAAATAAATAAAAAATCTTAAAAAAAAAAAAGAATATGAGGGAAGGAATTAAAACATAAAGCATCTACATTAAAGTTGCACTGTCACATAGAGCTAATTTAGGTGTAATACTAGCAAATATACACATAACTGTAAAACTGAGGGAAAATAGCCAAAAATACAAAATAAACAAATACGTGAAGAGGCAATTCACAAAAGGATAAGTAAAATACAGATGAAAACTGTAATGAAAACTACCCTACTAAACAATGAAAAGTTTGACTAGAAAAATAAAGGCTTGTCTGGGAGAAGTTGTGGGAAAACAGGTAGTCTCCTGAATTACTTCTGGTATTGTTACTTGATAAAACTCTTAATGAAGGAAAAAAAAAAAAACAAAAAAAAAACTCTTAATGAAGGAAATCTTCCAATACATTGTAGCAAATACATATGTTGAACCTGCAGTCCCACTTCTAGGAAATTATTCTGAAAATACACATCTAACCGTCCATTAACTTATGTGTAGTAGTTACTCATTGGACCACTATTTATAGTTATAAAATATATAAACAACCTGTATTCCATGCATAATTAATTAAATAAACTATGCTTCTGGCATGTTGTAATTATAAAAAAACATTGACAGCTCTTTCCATGGTTTGGCTATTGTGGATTCAGAGAAAGACAGTTATCATAGGGTTTCACTCATATGTGGAATATAAGAAACAGGGCAGAGGACCGTAGGGGAAGGAAGGGAAAACAGAATGGAAAGTCTTCAGAGAGGGAGAAAAGCCATGAGAGACTCTTAACTATAAGAAACAAACTGAGGGTTGCTGGAGGGGATGGGTGGGGAAATGGGGTAATTGGGTGATGGGCATTAAGGAGGGCATGTGATCGGATGAGCACAGGGTGTTTTATGAAACTGATGAATTATTGAAAACTACATCTGAAACTAATGATGTATTATAAGTTGGCTAATTGAATTTAAATTAAAAAAAAAACATTGGCAACAATCTCTATTAACTGACTTTAAGTTATATCCAGAATGTATTGCTAATTGAAAATAGTAAGTGCAAAAATGTATGTATAGTAGGGTACAGTTTGTATAAGAAAAATAAAATAAGTACGCATGAATATATCTTTTTATTTTTTCCCTAAAAGTAACACAAAAAGAATAATGGAGAAAAAATCAGAATGAGTACCTACAGAGGGGTAGATGGGTATATTAGGTTATTAATGTTAACATTTTGATTTTCTTTTTTTCTTGATGACTTTATAGTTTGGCTGAATCTACTGACAGAAATAGAACAGGGCTATAGAAGAAATTTAGGGTTCAAGTAGCATTACATGACTGAGCCTTATATAATTTTGAAATAGGACACTGACATACCTAAGTTCAAAAAAATGAAAGAGAAAGATTTCATCTAATAGCACATATAATGACTCTTGATTCAAAATTAATGGTTTGGTGCATTGTGATCTCCCTAACACAGTTAAACATTATTTTATTGTATGTTCAACAAGTTTCCAGAAACACCTCGAACACTTCATGACTGATCAGGTATACACTTAGAATTCTATTTTGAGATATTGATAATCATAGGGAAAAGAGAAAAGGTTAAAATTTATCAGTGACAAATATAAAAAATGACAATTATAAAACCACTGTAATTAAAAATATTAGATTATAACTGTTACTTTGCATATTAATACATCTCAGAAGACATTCACCAGAAGATGAACAGCAGGAATGTGAGTCTAATCGCAAGAAATTGAACTTTTGTTATTTCTCCAAATGTGCAAAATAACTATTTACTTTATGAGTCCTAACGAAATGCTATAAAAAGAAATTAACTTTATAAAGTCAAGTTCTTAATTAGAGAAATGCACAAACATATTATGAGTTTCAGTAGGCTGTATTATTAATATGAAAGTTTCCTATGCAGCTTTTTCCTTCATAGAAACAGAATGAGACGTTTCTCTTTTGAGGACTTGAAATAATTACTTCATATCTCCAGGTTTTTTTTTCCCCTCAAATAAATGGGATTAAAAAGATTAATGTATAATTAGCACTGACAGAATACCAGTTATACACATATTCTGGATTTTACATATTTCATCTTCACCTTTCCTAGTACTTCCTATCATTGTATTTCATTCTGTTTCTGTTAAATAGAATTAAAGTGGTAATACAAACTTGAAAATTGAGTGAAACTTTTTATTTTTTAATTTGATTTTTTTAAAAAGATTTCATTTATTTGACAGAGAGAGACAGCGAGCGAGGGAACTCAAGCAGGGGGAGTGGGAGAGGGAGAAGCAGGCTTCCCGCTGAGCAGGGAGCACGATGCGGAGCTTAATGTGGGGCTCGATGTGGGGCTCCATGTGGGGCTCGATGTGAGGCTCCATGTGGGGCTTGATGTGGGGCTCCATGCTGGGCTCGATCCCAGGACCCTGGGATTATGACCTGAGCCAAAGGCAGACGCTTAACTACTGAGCCACCCAGGCACCCCTGAGTGAAACTTTTTAGTGTAGATAGCTGGTCTAGATGCTTTAGTTTTACGAACATCATATTTTTTTCAAGTAGATTGGGTTAGGGTTTGTACTATTCATATATCCGATTTATCCCTCCTCATCAAGGTGTTTAGAGCATCACCCTAAAAATATCTAAGCTGAAAACAACAATAGCAAAAAAAAAAAAAAAAAAAAAAAAGAAGCGAGTACTTTTAAATCTGGTCATTTACATCAGTAATTTTTATTTTATTTACATTTCCATGTGATACTCTGATTAAATAATTTAAAATTTTATCTCCCGATCTATTTTTAAAAATATTTATTTATACCTTTCAACGACTTTCAATTTATACCTTTCAATTGTTCTTGCATTTATTTTTATTCTATGTCATGTAGGCTTAATAAAAATTCAAAAAGTATTGGAAATACATCATTTTAAGAAAGCTATCTTAAAAACAAATTGTGTAAGTGTAATGACTAAAATTGTGATATTTGGTCATACAGAAGTAAGAAACTAAAGGTTATCTCTAACAAAGAAATGAAAATATACCAAGTAATTCAACAGACCCAAATAGTAGACACAGAGCCAAGCGAAAAGTTAACAGGAAATCATCTATCAACTAGAGCAGTGCTGTGCTTATGAAATGTCATAAAAAAAATCCCCTTCTTTGGCTGACTACTGCTTTCCTCCTGAGAATATTTGTTTTCTAAACTCAGACCATCAGGAATTTTGCTATTTGAAATGATATCAGTAAGGTATAATTCCATTCTTAGCTGGAGGATCTAAGTCACTTTGACACAGAGAAGCACTTCAATTTATAACCCAGGTGCAAAGCTTGAGATAAAAGTTTTTTGGATATGCCTTCCCATATTTTTCCCTAACTTTGTAGTTTCCCAAGAAAAAAGATCTTGGGTTCACTTTGCAACCCAAGCCAGATGGTGACTTTACACACAGGCCTGCTTTGCTGTGAGTTTGCTTTATTTAAATTTTATCTAAACTTCACCGTTCCCTGAAAACTGGTTATAATTATATTTTCATTAAGTTTTTGTGAGGTAGCCCTTGATTCCTCTCGATTGAATTCTCCCTCTTTGAAATGGGTCAATACAGTTTACATTTTTAAGCTAAAAGTTTGTTCTTGATAATCTTTGACTAATTGGGCTAGGGCAGAAGTAAGGTCTTATTAATAAAAATAAATATGAAAAAGACCTTTTGGTAGCTTCCAATGTGAAAAACTTTAAGTGAATGACATAAAGAGAAGAGAGAGAAAGACAAATAATGCATAACACTAGTAATTTAGAACTTTGAAATAGTTTAATAAATGAGAATGTATTTTTGGCCACGAATTGGATGGCAATTATAATACAGACCAGGAAGTATGAAGTGACATGAATTAGAAATGAGGACATAGGATAACCTAATATAAAATTTCAGAATCTATCAAACCTCTAAAAAACAAGTTAATATATTCTTATCAATATGCAGTGTGTTTATATAAATCAAGAGTAGTACATAGTATTTGAATATATCCTATAAATTGTATCGCCTTGTGTATATTTGTGTGTATCAAGCTTGTTGTCTTTTATTTTATATAACATTATATATATTTTAGTACTGAAAGATTAGTAAATGAAGCTTCCCAAAGTATGTTTTTGTTAGTAGTTTCAAAAATACTCCTAATTTTATATGTTCACCTGCCAAAACACAGGCAATGTAAAGATAACGTCGCCCCCAAAATGGGCAACTTGAAAGTGATCGCAATTATAGATCTCTTGCACTCATTCTCCTCTATATCAGTAATTGATAGTATTTGATAGCTGCTTTTTTTTTTTGATAGCTGCTTTTTAATAAAACATGCTGTATGCCTGCCTTGTGTGTTTCATAATTCCAGCAAGCAAATGTGCCCAGGACTGAAGATTTACATATCTTGAATGACACTGTGGAATCAAACTGTATATGATGTTCAGAGAGCTGTGTTGGTAAATGTGGGAATCTATACAGGTTATATTGAGGACTTGGAATGGAGATGCTGATTTCAGTGATCAGTGCAGCTTAATAGAGAAGATGCTGATTTCGGTGATCAGTGCAGCTTCTTCTCTTAATAGCGAAGAAGGTGCCTATAATGAGTTGAGAAAGATAAATAACCAAAAGGGAGTTTAAAGGTATTCAGATAAAAATGCAGAGGGAGAGAACACAGAGCCTAGAACACTTAGATTTATTCCCACTTCGAAACCATGGATTCTTATTGTATGTTGTGGAAACTCAAACAATCTATTTTTTTAGAGTACTCCAGGGGATCATTATATACTGTCACAAGTTGGCAGCTGGGCAGGTAAATTTTCAGAGGATATGTATATGTTGTTCTGGATACTGATAATTGCAACATGTATTGGAAGATTTAAATTATACTTAAAAATGTATTTTCTTTGTATTTATGTGCTTTGAGTGGTTTTATTTAAAAACTCAGACATTAATATATACATTAAGGAAACAAAAGAGCTTCTCTAAGTGGAGAGGGAAACTTAAAGCTGTGGCCACAAAACTTTACAGGAGTCAAAGTGTAATAACTGTAAGCTATATTGGAAAGTGCCTTTGCCCAATGGTATCATTGTTTTAATGAGGGCCTTTAGTTTTTATATAAAGTGAGTTGGAGAAACATCAGAAATCAGAGTTTGAGTGAAGAAGAGACCTTGTCTGTATTTATATATTAGGTAAGCTTTAATTGCTGTGTTGAGAATGACCTTCATAGGAGCAAGAGTAGTAAATGAGTGAGGAATTGTTTCTGGCTTGAACCAGAAAGGCAGCAACGTATGAGCTGATGGCATTCTGAGTACAGTTTGGAATTAGAGGCAGCAAGATTTCAGGTAGATTGGATAAGTCATGAGAGAAAGAGAGAGGTCATGGATGCTAATGACTTCCAAATGTGTATTTCCATACAAGACATTTTCCCTGAACTTAGACTCACATTTTGTACTATATGCTCAAAAAAAACCATGATTTGAAAAATGAAAATGAAATTGAAAAATAAAGGTGCAAAGGTAAAGAAACATTTTTCATAATAAATATCAAACATTATTGGTTCAATTTGTGGAGGAAAGGTGGAAGAAATGAAAATTATGTTCTTTACTATTTGAATATTTTAGAAGTTTTTATTGCATTATCGAAATGAAAAATAGAACATGGCTAGTATCCTCATGCAGAGAGCATCACTGTGAACATTTTATTCTATTACTTAAAGTATCTAGATATTTATATCTATGTCTATATTAAAATCTATTTTCAATTATGTTAAGCATGCTATGATGCTTACCACATTACTTAAAATCTTCATAAACATTCTTTGGTTTTCAATATTCTACTTTATGGAGGTATTTTAATTGGATTAATTTGGCTGTAAATGGATAATATTTATCAAAAATGATGTTATTTTCATTCTAACAAAATTTTATATGCATTTATCTTTTTATTTACTTCCTTATATATATAAGGAAGCCTTCGAGACAAATTAAATGATATAAATGATACAGCCTTCGAGACAAATTAAATGATATAAAATTTTGAAGAGTTTGAACAACTGATATTGTGCCATTAACCTTCCCTTTAAGAGAATATTTGCTTATTTGTTGTTGTTGTAATTTTATCCCAGCAAAATAAAAATGAGTTTTCTCTGGTCTGTGATAAGGAATGGGTTGGAATGTAGAGCAATATAGCAAGACACTGATGTAATTCTCTGAAGAGATCATTGATTTAACTTGTCTATTTGGATTAAATATAATTAGAGGTTTCAAGAAACCCTTAATTTGGAGATCGTAGGAAGTGGAAAACTGTGTCTATACTATTTTTTATATGTTTCCATATGTTTCATATGAGAAAATATCCAACCAGAATTTTCCAGAAGGTCATATTATAACAGTGGAATATAAAATAGAAGTATGGAGTGCCTTAGACATATGTGCGTACATAGTCTGACAGTGTCTTTTCTGATTGGATACATTAAGCAGCTTATATTTATCAGGTTTCTCCAAGGAATCAGAATCAATAGGATGGATATATACAATTGGTTCTCGGTTCATGCAGTTATAAAGGCTAAGAATTCCTGTGATCTGCCATCTGCAAACTGGAAACACAGGAAAAATAGTGGTGTAATTCCAGTCTGAATCCAAAGGCCTGGGACCCAGGAGAACTGATGGTGTAAATCCCACGGTAAGGCAGAAGAAGACCTATGTTCTGGTTCAAGCAGGAAGGCAGGAAGACAAAGGGGTGAATTCTTCTTTTCTTTATCTTTTGTTCTATTCAGGCCCTCAGGGATCCGAAGATGCCCACTCACAGTGGGGAGTGCAGTCTACTTTATTTAGTTCACTGAAATGCTAGTCTCAATGGAAAAAAACTTCATAGACCCAGAAGTAATGTTTAACTTGGACACCCTGTAGTTCAGACATACTGACACATAGTATTAGTCATCACATAACCATATACACATTTTCCGTGTAGTTGAGAGTAAAGCAGACTTGTTTAGAAAGCAGGTGATCTGTAGTTGTTTTGGTGAGGTCAACTGGATCATTGTTATGGACCAGAACAAACTACTGGAGACCAGATAAAAATGGAGGTGTTTCAGGATAGGCCAGAATAGAAGGGATGAAGTAAGTATAGTGAAATATTGGTTAGAGTAGAATGAAACAATATAAATCCTATAGAAATGGCAGCTTAGAATTTATGAGATTTAGATGTTTCTTCCAGTGCTATTATATACATGGATTGCTGGACTCACTAGCAAGTGAAAGAGAAGTAGGGAAAGAATAATAATGTGACAAGGTTTTCCTTGAATTAAGTGGAAAAAGGAAAACAAAAAACAGCTGATTTAATTAACTTTAATTGGTGCAAAAAGCCCATGGGGGAAAAAGTGTCTTAAAGTAGAAATTGATTGTCATTGAAAATAATAGTGTGTGTGTGTGTATGTGTGTGTGCGTACAGATATATAGATAGATATTTCACATCAGAATATATGACCATTAAAGTTTTATTAAACATGTTGATACATATATTCTCTGAATCCTTTGGTGACTATTTTTTATATTAAGCTCTCAAATCTAGTTAGAGTTTACATTGTTATTAGATATAATCTATGGATCTAAACATTTTTTTGCATTTATCTTCTTACTGGTGAATAAGGAACAGCCTCCATAAGAAACTGATGATCCTTAAGCCCTAAAGAAAGATTAAAAATTGATGAGGTGAAGAAGGAGGAATAGGTGTTTTTAAGCAGTGTGTCCTGTGGCAAGAAGAATGATGGGATTAAAAAACAGGAAAAAAGGTCAATATGAGGCAACTGCTTTCTATTTATGACATAGATGTAACTAGGGTATATATCACAAAAGGCTTTGTGCCCATTGTGAGTGGAAATGATGGTCAGCTAAGTCTAAGACTAATTCGAGTATAGTTGACACACAATATTACATTTGTTTCAGTTGTATAACATAGTGATTCAATATCTCTGTACCCTATATGAAGCTCACCAAGAGTGTAGCTACCACAGTATGATATTTGATTTACAGAAAAATTGTGGCAGTAGTAGAGATTACTTATATACCCCACTCTCAGCTTTTTCTTATTGTATTTGTCACAACGAATGTACCCATATCCATACCTTCTTTATTTATATTTTCTTACTTTTTAAATAATGTCCCTTTTATGTTGCAGAATCTTATTAAGAACACCACATTTCTAATTCTAAGTCATGTCCCCTTAGACTCCACACGGTGACAGCTTCACAGATTTTTCTTTTTCTGATGACCTTAAGGGTCCTATATTGTAGAATGAATGTTCCTCTGCTGAGATTTCACTGATGTTTTTCTCATGGTTATGTTGTGATTGTGGGGTTTTTGGAGGAAGACCACAGAGGTAAAGTATCATTCTTAACACATCATATCATGAGTACATACTGTCAACACGACTATGTCACTGTTGATGTTAACCCTCATCACTTGTCTGCTGTAGCGTTTGCCAAGTTTCCCTACTGTAAAGTTCCATACTGTGCCTTTTGTAAAAGTGCCATTTTTCAGGCCACAGTTTGCTCCAATTTTTCAAAGGATGGATATCTACAGAAATTATTTGGAATTATTTTGTATAATTGTCCACAGTCCCCCATGTATTTATTTTCTATTCATTTATTAATGTCACTGTGGAAAAATTATATTCATTTCCTAGGACTGCTGTAACAAATTCCCATAGACTTGGCATTTAAAAATAACAGACATGTATTCTCTCAAGGTTCCAAGGCCACAAGTTTGAAACCAAAGTGTGGGCAGGCCCATAGTAGCTCTGAAGCTTTTAGGGAAGACTTCTTCCTTCCTTGTTCCATCTTTGGTGGCTCCTGACATTCCTTGGTGCTTCTAGGCTTGTAGTTGTATCATTCTGGTCTCTGCCTCTGTCTTCACATCACTTTCTTCTCTGTCTCTAGGTGTCTCTTCATAATCTTTCTTTTTCTTTTAAGGATACCAACCATTGGAAATAGGACCCATCCTAAATCCAGCGTGATTTCATCTTGAGATCTTAATTACTTACATCTGTGACACATTATTTTCAAATATGGTTGCATTTACAGGTACCAGTGTTTAGTAACATGTTCAAGGTACTTGAACATACCTTTTATAGGACACAATTCAATTCATGACACTCATAGATATGTGTTTTGTAATTGGGTTATAATCTAATGCTAATTCATTTATTCTTTGGCTCAAATTGTTCCAGCTCTGGAAACTGAGAGCTCTTTCAGTTGATTCCTATGTCACTTTGACCTACCCTCATTAGTATGGGGCTTTTTTTCAGCAGTATCCGAAATATATTTGGTAGTATAAGATTGTTCAGGCTCATCCTGTATATTTCTCCTCTCAGTCCTAGAATCAGCCGTTTCTCCAAGAAATCCTGGTTTATTTTACTGGAGAATGTTTTTGGAAATCAGGTGAGCAGTGTGCTCACAGTTATGGGGGTGTTGTTGCTTCTGGGTCCATTCTGCTAAGGATACAAGGAATTACAGGTGTGCATACCAACCTCTGTATACACACTTAACTGTAATTATTTCTGTATCTAAACATCTGTGTATATATTATGCTGAACATGAGTTTATATTAATGTCTCCAAGTCTATTATATTACCATATGGATCATTCTAGCCTTCTTGCCTTGTGTACCTGTAACATCCCACTCCAACAGTGAAAAACCTGGCTTCCACCATCTGCCATCAATTTACTTAATCTTTCAGTCTAGTAAATGTGTATTGTGGCTTCAGAGTTTGTAACCTTTACCCAGTTTTAAATATTTTTAAAATCACATCATTAAGAAGACAGGCTTCTAGAGAGTGTCTTCATCTGAAAGGCATGAATACACCAAGTAAACAATTAGCAGTGCCATTAAAATTTGGTAAAATACCACACCCACGTTATTTTTTATCACCACTACTACCATCACCACCAGTAACTAAAACAGAACTTTGATGTTCCAGGCAAAATTACCCTATACCTGGGTTCCATATTAGTATCATTCAGTCAAGTGAAGATTCAGAGCCCCATTAATTCATGGCAAGTAAACTACATAAAACATTACCATCAATGTTCAGAGAATTGCCAATTTGTGGCATAATATTAATTACATTTTATTGTCATATGTATTTTGCCAGTTACCACCATGTACCAGAAATCTTTACCAATAAGCCTCAGTACCTGCATACTAATACCTATGTATCTCTGTATCTAAACACCTACATCTCTTAAACTTCTAATACACTTGTTTTAGGCCCTCTAAAACTCACATATTATTAGAGCAATAGCGTCCAATATCCCTAACAGGTTGTGTAAGGGTTTCTTTTTCTGACTTGAATTAGTTGAAGCGTGGCCCTCCTTAGAAGATGAATCTCTCTTGGACAACTCCCATAAAACTCGTACTCAGCCTGGAAGTAGTTTAGGTTCCTCCTAATTCCCATTTGCCATTTCTAGACTAGGTTCCTGCACCCATCTCTAAAAATACCAAATTTTGAATTTTATGTCATTAAAATATAACTCAAAACTTTTTCTCTTTGCAGTAGTAGGCATCCTTTTTGACCACTCCTCTAAGACAATGGCTCACTGCGATTATCTCAAATTGTGCTTTTGTCAGAGTTCTTGGGGGTTCTAATGTCATGACACCTGTTTCAATACCATAAACTCTCAGTTGATTGCCCTCTTCTCTAAGATTCGTATTCTTCTCCCTTCATTGGCAACTTACTTACATATCAAACCCTTATCATCACCAATAATTTCTAATTTAATGCATATGTTGGCCATTATTTCAAAGATAATATTCTCTGAACTCCATTCTCTAAATTTAGTATACATAAATTTAAAATACTATTTGC
This sequence comes from Potos flavus, assembly GCA_028534135.1. Lineage (NCBI taxonomy): Eukaryota > Metazoa > Chordata > Mammalia > Carnivora > Procyonidae > Potos > Potos flavus. Next base: position 23,146,353 of record CM052883.1, on the reverse strand, counting down.
TTAATGATCATTATCTTTTATCTTTATGCCAAATGTACCATTTTCTCCAGCAGTTTTTCTTAATTAACACATTCAGTCTGATGTTACTATAACTGCATTCAGTTCCTGACTCAGTACATATCTAAAAATGTTCCAAACTTAACATGTATAAACTAAAATCTTGCTCTTCCTCTATATACTCATTCATTCTAAGTTTCTACCATCTTAATAGCAACTCTATTCTTCCCATTCCTTACATCAAATTCTTAGAGTATTGTTTTTCTTTCATTCTTTCATTCTCCTTTTTAGCAAATTTCATTAGTTTTATTGCAATTCATTGCAATAATTGCAAAATTATGCATTGCAATGCAATTGCTGTGAATATTGCATTCATCATATATATAGAACATGATGATTCCTTACCACCTGCACAGTTGGCACCCTGTATGAATTCACTGCATATAGTCTGTCATATGGATTGTATCAGTAGTGTCCTAACTAGTCTTCCATCTATAGCCTTTGTCCCCTACAAACTGTTCTCAAAACAAGATAACTAAAGTCATTGTATTAAAAGTAAGACTAATCATGTAATTTTCCAACCCTCCCTAAGTATATGATAAATTTCTTACTTTCTACCTTTATTTTTCTTCATACTCCTTAGTACCTTAGACACTGTAACATTGTGTATATATGTGTGTTTGTGTGTGGATATACCTGTCCGCGTGCATTTATTGACTTCCTCACTCTCTAAAGTGCAAAGTCCATGAAACATGAACAGAGAGTTTATTCTGTTTATTAACTCCTCTTTTATCAGTATAAAGAAAAAGGTCCGGTGCATACTAGGCACTCAGAAATATCTATTGAATGAATAAATGATGACCTCTACTATCCTGTTCGAGGACAAAGATATAGATAAGCTTTTCTTCCTTTGGCAGGACTTGGCAATTTCAAAACAAATTAATCTATGATTATTCTTTACCCACAATATTTTTTTTCTTGATAACAGGCAGTTTAAGTCTTGAGAAAAAAAAGAAAACATGCATTTAATTATTTGTTTAGGGACCAACATTGGTAATATAGTGTTCCCTGTGTAATTTACTTCCTTATCCCTTAAAATATAATGAAAGGTATAAGCATATTAGTGCATTAAGTATAAAGAGAAAGCTCTATTCTGACAACAAATTTATTGGTAAGAGCAGTTATTTAAAGATATATATTGGTGATGTACAAATTTAAAATGTGAACAATCTGTGGACAGCCGCAGGCTAGCTGTTAAAGGGACCTGCCGAGCCCGGACTTGTGACCCCTGCCCGAATGGGCGGAAAGCGGTCGCTAGAGAATGGGCTTGTGCCCTGACTCATGACCCCTGCCTGATTGGGCGGAAAGTGGGCGCTAGAGATTGGGCTCGTGCAAGGGGCCTTGAGGCATGCTGGTCTGTGATTGGTCATGCCCCTTTGAAAAACAAGCTGTGCAGGTTGCAACCAATTATCTCGCTGATTTGTGGTAATGTCTCTGAGGTATATGCACGCGCGACTCATAAATCTGCCTTTGTTAATCTTAGTAGTCCTTAGAGAAGTGCTGCGTGTGCTATGTGACTTACGTGTGAAGCTGTTTTCTTGAACTTGTTTTTCGCACACTATATAAGCATGCGCGCTCTGAAATAAAGCTGAACACAATCTGGACATTATCCGTTGTGTTTCTCCCGCCCCCATCCTTTGTCTCTCTTTTTTTCTTCATTCCCTTACCCTCAGTCCTGGTTTGAGATTGTCTCTCTGGCCGCGGCGAGTGGCGCCCGAACAGGGACCTGAGCGTAACACAGGAGAGTTGCAGTTCCGGAACGAAGTCTAATTCGGGTAAGGGAACCAGGCATCCTCTGGCACGGCGGGACTAAAACATGGGACAGAAGTATTCAGCTAACCAGGTACTCTTTGTAACTGGGCTTCAAACCCTTCTAAAAGAGGGGCGCAAGGTGTCCAAAGGGGCCCTGCAAAAATTTTTTTGAAACAGTTGAAGATTTGTGCCCTTAGTTCCCAAAGAATGGAAGCTTAGACTTAGCAGATTGGAGAAGAGTGGGCCAAGAGATTAAGAATCAAATTTCCCTTAGGGGAGCTGCTGCTGTCCCTTCTGGGACCATGAGTTTGTTCGAGCAACCTAGACAAGTAATTGACCCTCTGCACAAGATTGAGCTGGTGTCTTTAAAATCTGACACTGGGTCAAAGAGGGATGAAGAGTCTGAGTCAGAGGATGAAAAGGACGGAGAGGAC
>CM052883.1:23047129-23143610 GCA_028534135.1 Potos flavus | reverse complement strand
CGGAACTACCAATTTCTTCAAAATCACTGAGCAAGAAAAGCAACATTGAACTTCCATACTGATTTTACACGACTTTTATACAGTACCTTGACTTAAATTCAAGAGCAAAAGTTAAGACTCTCCTCCTCTATTTTTGGTAAACAACTGCATGGTAAACTTAGATGACTTTTCCCCCTGGATTTTACCTGGGAGTGGCCTTTTTAATTTTTTATTTAAAAGAGGGCAGGTTTGGCACTTTTATACTGATGTCACCAATGTTAATATTTCTTGGGATCTCAGGAAGATTCATATTCTTTACAGCTGATACAGCACGGGCTGGAGCTCCCGCTAAGCCAGCCTCAGATTTCTCCAGCTTATTTTGTGCATCAATTTGAGTAACAATCTCATTCATGTTGGTCTCCAATACCATTCCCCCCATCACCATTTCTGCAAGAATATTGTGAACCTTGTCTACATGGAAAATTAAATCCAGTTCACAGACATTTTCAAAACACTTGTCTAATGTTTCCACAAATACTTGAATTAGATCTAAAATGCCAAGTTCACTTTCTGAAGAATCCACACAGAAGACAAAATATAATGTTGCATAATGTCTATAAATCAGTTTGTTGTCAGATCCTCCAATTAACAATCCTCCTTCTAGGAAATTACAAACATTTTCATCTCTCTTAGATACCAAATGGAATGTCTCCCTGATGATTTGTTGTTGTGTATCTTCACTGTAGGGCTGGTAGAACTTGGAGAGCCGCGGCTTCCCGTGGTTGTTGAAGATGAGGATCGCCTTGATCATGGCTGAGCCGGGCCGACCGGGTGGGCGCTGGGGGCCAGGGCGGGGGCGGGCGCGCGAGCCTCGCCTCAGGATCTCGCCGGCGATCCTTGGTTTCTTTTAATGGAAATAGCTATTTTCCTAAAATAACTTGTTTCATTTTTTTATCTTCTTAAAGATTACATAGCCAGCAAAATTTGATAAGCCAGACTACTTAATATTATCATTTACAAATTTATCATTTTGTCAAATATTTATTGATTTCACAGTGTCTCAGATGTTGGAAATGCTGTTTTTGAGGTGAGATATATTATGTTTACATGGATTCAGTTTTGAATTTTTTGAACTACCCAATGCAATTAAACTGTTGATAAAGTGTTTATTACCAAAATGAAAAATACATGATTCAATAGGAGATTCATAAATGAAGACTTCTTAGAGAATACAGATGAGAAAGATGAAAAAATTGGTGAAGTTTGAATTAGATCTTTAAAGATGTGTAGTATTTTACAAAAAAATTCAATAATATTCTCATTTAGAAAAAATAATTTCAAAGGTATGAAAAGCATAATGTATTTGTTTCCCTAAATGGGCCTATACATGGAAGATAAGGGAAGTCAGGACATAATATAGTTTGGATTTTTATTGCACATGTCAACCATATAGGTTGCTATATAAAGTGACTATAAGACATATTTTTTAAAGCAGCCATTTAATTTTAAAAGATAATGTGTCTGTTTTCAGTGAACATAGTATTTCATGTCATCTCATACCTCACAAGACATCAGCAATGCTTAGAGAGCAGATGCCTCTCATGTTTTTTTTTTTTTAAGATTTTATTTATTTATTATTTGACAGGGAGAGACAGCGATAGAGGGAATACAAGGAGGGGGAGTGGGAGAAGCAGGCTTCCCGCTGAGCAGGGAGCCAGATGTGGGGCTCCATCCCTGGCTGGGTCATGACCTGAGCTGAAGGCAGATGCTTAACGACTGAGCCACCCAGGTGCCCCCTCTGCTATTTTTAATGAAAATGTGGCCTTCCAAAGGTGCAAGTGGTCTCAAGGTTGCCTGTGGATCTTAGAAAAGGTACCTTCATTTTCATGTTCAGCTGTGTTCTACGTGAGCTAAAAAATGAGAAGAAAAAGAAGAAAAGAAGAAAAAGAAGATAATTTCCTAAGTAATTCTACAGAAGGAGACTGGCAATGAACATTGTGAAAAAGAATTTTGGTTTCGACTCAGGTCATGATCTCAGGGTTGTGAGATTAAGCCGTACGTTGGGCTCTGTGCTCAGTGTGGAGTCTGCATGAGATTCTCTCTCTCCGACTCTGCCCCTCCTCTGACTCTCTCTCACTCTCTTTCTATTAAAAAAAGTGACCATAAGACATATTTTTTAATATAAATAAATATTTTTTAAATAAATAAAATCTTTAAAAACAAATAAGTCTACTCCCAAGAAATGCCATGAGCTATAACCCAGGAAAAGCTCAAAGTTTAAGTTTGAGAAATGTGAAAATTAAATATGTGTGGAATATTTATTCCATATATAATATGGAAATTAAATATGTGTATATCAAAGAATGCCATCTCTAGTTAGCTTGTATTTTAAATCTTGTAAAAATGTGTCTTAGATTATACTTTCTAAAAGTGAAGCACATTATATAGAATAAACTGTTACGATACAACATTCAAAATATCTCATCACTTAATATAAAAGAAGTTGTTTCCATTCCATTAACGGTTTGATAGTTATATTCACTGGGTGGCCTTTTCTGTATAGATTTAAGGATCTAGGTTTCTTCCATCTATGGGGCATCACCCCCTAGAGTCTCAGATTCCTCTCATGGATACCCTATAAACATGGTAGGAAAAGAGAGCATGAAGGACCTTGCAAGAGGATTTTATTGTATGGATTAGTCCTAGAAGTGACCGTATTGTTTCCATTCACTTTATTTTGGTTTTAACTCAGTCACCTGACCATACCTAGTAGCAAGGAGGATTGGAAAATAGTCTACCTCTGTGTTTGGGAGGAAGAGGGAATTGTCTTTATGTGCCCAAAAATCTGTCTGTGATGTATCTCCTCATCTGTCTGCTCATGATGACAAAGATTTGACTTCTTTCAGCCATGAAATATACTCACCTTTCCCTAAGAGAAACAATCCAAAGTCATATGTGTTTACCACATCCAACTAAAGTCCAGGATCTATGGGTGATTTTCAGACTATTCCATGATGTACAGATGAGGCTTTTTTTGTCTTGTGACCTGTGATCTAAAGAAAGAAAACCTGTTACCGACACACAAAGTCGCATTCCCACACATAGCCCATGCACAGTAGAACAATAGAGACAGAAATTCACAAAGAAGAAACTAAAAACAAAAAGCAATTTGGAAAACGGGAGTGAGAGACAACATAAAAGCTATTTATTTACTACTCAGCTTAGAGTGGTAAATAAAAATTCTTTGATTAGTCCCTAATTTTTCTCCCTGTGAAGGGTTCCTTTACTAATTGTTCTTGGATCCTGGTTTTGCCTTTTGGGAGGTGTGTCTTCTTGTCTATTAATCTTCATGTCTTTATTTGTGTTGGGTGTTGTAGGTGCCTACCTATGGCTGATGTATGTTTGAAAGCCCATACATTTTTTAAGAACAAATAATTTGGTTTTGTTTGTTTGTTTTTTCTTTTATTATGGTTTGTCTTTCCTCTGACAATGCAGTTAATTAAAAAATTACCAGGTACCTTGTGATCTGTTCATCCCGTGTCAGTTCCATGTGTCAGTCAACCCACCAAACTTTTCTATTAGACATAATTCTTAATCTGTTATATTTCGATTATTTACCCCATGCTTAAGTCTCTCAATTACAACAATGATAAAACTACTTGTCACAGTAGCCTAGGTGGAAAGATAAATACCATTTATTTTTGTACCCTGGCTGATTTGTTTTGTACTCCAATACTTCCAGGAGGATTCTGACTTTCACCTTTCTCCATTCAATATTTATGATCATTCTGACTCATTGGAAACATTTTCCCTAAAGGAGGGTTAACTAAACTAGAGTGGTGGGCTAAATCCATCCATGTGTATTCTTTTGCAAATAGTCTATTGACACTTTTAAATTACAACAGTAGAGTTGGGTAGTTGTGACAGAGACCATATGATATGCAAAGCTGAAGATATTTACTACTGTGATCCTTCACAAATAGTTGACTTCTAACAGATTCAATCAGCTCATTATATTTTTTCCAACTTATCACAGATAATATTTTATGGAATTTTTTTGCAGTACATAAAAAGGGCTTTCTGACATCTTGTTAGAGTGAGGGAACACTTATGTGTTTTCTTGCTTTTTAAAAAGTTTCTGGACTGCCAAACTCATGTCACATATTTCAGATTTTATTGGGGTAGCACCTCTCTTCTCTATTATGCAGTGTAAGCTGGAATAAGCTATCCATATATCTTAGGGACAACAAAATGGAAGGTTTGCTGTTATGTTGTTGTTGCTTTCATTGATTATCCAACAGCTCAATATGTTTGTCATATAGCCTTCCACTCAGTACTTCAGAGATCTTTGCTTCTTCCAACCTGTGTTTCCATCATCCCTTAAGAATTCAGAGTCCACTTGCATTCCTGGCATTAGAAAATAGAGAGAAAAGGAAGAGAGGGAAATCACATAGGAGACTTTTATGGGTTGATTCTAAAGGTGGCAATGGACTAGCAATTCATTGTTCAACTGCCAGGTGACTCGCTTCTATGTGGCCACTCCTGACTGCAAGTAAGAATGGGAAATTTAATTTAGCTCTATACCCAGAAAGAAGGTATAGTTTTGATGAGTACATGTACTCTCTACTGCAAGAAGACATTATACAGAGTCATCCACTTGACTTAAATAAGCTATAGCGGGTTGACAGGTAAGTTCTAGCTAAATTTAAGTTCATAAGTTGTAAACTCTAACCAATGAGTAAAACAATTAGCATAAACTTTTTGAAACTTAAAATATAAGATTTTTTCTATATATCCATTGTCATACAGATAACTTTGCACTTCTGTATTTATATTTGTAAAATTCTTTTGAATTAGAATAATCTAAACTGAATGATTTTCAGTACCAAATAATTGTTCAAGGAACGAGGAATTGGTTTGACTTCAAAACATATTGGGCATGGGCCCAGTAATGTGCCCATCTTGTATATCTAATTAATTTTTTGTTCTCTAAAAATCGGGCATGTGAGAGACTAAAACATTTTAGTTTGTGGAGAACCAAAACCCATTCCTATGGAAGAAGCATCAAGCCACATTAAATTAAAGGATCTAAATTTTATATGAAAATCCCCATACAGATGAGCAGAATAAGAAAGAAAAAATGGGGATAAAATTTAAATCTATAGTCTATTTTACTCACCAAAACAAAATGTGATTTTTTGTGATTGCAGAATTTGCTTCCTTTGGAAATTGATTTTTTGGTTTTGAACTTTAAGGGAATATGAAATTAAGCTTTAATTTCTCCCTGAATAAATACACATAGAAATCTTTAGTTTCAAAGGATTTATACTGAAATTTGGAACATCTTTGTATTCAACTTTCATTATTGAAATAACTTTATACTATTTGTGGATCATTGTAGAACCTCTGATACATAGTGGACTATGCAGTTGGTCATGTTTGGGATGGACTATTGAATAGTGAATGGACTGTCAGCCTTGAGAGCCAAGTAGGCTTAATGAAATTACCTAATTAATTCATGACTATTTTGTGGTTTCTAATGTAAAAATATACACTTCAAATCAGGGATGCCAAGACAACATAGAAAAGAGCAATAGGAGGTAAGGGAAGGTAAAGATGTATAAAACTTCCGATTTCCTTTTCTGGTTGTATAGGCGTACTCCTGGTATCTTTTCCACTCATAGTATTTTTATGTGAAAGAAGCTTCAGTTATTTAACACGCATGGCATTGATGTACCTTCTTCAGTTTTCTTCCCTAGAAAATAGTGCTTTACTTATTGAAAAATCGGAAAGCATAAACTAGGCAAAATTGGTTATCCTCTCTTTCCTTTTTCTTGTTGTTGTTGTTGACAGACTATTGCACAGAAACAGAGCAAGAAGATGTTCATTTTCTGTCTTCCACGGCATATGTTTCACAAGGACAGATCCCTACAAAAAATAGGGATTTGCAGTTGTGTTTCTCTGACTGTATTTGGGTAGACTTGTCTACCAGATGCTAATATTTAGGTCTCGGCACTCCAGCTATGTTCAGATATAAGCCATGTATGAGTTATGTAATAGTGTGGTCTCTATCAGATGACTCTTTGGCCTTATTTGTCTATCAGACTTCATGAGAGGAAGGGGGATGCTACACTGATTTTATACATACACACACACACACACACACACACACACCAAGTAATTAAATCAATTCATTATAGGTTTGGACCATAGTAATTTTGCAAATTAATGAATGTAAAGTTTAAATGCTTATTTATGTCTATTTTTATATTTCTAGTAAAATAAACTATGAATATAGTATAAAATATTAAATAGTGCTATTAGACTTAAAATAGCAATAATAAAAAATTAAGTCCTTTACTGCATTAGTCTTCATCCCTAGTTCGCACACCCTAGAGACCGTAACTCTCAAGTCCTCTTACTATTCCTTTTGATATTGTCAAATAGTGTTTGATTATATTATATTAATATTAAATTAATTTGTTGATTAATTTTTCATTATCTTTGGCATTCTAATTGTTATGGAAGATGAAGATTGAACTATCTCACTCACCCACACAACTAAACATATCCACTTGTACTCTTCCCATACTGTCAATGGAATTACAGTGACAATATTGGTTAAATGAACAGTTAAGGATAATTTTGACTATACTAAAGCTGTTTGTAATTGAATATCATAGCTTAATGAGTCATAATTAAATTTTGAATTCTATCTAGTGATGCAAGTAAGTTTTTTCTGATCATTTGTTCTCCATAGTTTTTAACAAAATTTAAATTCTTCTCTGAAGACATTATAACCCATAAGGTAGTCTACCCATTTTTAGTTAGTGGCATGGCTCTTGGAGGCTCTCATACCTCTGCTTTCATCTGGATATGTTTTCTCCGAGCCTGGCCCGGTCTAATAATGAATCTGTCCATTACCTTCATCTTGGAACTTCCTATTACTCCTATTCCCTTTACTGTAGCCAATTTCTTGGGTGCCATATCTTTTTTCATAGGTGGTATATTGGAGTACATTCCTTAGGAGTTCACTTTAAAAAATTTTTTAGTGGTTGGCAGGGGGATGGATCATATGCTATGGCTTTTTAGGAAATTGTGTCATCTCTGTCTTCATTGTTAAATACGAAGTAATGTGAAGGCCGTCATTGTCTTCTGCTTCTAAAGTGACTACTGAGAAACATGATTTTTTTTAGGCATTTTATATTTGTTCTTTCTTTTTTCCTCTCTATTTCTGCTCACTTTTTAAGAAACTCTTTTTTGTTTTAAGGTTTCTAAAGCTTTGTGATGGTATATTATGGAGTATGTTTTTACTCATTGATTTTGGAATTTAACTGGTCTTTTAAGTCTAGAATTTTATTTATCTTTGATAATTTATTTTAGTTTTTCCTTGAACTTTCCCCCTCATTTCTATTTTTCTTATTCTATAATTGGATGTTAGACATAGAGCACCCCTCTTTTTATATGTATATTTTTACTTTGCCACTTATTTATCTTTTAGTTCTGCTTTCAGAGATATGTAGTTAGCATTATTTTCTATCACTTTGATTATAAAAAAAACACCTGCCATCACTTTGATAGCATAAATACCAAAATAATGATTTTTATGCTATCAAGTTGGGGGGGAGAAATTATGGTAGAAAAAATTTCAACAGTTATTTAGTGATATATTGATCTATTTTGTGGATGCTTGCATAAGTTACCTTGTTAATGTGGTTTCTTTTACTCTTAGCTTCTCATAAGCGAGGTTATTTTTCAATCTTATTTCCTTTGAATTTAACTTTCTTCCATATTTTATGTTCCCTTATACTATTTTTAATCTTTATTTTTACATCGAGAATTTTTGTCAAATATTTTATGATGGTTGTCTGGCTGCTCCTATATAAGTGAGGCAGCTAAAATGTGATAGGCATTCCTGTGCACAGGTGGGACTTGCCAACTGCTAGATTGACATAAGCTAAGTGAGTGAGTAGAGAACAAGTCATTCCTTTAAGCAGATCCATACAAATCACTATCTTTAGATCATTCAATGGCATATCCCCCTTTTTAGTAAAGTATCTCTCTGGTCCTGTGCCTATCTATGAATTTCTATTTTATACTCTGTTCTACACTTACATGAAAGTAGAGAGATTTCATTTTGCTGTGTGTTGATTACATTCAGAATCCTCGAGTGTTCATCTATAGATGAATTCAAGTTGGTCTGAAAATGTTTACTTGCACTTAGCTAATAGGAGATCATACTATTATTATTACATTGTCAACAATCTGTCTTAATGCAGTTTTTTTGCAGTCCTTTTCATTTGATTTATTTTTGAAACATTTGAATATTAGAATTTGGAGAGACTAGTGGTACAAAAGGATTAAGATAGATCAACCTTACAAAGTAGACAATAATTAAATTGCAACTTTATATCAAATCAATATCTTTTGCTAGTCCCTTCGTTGGATGGCAGGCCTGTATAATTGCTTAAGTAGACCTACCACTTTCTTAAATGATCAGGAAGAAAAATTCTTAGATATTTAAGTATATACTAATTCCTTAGTACTGAGATTTTATAAGCCAAAATATAATAATCTCACTCTGTTTTGCTTGAATTTACATTGGGTGACACAGGGTACTCAGCTTTAATTTCAATCAGGTAGTTGTCAACATAGATACAAATATATGTGAGATAAAATCTTCAGAGCTTGCTATCACAACTGTGGAAGGTTTACAGGAATCTACTAGGCTAAAACACAATAGTTGAAAACACTTCTATTTCACATCAAATAATTCATGGTTAAAATGTTATAAACTTCATATTAAAACTTTATAAATCTTTTGATTTGAAGCTTAAGGTGATTTTTTCTTATTATCAAATATTTGAAATTGTGGTGCTCTAAAATGTGTTTTTATGTAATTTCATTGTCACTAAACAATTAGATATATTATTCTTGAAAAACCATTAAGTCTTAAAGAGTACCTGGTGTAGAAAACAATCTATGACATTTCAAGTTTTCTGGCTATTGTTACAAACAGCATGCTAAAGTAGATTACCATGTAGTTTTTAAGTAACAGAAAGAAATAGTGCTTCCAGCATCATACTTACCCTTCCTTAGGAGAGAGCTTCCTTTGTTTTATGCTTTGTTACTTTTGGTGTCCATGGACTAAAGACTGTGAATATCAACAAAGCAATTCAACCTACTTTATTAGGTCTCCAAGGCAGAAAACAGTTTCAAAGTCCACAACTGGTTATATCTCAACTTCTAGTGTGTTTTTTTCTTTGTATTTTCTAATTTATATTAATAAGTCTCTTTCATCTTTAGTGACATTACTACATCATCTAAACTCTCGGGATTCAATTATATATATATATATATATATATATATATATATATATATATATATATATATATATATATAATTTTGTTGAATTTAGAATTAGAATAAACCAAAAGGTCTAGTTCAAATTTAAAATACTTTCTGATACTATAAAAATTTATAATAAGTTTGTTTAAACTTAAGTATCCGTGGGCTAGAAGGGGTTTGTATAGATGAGTTATGAAAAGGAACAAAAGCATTTGAAGGATTTTAATGTTATTTATTGAACTCAGGCAAACAATCTATTTACTGTTCACAGTGGAAGAAAATAATAGCTAAAAGGGAGAGAAGATGAGAGAGAAAAACTATAGTTTCAGAAGTAGTGAAAATAAAAGATGGTTGTAGAGGACATTGACATTTAGTTTTAGGCTCTGAGAACGAGAAGGAGTGTTCTTTCTGAAATATCATCTGTTTTTTTTTTCTTTTTTTTTCTCAGGCATACCCCCTCTTAGAAGTTTTTCTGGCCCTAAAGGTGAATTGGATGATCAGTAATATGCCTTATAATTCAAAATAACATACTTCTGTGCTCTTTACATTATTCAGATACTCAGAGTTGCATAAATGTTTTGAGAAGACACTTGAATTCATAGAAAGTTGATAGGGGATTGTGTTAATAACTGAGTCATTAATAGTAATGAGAGTCAAGTAAGGGGTATAGTTAAAAGGGAGAGAGAATTCCAGGGGGGGGAGCGGATATAATAACTTGTGAGGAATCATCCCAGTCATCTGTGTCATTTTTTTCTCGATGCAAATGGATGCTCTACAGTACAAGAGGACATGTAGAAAGAGGTACTATTTGTGGCAAAGAGAGTGGAGATCTATCAGGAAATTCTTCAAGATTTACCGCTGACTATTAATTTAAAAGAGAGAAAAAGAGAGGAAAAAAAGAGAGGAAGGGGGGAGGGAAGGAAGGAGAGAGAATTAATTTTCTCTAGAAAGTTGTGGTATGTGTTAATAGTATAATTCTCTTGTTAACCATTTCTTTTCAGAATTACAATAAAAATTATTCACCTTTGTGACTTTAACTTTGATAACACGTGTGTTTAATTTTCATGATACATATTAAAATTTGGGAGCTATAACTAAATTATTTGAGTATTATAATAATTCCTTCTTTGTAACATAATGTTAGAAAAATGATACGGTCATATCCTATAGTCTGTTGTACAACGTGCGTCTTAAAATCTTAGTGCTATATTTCATGATCAGAATTACTTGTGTGTGTCAAGCATGATTAAATTCTTCTAAGCCTACAGTGATACAGTTAAGTAGTTAATATTTGTTAGTTTCAAGTTGTTAGAAATACCATAAATAGTCAGTGTCAAGACTATTAGAATATATTATTGAAAATATATTCTACTAAAAGCCTTATTAAATCTGCCCAGTAAGGTACTAAAATTACCCTAACTTTATATAGACATCGTCAACCCTTAAGAATTGGCTCTGTAAGCCTTTTTAAGAACCTAGATGCTACCATCCAACAAAAATAAGGATTGGAATTCCAATAAAAATAAGGATCAGAATTAAGACACATTACCTTTAAGCAGAATGAGTCTGAAATAACAATGATGTATCTATGTGGAGCTGTTATATAAGCGTTGAAGACAGTTGTACGTAATTTGAATTAAAAACACAATTTATGTGGATTTAGAAGTTGAGTTTTAAACATGATCTTTTTTTTTTAAGCATGATCTTATTATATTATTTTATAGTTGGTAGAAAGAAAATGAGTATCCATAGAGGGTCCTGATGAATTCCTACAGATGGGTTGGTAAGGGTGACTTGAATCAGCAAGAAAGGGGAAAAATTAAAAGTGTCAAGTAAGCGATAAAACCTAACAAAATCAATAGGGGATTCCTAGAAAACTTAAGAACATTGCTTTATAATAAAAAAAAAATACTTAATATAATTCACTTCTCAGTATTTCAAGATGTGAATAAAATATCTGTTAAGGAAATAATAGCATGAAATATAACTATGCCTTATAAAAGTAATACCTTGTAATATGCTAGTGTATATTTTTTGTTATATCATAGCAACCTTGTGATATATAACTTCTCTTTTACTTAGGAATGATATTGTTCTGTCAAATGCTATTTTTTGGCAAATACTGGTTTGTTTTTGAAAATTTGTCTCTCAATCATTATATTTATGCAAATATATATTTATATAATATATATGCATATATGTGTATAATTGAGTCAAACAGGTATTATCTTCATTTTGTCAATAAGTTTTTAAAAATAGTTTTATCTATAAAATATGTATGTATATAATTATTTCAGTAATTTTTACTTATTTTTGTTGGGCATCTTTATCATTTGTATACTGGTTTGTAAGAAGGAAGGTTGTAAATTTCACCTTTTGTCTATACTTCAGAATAGTTTCGCCCATATCCAAACCATTATTTCTTAGACATGCATGGAGGCAGTCAGTGAAAAGAATGGAACCATCTTTAATTCAGTTTCTCAATTTTTGTTCATTAATTCTTCTGCTCAGGTTTTTCCAGTTGATTTTCACTTAAAAGTGAGAATTTATACTAAAATTACCTAGACTTCAAATAGACCCCTACCAAGTAACCACTATCTTTACATCTTTATAAATCTGCTTTCTCTGCTAATGCCTTCCAGCTCTTAACTGAGGCATATTCTTAATGTATACACACCTATATAGTACATCAGCTAAAATTCAAAAGTTACATAAATGCCATATGTCATCTTTACCAGAATATCTAGTTACCTAGTATTGGGAGACCAAAAGAGCTTTATCTAATTTGTATTTCTGTTTGATTAAGTGGGTAATTTATATTGAAATAGGAAAAATATAATTGCTATTGAGTGTACACCAATATTCATTTAATTTCTAACAACTCAATATATGGAATCCTGCAGGAAATTTATATAGATTATCTTTGATCCTTACCATAACTTTACGAGGCAGTTGTTATTATTTCTCTTTTTACAGTCATAAGCTTGAAGGCTTGTGATATTAAGTAATCAGCCCAAAATACTTCACTAAACAAATATTTATTAGGCACAGGCAAATGCCTGGTTTAAAAGTTATATATGTTAAAGTCTTAAATTAATCCACTGATTTCCAAATCAGTGATAATACAGTAAAATTGTTTATCTAAAATATAACATCTCTCACCCAGTTTCCTTATACATGTCAGGGATTGCAGATAAAAGAACAAATCCCTTATCTGTAAAAAACTCATATTGTATAGGAAATGTAATGAATGTGTAAAAGAAATGCATAAAAGAAATGCAATAAAATGTAATAAAAATTAGAGGATATTTTAAAGATTTTTTAAAAGCCATTTAAAAAGCAAGGAGAAGCATTACTTTTTTACATTTAAGCGGTTGTAAATGTTATATGTAATAATATAACTGAAATATAGTATTATAAAACAGCACAGAACATTGAATTAAAACAAGTATTCTAATCTCCCACTTTTTTTCCTCAAGATTTTTAAAGATGAGATGTATATCTTCTCAAATATCTCACTATCAGAAAATGTGTGATACATACACTTAACCAAAAGTAAGCCACTTAGTATATTTTCTTTAAAAATTCCCTATTTTAGGGTATGCCTCGGTGGCTGAGTCATTGTCTCCCTTGCCTTCGGCTCAGGTCATAATCCCAGGGTCCTGGGATTGAGCCCTGCATCGAGCCTCGCATTGAGCTCCCTGCTCTGCGGGAAGCCTGCTTCTCCCTCTCCTGCTCTACCTGCTTGTGTTCCCTATTTCGCTGTGTCTTTCTTTGTCAAATAAATAAAATCTTTAAAAAATAATAAAAAATAAAAAATAAAAATTCCCTTTTTTATAATATTATATATTTTCATTCATAATAAACATTTGACATTTTTCTTCAACATGCAGCCAGAATTAATCAATCTTTTAATACTGTAGTTTATTTAATTGTCCTAATATTCTATTAATAATATATCCTGAACATATTTATACATGCAGATTTATATATGTAAATATATTTACATATTTATTTTATGCAGAATTGTTTTTTTATTTCCTTACAAAAATATTTCTGATTTAAAATTATAGGGTCAGAGGGAATTAGGACTTAAAATGTTGGTACATATTAAATTGGAAGCATTCGTTAATACTATCATTAGTGTTTATCTTTTCATGTTTTAATCGATCACATCCAACACTGTTGAGAGTGGTTTTTGGCAATATCTTCAAATTGCTTGAACAAGTACCTTATGCACTACACTTTCTGTCCTATGTTGATATCTGTAGAAATGTATGCATATATGAACAGAAGACATACTCAACAGTATTAATGCCAATGTTTAGAATAGCACCAGAGTAGAAAAAAATTCTAAAACCCCATCATAACAAATCACTGAGTAAATTTATGTAGCAAAACATATGTAGAGTAATAATAACATGTAGAATAATAATAAATATGTACAAGATAACACTAAAACCAAAAGTGTGGGTGAATGTCGGATTAAGAAAAATCTCTGTATTGGTCCTCAAATATACAGTTCACCAAAACTACTAAATTATGATAGAAAGTGGTATTATGTACTTTATGTGAAGAGTTAGATATTAATGATTGAGAGGAACAGTAGCTTTTGAGCTGCTGGTAATGTTCTGTCTTGACCTGGTGACAGGTACACAAATGTGCCTTTTGATAAATTTTGAAGATGCACACTTGTGATCATGTATTTCTTTATATATTCAAATGATTCTATTAAAGCTTTTATTAAAACAAATGTTTTGATGTTTTCTGCTTGTTTAAATGCTATTGACAGCTGAGAATTGCAAGACTTTATGATGACTTGTTCTTTCATTTTGATTTTCTCTCTGAATGGTTGTTTAGTTTTCAATGTATTACTCCTACTCCATTCTTAAACTATCTTCTCATGGTGTAAATCCTATCTCCATTAATGCACTGTAATACAAATGCATGTATATATTGCAACTATTAAATGATAAGAATGTTCAATAAAGTACGACTTTCATGTGCCTTTACAACTAAGTTATTTTTGTGTGCTTCATATTCAGGTGCCTTAAGGTTAGTTCACATTCAGCTAGGGTTTAATTGATTTTGGCCTAGCTTGGCTGATCTTGATCCCAAGCTATGGGTCATATTTATCCATTTCTCCTGTAGACCACCTGTCCTCCAAGTCATGTTTTTCTCATCCAGGATCATAGAGTTCAAGAGGTCAAGCCAAATTACACAGTCATACTGAAAGACTCTCTTTACTTCATATATGCCAACGTCCCACTTATCGGACCAAATCACATAGACAATCCCAGTGTCAGTGAGGAAGAAAAATGTGTCTTACCTAGGGCCAAGATGAGGTGAAGCTAGTGAGAAAAAGTTGTACAACCGAAGATGTGATCTGTTTTTATTTAGACTTTTGATAGTTTTTTAAATATATTTTTTTTAAAAGGTTTTATTTGAGAGGGAGAGAGAAAGCTAGAGCACGGGGGTGGGGAGAGCAGGGAAGTGGTAGAAGGAGAGGGAGAAGCTGACTCACCGCTGAGCAGGGAGCCAATGTGGTGCTTGATCCCAGGACCCTGAAATCATGACCTGAGCCAAAGGCAGATGCTTAACTGACTGAGCCACCAAGCTGTCCCTAGAATTTTGATATTTTTAAATCATTAACTTTTCTTGCATTAAATTCAGTTGTTTTTCAAATATCATAATAAACTCTTTACCTTATTACTGAGGGTTTGGGTCCCCATTATATTTTGTGCCTGAGGATAACCAGAGTGCCTCTCCTATTGTCACTGCCCTTACTCTGGTGAAGTGATTCCACCTACTCTAATGAGTGACATTAAAGGCACTTCATAAAGCTACCCATTACATATAAAAATATATATCATATGTACAATAGTAACAGAATATTGACAATAATTAAAGATACAGTTAAGGTAATATAAGACAATAAGAAGGATTTATCACAAAAATAAGGCTTATGAGCTATGTGAGTCTACAAGTGGCTTCTAAATTTCTTAATTCAAAAATGGTTACACAGATAGATGGTTTATAAATTTTAAAAATTATTATAAACATTTAAAATTATACAGGCACACATGCATCAGCACTTACAAAAAGTAAATAAAGTGTATGTGGCTCACTGTGATGCCTGTATTTGCATGGGTTTATCAGATAATTGCCAGAACATTTTTAACATCATAATTCATGTCTCCAAGAGCAATTCCTCATCATTCCTGGTAAGAGAATTGTTTTTACTTCATATGCTTTATAACTGTGCTCTTTTGGAACAACTTAATTATATGTATCTTGAGTTATGTTCTCATTACGTATGTCAAGAAGAAAAGAAAGCAGCAGTCCTACTATTTAACTTAAGTGAAAATCTAAAAGGAAATGTGAAAGAGAAAATGCTCAGTTCCTTTTCAGTATTTGAACTGAGTTTTTCTTTCAGTAGGATTGATTTAGATCTTATTGAGGCTATAAGAACTGAATGGTTTAGGGTCACACTACCACATGCATTAAATATATAATAAAATATATCTGAGAAAATTCTATAGATTTCTGATTTTGTACAAAGACAACTTCACTCATTTCTGTGGTAAAGTATGTCATATGTGTGTGTGTGTATGTATCTATCTATATCTATACATATATATCTATATTTATATCTGTCTCTTAATGTGATTAGAGAAGGGTAGGGTTAGAAGAATCTACAAGTTTTAAGTCCCTGTACCATGAAATTAAATGTAAATTTAAATTGGCTGAGAAGTCTAAAGTTGGATTTTTTAAGTTGTAATTTCCTACCTTGATTACCTACAAATAATAAATAATTCAGGAAAGAAATTTGTGTGTGCTTAACCTACCTGCTGTGCTAATGCTTCAGAAACAGAAGGGATAGTGTGTCAATGTTGAGGAAAATCTACCCAATACTCTTCCCCAGTGGGTTCCAGAAGCAGAGGTAGGACACAAAAACCTGGAAGCATATTTCAGAGGTTGTATATAGAAGGGAAAGGCACTTTCTGATAACCTACATACTTCAAGCATTGTTGATACCTTCACAAAAGAAGGAGAATAAGAAGGGTAAAAGAGATCCCAGGAATATCCTGAATTACAGATTGAATCATGGAATAATTTAAATGATTTTCCTTAAATAATATCTTCTTATCTAACACCTGAGTATTATATGTTTTTTAATCTTCACTGTATTTTTAGTACTTTTATTATTTATACTCATTATATTTTCAGCACGCTTATTGGGTAATATTTATCCTTAAATAAATGGATTTCTTCTATTTGTCCCCAATCAACATATGTATTCTTTCAAGAGACCTGGGAGGCTCAGTCAGTTAAGTGTCTCACTCTTGATTTTGGCTCAGGTCATGATCTAAAGGTCGTGAGATTGAGCCCTGCATTGGGCTCCATGCTTAGCTTAATATTCTCTCTCTCCCTCTCCTTCTGCCCCCCACCCTCCATTCATGTGCTATCTCTAAAATTAAATAAATAAATAAGTATTCTTTCATAATTTCAATTTCTATGTGGATGCTGTAAATTCTCCCTTCATATATTAACTGAAAATCTGAATGATTATGTAGTGATCTGAGGGCTTTGAGGAATGATGAGGGAACTGGTGTTATTAATTTAGTTGTTATTGTTTCTCTTTTTGACAAAATTCTTATGCTATCTAAAATAGAATGCTGTGTAGAATGATGTTGTTCTAGATGCTTCTTTCTGTCTTATGGATGAATAAAGGATGCTATTTGGGAAAAATCTATCACTTTGGCTATTCCCTCCTTTCTTTTGTCCCAAGGTTCCTCTGCCTTATATGTTCCCTGGACTTTTTCTTGTTGAGTTTCGTTGTGAGAAGAAGGCATATCAGAGAGGAATTTCACTTACACTTTTACCAACACCCTGGTCAGTATAGTCCCACCTCACAGTAGTTCTTGGTGAGACTTTCTTTGAATGCTGCACAGCTTTGGTAACTAAGAACTCCATTTACAGTGTGATTGCCTATGACACTTTCTTACATATGGACGGACTCATAGGATAGAGACTCTTAAAATTTATAAGGTGAGCTTCATCTCTAATTCTGTGGTTTCTTGAAAAGTATTAGTTTGTCTTAACAATTTACGAGGACTCAGTTTCTGTTTGTTCTAATATTTTATTTTGTTTTATTTTTTTACTTTCTTCCATGTGTCAAATCACTGTTTGGGGCCCAAGATTTATAAAGGAATTTGTGGCTTAGGAATTAGTTTATCAATATTTTTAAAGAAAATCCAAATTTGTGTTTCCTACAACTTTGTATCACACTCTTCATGTATTTGCTCAGATACCTTTCTAATGATATTGATCATGACCTCTCTTTTAGACAGAATAACCTTATTCCTCTCAATCCCCTTACTTTGTTGTAATTTCCTTTTTTTCCTGTTAGATCTTATTTCTTAACATTTAGAATATATTCTTAGTTATTAGATTAATTTTTAATTGTCTGTTGACCTCTGCTAGAATGTAAGATGGTAGTAGGTGTTTATATTGCTTTTGTTTTCTGATATATGCCAACCTCCTTGGTCAAGGTCTGGCTTATTTTAAGTTATCAAGAATTTATTTAAATGAGTTAAATAAAAACATATAGTCTCTTCCTGGATCTGGAGTTTTATAATTTTTCATTCATATAGTAGCTAACTCTATTAATTTTTTAGAGCAATGTAACAAACATTGAAATGGCATCAAAAATTGATCCCATTAAACTAGTAGTATGTCATTGTATAGACATTTGCCCCAAACTTGTTATTTCTTACTATGTGCCTTCCCCCAAATTAAACAGCATTATAAGCAGAACTTTCTTAAAAATAAATCCATTGTTATGAAGTTCAATATATTAAAACTTGTGTTCTGAAAAAAGAAACAAACCATCATCTGTTTGATTATAATTTGCTTTACGAGTAGCATAGAATTGTTGCCTTGGGATTCTTTTTTCTTTTAGCCAGCCTTTTCTTGATCAATAGCTTCCCTTAGAGGGATCATTAGAACACAAGTTGACATTCATTAGTATTTAAAAGATGAACAACATAATACATTTTCTTTTTGTTCAACAATCTGGTATTATTTACTTCAATATGCAAACTAAATCATAGCAAAAAATAAATACATGAAGATAGTTTCCTAAGTTTTAAATTTAGGAGTGCAAAAATGGCTCTCCTGGGCTTAACCCTATATTAAAATGATATGATACTTTAGCCAGAGCATCATATTCTGAGGAAATAAATATAATTTATCTAATTCTTATTTGGTATTAAACTGTAGTTATTGTGAAAGGAAGTGACATTATTTGACCTCACAACAGGTGCATTAGGAATGACTGTTTCATTGGTGCTTGTGCTCTTGTGATAACTCATATTTAACTTTAGTGAATAATTTCTTAATCACTGAAATATATTGTCCAGCCCCTTTGCAGGAAAATAATAAAAGTGCACTATGTATAAATCCTATATTCCTGAGAAACAGGCAACAGGTAATTTCTTTTGGCATGTTAAATACAGTGATGCTGCAAAAATTTTTTTAAAGAATGTATAGTTATCCACACAAAGTTTGCAAGATTTCCTAATTTTGAACACATACTAGCCTACAAGCAGCACGAAGAAACGTTGACTACAATGTCAAAAATTATTTAATGTTACTTATTTCTTAAGGTTAATTTTGAACATTTCAAATGTTTTGGTCTGCTATTATTTTTTCCATTAGTAAAAAATTAAAATTTTCAGTTTTCTTCTTTTTTTTTTGTTTTGTTTAAGATTTTATTCATTTATCTGACACAGAGAGAGAGATCACAAGTAGGCAGAGAGAGAGGGGGAAGCAGGCTCCCTGCTGAACAGAGAGCCCGATGCGGGGCTCGATCCCAGGACCCTGAGATCATGACCTGAGCCGAAGGCAGAGGCTCCAACCCACTGAGCCACCCAAGCGCCCCAAATTTTCAGTTTTCTTAAAGAAAATACTTGTTTTTGGTCTATGAGTTTGTACCTATAAATATATTATAATAAACACTACAAAAGCAAGATACAGAATAATTCCAACACTCCAAAGAATTCTGTCATGCGTTTCCTTTATAGTCAAATCTTTTTTCCACTCTTAATCCATGGCAACTAGTCTGTTCATAGTTTCTCTATTTTTGACTTTTCCAGAATGTCACAGATATGGAATCAGGCAGTTAGTCAATCTTTCAAGACTTGGTTCTTTTACTTAGCATAATTTATTTGTCATCTGTCAGTTGTTGCATAAAAACATTAAGTTATTTCTCTTTATTGCTGAATAGTATTCCATTATGTGAATGTATCACAGTTTATTTATCCATTCAGTCACTGGGTTGTTTTCAGGGAAAGTACGACTATTGACGAATTACACATTTGTATACAAGCTTTTATTTGAATCTGAGTTTTTATTTGTGTAGTATAATCACCTAGAAGCATGATCGTTGGGACAAAAAATAAGTGTATGTTTCAGTTTTCCAGTGTGGCTGTACAATTTGCAACTTCAGCAGCAGTATCTGTGTGATCTCATTGCTTCATGGGGTAGCCCACAGTTGATTTTCTCAGTATTTTTCATTTTACCTATTCTAATTGGTGTTTACTGGTCTCTCACCATGGTTTTGATTTTTATTTACCTAATGACAAATTATGTTTAGCATCTTTTCATGTTACAACATACCTTCTTTGGTGAAGTGTCTAGTTACATCATTTGCAAATTTTTGTAGGGTTGTTTGCTTACTTACTGTTGAGTTTTGATAATTCTTTATACATTCTGAAAACAAGTTCTTTGTCTGCTGTGTGGTGTGCAAGTTAGTTTTTTTTTCCCCCGTCCCTGAGTTGCCTTTATAACCTCTTAACTTCGTTCTTTACCGAAAATGTTTTCAATTTTGATGAAGTTAAATTTATCATATTTTTCCTTTTATGCAAGATGTTTTTGATATTAATTATAGAAAAACTATGTCCTATCTAAGATCACAAAAGTTTTCTTCTAAGTGTTTTATATTTATGTTATGACACATTCTGAGTTATTTCATATAGTGTAAAGTGTTGGTCAAGCTGTTTCTCCTTCTCTTCCTCCACTTCCTCTTTCTTGTTCTTCTAATTTCTTTTCATTTTCATTATTATTTCTGTCTTAATCTTCATCTTCTTTTAAAATATGCAGGTTCTTTTCTTCTAACACCATTTAATTGAAGACTATCCTTTCTCCATTAGGTTACCCTTGCTTTTTTGTCAAAAATTAGTTAACCCTACTTGTGTGGGTCTATTTCTGTATTTTCTATTCTGTTTCCTTCATGTTTATTTTTTAACAATATTGTACTGTCATGAGTAATGTAACTTTATAAAAACTCTTAAAATCCGTTATTATATGCAATAGTTTGCTAAGGCTGTCTTAATGATGTACCACAAACTGTAGAGCTAAAACAACAGAAATTTATTGTCTCCAAGTTTTGGAGGCTAGAAATCTGAAATCAAAGCAGGGCTGGTTCCTTATGAGAGCTGTGAGGACAGGATCTGTTATAGGTTTCTCTCCTTGCTTTGTAGATGGCCATCTCCTGGTGTCTCTTCACATCATCTTCCTTTTATGTATTTCTGTGTGTCCAGATTTCTTCTTTATATAAGGACACGAGTCATACTGTCTTGGGACCAACCTAATGACCTCATTTTAACTTGGTTACTTTTGTAAAGACTCTATTTCCAGATATGGTCATATTCTGAGGTACTGAGGTACTGATTTGTTGTTGTTGTCTTTTTTTTCTTTTTTGGAGGTGAGAGAAACAATATCCCACCCATAACGCTTTGAGTACACCAACTCTGTTCTTTCATACAACTTTTATGGATAATCTATTTTTTTAAGTTTTTTTTTTTTAAAGATTATTTATTTATTTATTTGACAGAGAGAAAGAGATCACAAGTAGGCAGAGACGCAGGGAGAGGGAGAGGGGGAAGCAGGCTCCCTGCTGAGCAGAGAGCCTGATGCGGGGCTCGATCCCAGGACCCTGAGATCATGACCTGAGCCGAAGGCAGAGGCTTAACCCACTGAGCCACCCAAGGGCCCCTATGGATAATCTATTTACAATTACTTACCCATATACATTTTAGGATTAACTTATCTATTTCTCCAAAGAATCATACTGTGATTTTGATTGGAATTACATTGTCTGTAGATCGATTTGGAATATTTGGCATCTTAACTATAATGAGTCCTTCAAATTCATTACCATGATATGTCCTTACATTTATTTCTACTTGTTTAGATATTATAACAGTAATTTGCAAATTTCAGTGTACAGATTTTGCACATATTTTATTTGATTTAAAACTTTTTTTTTTAAAGATTTTGTTTATTTGACAGAGAGAGAGTGATTACAAGTAGGCAGAGAGGCAGCCAGAGAGGCAGGCAGAGAGAGAGGGGGAAGCAGGCTCCCTGCTGAGCAGAGAGCCCAATGCGGGGCTCGATCCCAGGACCCCGAGACCATGACCTGAGCCGAATGCAGAGGCCCCAACCCACTGAGCCACCCAGGCGCCCCATAGAGTTTGCTGTTTTAATAGGTGCCTTGGGATTTTCTATGTTGACAATCATGTTGTCTGTGAATAGGCATTTTATTTATTCCTTTAAAATATGAACACTTTTGAATTATTCTTGACTTACTGTAAATGCTAGCACTTTCAGTATGACAATAAATAAGGCTGGTCAGAGTTAACATCCTTGCTAGTAGAGGAAAATTGTGTTCATTAACATTGTATATGTGTTAGGTACAGATTATTCGTAGCTAGTTTTTATTAAATTGAATAGGTTTCTTTCTACTTCTTAGTGTTTTTAACATCAAAGAATATTATATTTATCAAATATATATTCTCCATTTATTAATATAATGTTTCCTTTTTAAATATGTGTCATTTTGTGTCATGAAATACATTGATTTTTGAGTGTTGAGCCAGCTTTGCATTTGTGAGATAGATTATACATGATTGTGATGTATTATTATTATATACTGTGGGGTTCAAATTGTTGATAGATTTTTGAGGTTTTGCATCCATGTTTTTGTTGGATATTAGTTTTATTTTCTTGTGTTATCTTTGTCTTATTTCAGGATAGTTAATGATGTACTCATTAAACTAAGTTGGAAATTTTATCTTGTGTTTTTTGAAGAGATTGTAAAGAGTTATTTCATCCTTATAAATGCTTAGTAGAAGTCACCAGTGAAATCATATACTCTTAAAGTTTTTCTTTCTGAAGATTCGAAACTACTAATTTATTTCTTTAAATAAATTAAGGAGGAATATTTAGAATATATATTTCTTTTTGAATATATTTTGATAATATGTATCTTTTAGGGAATTTTTTCATTTCATCTAAGTTGTTCAATTCATGATCATAAATTTGTTTTTATTATTTCCTTATTATACTTTCAGTGTCTGAGGAGTGAATAACAATGCCCCAGATTTCATTCTTGAATTTGGTAAAATGAATCTTCTCTTTTTTTTTCCTCTTTCAGTTTAGCTAAAATATTAAAATGTGAATTAAAAAATTTAAAAACATGATAGGAATTTATTAATACTTTTGTTTTGACAATAAGCTTACTGAACCAATAAGAAAAACTTAATCATAGAACTGATATAAAATGCTAGTAATTATTTGAAAAACTATTATTAAACATTTATAAGAATACGATTAAAATTGAAACATTTATCTATGAATATATGAATATTTAAAAATTCCATAGTTTTTGAAAATGGAAGCTCTTATGTTGAAAATACATGTAAAGGACTCTTTAAATATGCAGATCAACTGATTCTACAATTCCACTTTTTGTAAGTAGCTCTAAGGAATTCTTAGAAATATTTATACATCTCTAAACTTGTATTAGTATTATTTAGAGTAGAAAATTTTTAAAAAACTGAAAATCATACTCTAGGGAAAGCTTAACATACAAAAGAATATTCTGTATGATATGGTGGTTTGTTAATATGTCAGTTTAGCAAGGATGAAGTATTACATTTCTTTTTTCATGTGTCTGGTGAGAATGGGACACAAAGGAGATTCTCAAAGAATTTTGGAAGTTGAAGAGAAGCACCCATTTTGTAGCACACTATGTTGTTGCTGATCAACTGCTTGGTGTGAAACATACCTGGGTTCACAAATATCTTTTTTTGTAATTAAACTTTTTATTTTAATTCTTAAAATTTGATTGCTTCAAAATCCAGATCATGGTAAAATCAGGATCTATGTAAAATACTTTTTTTTTTGTAAAATACTTTTAATACATTAAATTAACCAAAATTATGAAAAAATTGTAATTAAACAAATCTATTATAAGAAATTTGTTATGCTAATAACAAAATTAAAAGATAATAAAAGGTAACACTAATTTCCTAAGATACAATTTCTTCTATACAGGTGGTGTCCACAGATTCAGGGCACAGAGCTGCAACTGGAAACAGACCAATTTTTTTTCAGGATGAGTTGGTGATAAAATAACCCATAGTACCACTGTGGCCTCTGATATATCACACAATGACCAAGATAACTAGAGCTCTGGAAATAGTAAACAAGAGTAATTTCTAAGGGCAGGGTTTTAAGTAAAATTCAGGTAGTCCAGAGCATCGAAAGTTTGCCAAATTAAATTTGGTACTTTAAGTGTTCATGATTTTTTGGTATCCAAACAAAGTGTACATGGTTAGTCAGTTATCCCTGACATAGTCTCAGTATGGCTTGCAGTTACTCTCTCTTCCTCTGGGTCCTCCTTCAGCTTCCTGACTGCTGGGTTGGGTATGTGGGTTTAGATTCATTAGGAAGTTCCCTTGCTTCTGCAAGACACTCTTCTTAGCAAGGTCACAGGCAGTAAGTCCAGACATAGGTTTCAGTCTGCCCTCACACAGCTCATGCTTAGGGCTGCAGCTTGCTCATGATCTCTTCTTTGTAACTACATGTTACATGTTACATGTTACATGTACCTCAGGCTCCATTATCAGACAAAAGACAATAGCCTTGCAGACACTGCTGAACCGTATCTCAAAGTTTCATTAGGCATTAGGCAATTCCCCATAAAAGGCAGGTAAATGATACATACATACACACACACGTACATAGGTATCTAGATATATATTTACTGACAAAATCTCCTGGCTCTTATCTCTGTGGTTGAACCCTGATTGATTCATTATTCAGGCAATAATACTTTTAAAGGAATGTTACTGATATAATATTTAGTGAGCATATAGTAGGGAAAGTGCCATATGAAGAATGATTCCTGAAAGATCTAAAGCCAATTTGATGAAATTAAATTTAACGCAATGTATTTGTTGTGGGTTGAATTATGCTCAGCCCAAATTCATATGTTGAAATCCTAACCACTCCCTTTGTACCTCTGAATTAGACCTTATTTGGAGGTGGTCTTTGCATATGTAATCAACTTAAAATGTCATTAGGATGGACCTAATAAAAAATGGAAATTTGAAGACAACACACACAGTGAGAATGCTCTGTGAACCTAAAGGCAGAGATTGGGGTGATGCATCTACAAGCCAAGAAAACAAAAAATGACCAGCTAGTTACCTGAAAAAGAGTGAGGTAAAAACAGATTGTTCTTAACCATTCTCAGAAGAAATAAACCTTCTTTATCCCTGATTTCTACCCTTCAGAACTGTGAAACAATAAATTTCTGATATTTATGCCATGGTACCTTGTTAAGGCAGCCCTGGCAAACAAAACTGTATTTATGTATGGATTTTTAAACTATTCTTTTGTATATTTTTAAAAGATTTTTAAAATTATTTGATAGAGCACAAGCAGGGGGAATGGCAGAGGGAGGAGAAGGAGAGAGCCCAGTGTAGGAGCTTAGTCCAGGACCCTCATGACCTGAGCCAAAGGCAGATGCTTAACTGACTGAGCCACCCAGGTGCCCCTAAATTATACTTTTGAAATGATTTTTTGTTAAGTGTACTTCAAGGAGCACAGTTTCAAGAATGAAAGTAACGTTGATTGACTTGATGTTTTATTAAGCACTCCTAGCAAACAGCAGAATTCTGGCAAATATTTAATTGATAGGGGAGAATTTGTTATTTTTCTGAAAGAAAATTTTTCACAGTATTGACATATTCATGTAAATAAAGTGTGGGCCTGTACATTTTTCAATTTAAGCAGAATATGTTAATGATGTCATAAAATATTGACATTTAAGTCAATTATTTATTTGTTTCCTCTAATTAAGACCCCTTTGTATTGTACTAATTTTACTGCCACACTAAAATTACCTACATTATTATGATTTCTTGTTAAGTGGTAAGATGTTTTAAAACACTCTCCCTCTGCGTGCCTTTAAAGAAGTCATGAAACTTTTATATCAGATTTGTTTTTATTAGTAAGCATTATTGGGCCTCTAGATTTTCTTGCTTATTTTCTATAGTTCTCATTTTTGTTTTTTGATTTTTTTTGAAACTTATTTGGGTTATTTGTTTGTAGAATTCTGATCCTCAAATCCAAGTTCTTTCTGCTTCAAATTTTATGTTAGGTCTCTGAAAAGTACACTTCAGATATGTTGCTCCACATTGTCAATAATAATAACAACTTGTATCTAATAAGTTCTGATTTACTCTCTGCTTTTTTTATAATGATAATCTATAGGAAGTCTAACAACTACCTGATGATGACTATTTTATAAGGAATAATTATGTTACTTAAAAAGTTGTTTTTTTTTTTTTCTGATGATGATTGAGCCTGGTGTAGACACTAATAACAGCACAAAGAGATGTATAAAGTGAAAAAGATGTTTTATACTCATGTCCTGGACAAGGGAGGTACTGCATTCCCAGAGGACCAAATATAGGGTACCCAAAACCTCAAAGCATAGTATCCCAAGCTAAATACACACAAACACACAGGCAGAGGGAGAGAGTGCATGAGAGAGCTAAAAAACTGGTAGGCAGCAGCTGTCATTGGATGTCAGGACAGAATGACATTGTAGCATGTGGTCACACTTTAAATTAAAGTGTGCTTGTTGGTCCACAGGAAGGGGCTATCTTGGAGCAAAATGGAGATGTCATCATGAGGCTTACCTCTTGGTGCAAATGTTTAATCTGTTGAGTGTGAAGCAGACTCAGAGAAATTAGGTAGAGTCAAAGAGAAGTGGGCAGTGGAAGGACACTGAGGCAGCAAACATTTTATACCCTTAAATGACAGTGACAAAATTCAAAGCCTTAATAGATATTGTTAACTTAAAATAAGGTAATATGGTGTGGGCTTAGAATCTAGTGACTGGTGTTCTTTTTTTTTTTTTTTTTTAAGATTTTATTTATTTGAGACAGAGAGAGAGTGTACAGACAAGGAGAACAGCAGACAGAGGGAGAAGGAGAAGCAGGTTCCCCAAGAAGCAGGGAGCCCCGTCTAGGGCTCAATCCCAGGACCCTGGGATCATGATCTGAGCTGAAGGCAGGCGCTTAACTGACTGAGCCACCCAAGTGCCCCTAGTGACTGATGTTCTTATGAGGAAAGAGGGATTTGCACATATAGTGACACCCACATACACTGAGGGAAGATGGCCATGTGAAAAAAGTGGCAGAAATTGTAGGTCTGCAGCTATAAGCCAAGGGATGTCAAGGATTGCCAGCAACCATCAGAAGCTAAGAAAAGGGAGGACCAACAGAGCACTACGCCCAAGAAGTTTAGGGAACTGTGGGCCTTGCTTGAAGCCGTTCTGAGCTGGTGTGCAGGTTTTTCCCAGATCCCAGTGAAAAGGGAGTCCCTGGGTTGTGCCTCCAAGTAGAATCAAGAGAAGGCATTTCAACGGTGTTGAAAATACAAACTAGACGTGTCTTTGGATAGGTGTTTTCTGTTTGTATGCCATGTTTAGTTATAGGAGAAAAAAATAACTTTAGGCATAGTACAGTTCTGTCAATGAATGGCTCTTAATTGAACCATGAAGAATTTGAATACCATAGCGAGTCCTTTCTTGAACAGGAAGGATACTTAAAGACCCATTCGTATGCCCATGAACACTTGAAATTTTACTGGACAATTGAGAAGTAATCCTTGACTACTTTGACTTCTACTTTCTTATTCAAGGGAATAAGGATAGTGATGAAAGTAAAAGAACGTCTGTCAATATATATAAGTAAATAGGTACTTTTTTATACCCACATCCACAAATGCATTTCAAAATATTAAACATTGAGTTAAGTTCTGTTGTATTCACAGTGGTAAGATCTCTGTATATAAAGGGGTCGCATTTGCTGGACAGGCAGAAATATAAATAAAAAACCTTGAGATAAATGTATTAACAAAATATGTTCAGTGTTCTATTATAATGTTCAAATCACTCTATTATAATGTTGAATCAAGAAGGTTGAAATCTCTTCTGGGAGTCAATTAGGAAATTTTCTCCATGTTAGGGGCAAATGATTTGAGCATCTATCTTGCTTGTTTTCAATCTGTCTGTTCTTCTGGATTCTATTCTCTAAGTGCAGAAGCCATGCTCCCTCTGTCTGCCATTGTATACTCAGTGCATAGAACAACCTGCAGTATTTATAGTGTAGGTAAATGAATCATCTAAAATAAATCAATAGTATGTTGGAATGAGGCCTCCCGTGATTTCTGTTTTTTAAAAAAAAATTTTTATCACTAACTTCTGATGCCAGAATCAGTCGAAGTTTTTATTACTATGTACCATGATTATAGCAGTAGGTCCTCTTAGTGTTGTCTCTCTTATTCCCTGGAGAATAGCTGTTTTTATTGCATATAGCATAAAATAAAAAAAAAGTTAAGGTGATAAGCCATTACAATCTACTACATTATACATTTCCTAATATATTTCACACTATATTTTCCCTAAGTCCCTTAATTCTAACCAAATTGCTTTTCTCATTTTCCCTATTCAAAGCCACATATATTTATTTCTCCTGAGTATTTTTCACAACATTCTGTAGTTTGTTTTTTTTTTTTTTTTTGGAAAATCATGTTTTGTTTTTTCACTCATCAGAATTCTTCCTGTCTGTCAAGACCTGGTTAAGGACTTGCTTCCAGAAAAACCTTCCCCAGCATGCTCTAGTGATCAGTTCTCAAACTTCTCAAATTCCCAAAATTTCTCTAGTGCTTGTAGTTTATACCATTTACTTTATCATATGCTGCATTGGATAATTGTTCATCTCTTTAAGTGTGGGAACCTTCTCCTCCACCAAAATATTATCAACATAATATTATTATATTATATATATCAATATATTACATACACACACACACACACACACACATATATATATATATATGTATACATACATACATATATATATATAACATAAAGACTCAATGTATTTATTTAAAGTGATAGTATTGGGGCACCTGGGTGTCTCAGTTGGTTAAGTGGCCAACTCTGTATTTCAGCTCAGGTCATGATCTCAGGGTGGTGAGATCGAGCCCCGCCTCAGGCTCTGTGCTCAGAGAGAAGTTGGAGACTGCTAGAGATTCTCTCCCCCTGCTCCTCCCCCTACTTGTGTGCTCTCTCTTTCAAATAAATAAATAAATCTTAAAAAATAAAATGATAGTATTGAACTGCTCAAGTGCCATATCATGAATGAAATAAATTTGAGAATCAGAAACAAAAGGGTTTAAAGCACTATTCCACACATCATTAGAGTCAACAAAGGAATTGTAATCAATGTTAAATAACTTGCATAGCATCCAGTTCTGAACATCAGTTCTCGGAGAGTGAAGTTGATTTTGACACTATCTGAATGACTCATTCCAGTGACCATGTAAAGGAATATGTGCCCTGCTTGCTGCTTCTTTTTTTTTTTTTTTTTCATCTCACTTAGTTCTCTCTCTTCCACTCAAGGGAGAAGAGACCTGTCGAGGTGACAGAATCTATAGTGATGGTTAAAAGCAGTATATTGGAAAAATCCTAGGAAGGTCCTATTTCTTTTCCAAGCACAAGGACATGTTTGTGTGTCTTGATACTTAAATCATTGAGTCAACAATTTTGAAACTTAGGTGTACTATGATACATAGAGTAAGACAGAGAGGGAGAGAATTTATATTTTTATAATTTAATATATGAAGAATATATTTTGAAAAAATTCTTTGAAATATGTTTAATTTTTATAAGTGCATCATTAGGGAAATCATGTATCTAAAAAAATTCAAAGGTCTTGCATGAACACTTTGCACATGAATCAGGGGCTCCAGGTTGCATTGATAATTTGCTGTGAAATTCCTAGAGCTAAAATTTGAGTTTTTAAGTTAATGAAACAGCTTAAAATATCATGCAACTCTAAAACTTACCCTTAACAAATACCTTTTGGGGGAAAACAAAAAGAACTTTCATGGACAAGACATACGAGATTTCTTGTCACACATTAAGATTAAGATGTCTTTAAAGGTTTTATTTTTATTGATTGATTCATTTGAGGGAGAAAGAGAGGGAGAAGGAGAGAGATCACAAGCAGGGGGAGCAGCAGAGGGAGAGAGGGAGAAGTAGGCTCCCTGCTGAGAAGGGAGCCTGATGTGGGGCTCAATCCCCAGAACCCCGGGATCATGACCTGAGCCAAAGGCAGACACTGAACCAACTGAGCCACCCAGGTGCCCCGATTAAGATGTCTTTAATTCTACTAAAAGGATTAAAATAAAGATTTTACTTTATCTGAAGTAAAGATTTTACAGGCTCACTCATAACCTGTTTAAATTCATAAAGGGTATTTTACAAATTTATATTGAATGAATCAATTATTTCATATTTTCTAGTTTCAAAAGAAAGGACACCTTTAGTTCAAAATATTTATTAAAACTATTGGTCATTTTGGAACTATATTTCAATAGTATATTAGGTCAAAATAGTAACTAGTCAAATCAGTCATCTAAAACTGCTAAAAGCATTTCTTTTCACCTTAATATTATTTAAGTAGAAGAATCACAAAATGTTGGACCTATATGACAGTATGTCTAATTTGTCAACACTGACATTTCTTTGGGCATGGTATTTGATAGTCAAAATATTTTTAATATTTGTTAAATATGTCATATTGCTTATGAATTTAAAAAAATTAACAGGTAGAATTTATGAATATATGTATGGTAAACATAATTTTTTACATCGATTCAGAAAATTCTTCCACAGTAACATTATTGTCAGTCAAAATCGTGCTATTTTTAGTGAGAAATCAGCTCATTTTTGGTAACTGCAAAATAGGGGTTTTCGTATTTTCAAAAGCAAATTACTTCATTCAGATAAAATTACATCGAAGCCTTTGTTATAAAGTAGCTGATACTCTGATCAAAGAGCATGGGGAGAAAACTGTTACTGATAGTTTAAAAACTGTATTATTTAGAAGTTTAACATTATGTTACAATAGATAGGGAATTAATTTTTAATAAATGTTATATTCATGTAAACTCTGTGTTTATTTTATTGTGTAAGTATTCTATGTATAATACATAAGTAAAAATTGTCTTAAATATATTTTGTTACTTAATATATATATTTATTATACTAATATATAAAATTATCTTCTGAATTGTCACAGGCATACAATTTTATTGTTTATTCATTCACTTAAGTTTGTTGGTATATTTTATTAGTATATGCATGTTTATAACTAGAAGCAGAAATACTCAGATTTTATTTGTTTGTTTGTTTGTTTATATTTGAGTATAGTTGATACCCAATGTTATATTAATTTCTTTTTTTAAGTCAGTCTTTGTCAACTTTTATTTATTTTTTTCACGTTTTTATTTAAATTCTATTAGTTATAATATAGTGTAATATTAGTTCCAGGAGTAGAATTTAGTGATTTATCACTTATATAAAACACCCAGTACTCATCACCACAATTGCCTTCCTTAATACCCATCACCCGTTTAGCCAATCCACTGCCCACCTCCCTTCCAGCAACCCTCAGTTTCTTCTCTGACAGTCTGTTTTATGGTTTGTCTCTTCCTTTTTTCCCCATGTTCATTTGTTTCGTTTCTTAATTCCACATATGAGTAAAGTCATATGGTATTTTTCTTTCTCTGACTTATTTCGCTTAGGATAATACACTCTAGTTCTGTCCTTGTTGTTGCATATGGCAAGATTTCATTCTTTTTGATTGTCCGTTGTGTATATATGCCACATCTTCTTTATCTATTCATCAGTTGATGGACATTTGGGCTCTTTCCAAAATTTGGCTAGCAAATCTTTATCCATTCATCAGTTGATGGACATTTGGGATCTTTTCATAATTTGGCTGTTGTTGTGAATGCTGCTGTAAACATTGGGGTGCAAGTATCCCTCTGAATCAGTATTTTTGTATCCTTTGGGTAAATACCTAGTAGTTCAATTGCTGGGTTGTGGGTAATTCTATTTTAACATTCTGAGGAACCTCCATACTGTTTTCCACAGTGGCTGCACCAGTTTGCATTCCCACCAACAGCGCAAGAGGGTTCCCCTTTCTTCACATCCTTGCCAACACCTTTTGTTCCTTGTGTTGTTAATGGTGGTATTCTGACAGGTGTGAGATGGTATCTCATCATGGTTTTGATTTGTATTTCCCTGATGGGTGATGTTGAGCACCGTTTTATGTATCTATTAGCCATCTATATGTCCTCTTTGGAAAACTGTCTATTCATGTCTTCTGCCCATTTTTAACTGGATTATTTGTTCATCGGGTGTTGACTTTAATAAGTCCTTCATAGATTTTGGATACTAACCCTTTTTCAGATATTTTGTTTGTAAATATCTTCCCCCCTTACAAAAGTTGCCTTTTAGTTTTGTTGATTGTCTCCTTCTCTGTTTAGAAGCTTTTATTTTGATGAAGTCCCAGTAGTTTGCTTTTTTTTCCCTTGTCTCTGGACGTGTCTACTAAGAAGTTGCTGTGGCCTGTGTCAAAGAGGTGTTATCTGTGTTCTCCTCTAGTATTTTAATGGTTTTCTGTCTCACATTTCGATAGTTCTGTCTCACATTTAGATCTTTCATCCATTTGAATTTATGTTTCTGTATGGTGTAAGAAAGTGGTCCAGTTTCATTCTTCTGCATGCTGCTGTCCAGTTGTCCCAACACCATTTGTTGAAGAGACTGTTTTTCTTTTCTTTTCCTTTTTAAGATTTTATTTATTTATTTGAGACAGAGAGAGAGCACAGCGGTGAGGAGGGTCAGAAGGAGAGGGAGAAGCAGACTCCCCACTGAGCAGGGAGCCCCTTGTGGGGCTTGATCCCAGGACCCTGAGATTATGATGTGAGCCAAGCGCAGACATTTAACAGACTGAGCCAACCAGTCACCTGGAGACTGTTTTTTCATTGGATATTATTTCCTGCTTTGTCAAAGATTAGTTGGCCATATAGTTGTGGGTCTATTTCTGGGTTTTCTGTTCTGTTCCATTGATCTGTGTGTCAGTTTTTGTGCCAGTACCAAACCATCTTGATGATTATAGCTTTGAAAGTTGGCTTGAAGACCGGAATTGTGATACCTCCAGCTTTGCTTTTCTTTTTCAAGAATGCTCTGGCTATTTGGGGTCTTTGTGGTCCCATACAAATTTTAAGATTGTTTGTTCTAGCTCTGTGAAAAATTCTGGTTGTATTTTGATAGGGATTGCATTAAATGTGTAGATTGCTTTCGGTTGTTTAGACATTGTAAAAATATTTGTTCTTCCAACCCATGAGCATAGAATATTTTCCCATTTTGTTGTGTCATTGTCAATCTCTTTCATAAGTGTTCCACAGTTTTCAGAGTACAGATCTTTTACCTCTTTGGTGAGGTTTATTCCTATGTATCTTTGGTTTGTGGTGCAGTTGTATCTGGGATTGATTCCTTGATTTCTCTTTCTGCTTGTTCATTATTGCTGTGTAAAAATGCAACAGATTTCTATACATTGATGTCGTATCCTACAATTTTACTGAATTCACGTATCAGTTCTGGCAATTTTTTTGATGGAGTCTTTTGGGTTTTCTACATAGAATATCATTTTATCTGTGAATAGTGAAATTTTGACTATTGCTTGCCAATTTGGATGCCTTTTATTTCTTTTTGTTGTCTTATTGCTGAGGCTAAGACTTCCAGTACTATATTAAATAACGGTGGTGAGGGTGGACATCCCTGTGTTGTTGCTGACTGTAGAGGAAAAGCTCTCAGTTTTTCCCCTTTAATGATTATATTAGCTGTGGATCTTTCATATATGACCTTAATGATGTTGACATATGTTCCTTCTGTCCCTACCTTGTTGAGGATTTTTATCAAGAATGGGTGCTGTACTTTATCAAATACTTTTTCTACATCAATAGAAAAGATAATATGGTTCTTATCTTTTCTTTTATTAATGTGGTATATCACATTTATTGATTTGTGAATATTAAATCACCTTTTGTCAGGTTTGGCCAGAAAACCCTGAGACTGTGAATAAAAAGATTATTCCAGACACCTTAGTAGGAGAAAGGAGAGACCTGGGGACCAGACGCTCTAGTGGCTAAAGGTCTTGAGCCAAGCTTTGTCTCCAGTTTTATTGGTGTCTTATCAATACACCAAGTACAAGTGCAAAACAAGGAGGAATGTGTAATCTTAATGGTCAAGACAACAATATATGGGACAACCTGTGATAAGGGCAAGGAGGCAAGGTGCCTGTTTTTCTTCAAAATTTAAATATTTACTACCTAGATGAGAACCTTGAGCCTCAGTAAGAATATGGCCGCTTTCAGCCAAGAAACTTCAAAGGAGGCCCAGCGTTCTGGGGACCCCTCCTTTGCTTTTCCATTAGTCCCATCCAGGGTGGCATATGCAAGTCAAATTTTGTCTATCCAGGCACTGTGAATTCCCACAATCTTTGCAACCTATGAATAAGTCCCACTTGGTCATTGTGAATAATTCTTTTAATGTACTGTTGGTTTTGATTTGCTAGTATCTTGTTGAAAGTTTTTGCATCCATGTTCATCAGGGTTATTGGCCTGAAGTTCTCTTTTTTAATGGGATTTTTGGTATTAGAATTAAGGTAATGCTGGCCTCATAGAATGAGTTTTGAAGTATTGCTTCCATTTCTATTTTTTGGAGCAGTTTGAGAAGAATAGGTATTAACTCTTCTTTAAATATTTGGTAGAGTTTCCCTGGAATGCCATCTGGTCCTGTACTTTTCTTTGTTTGGAGGTTTTTGATTACTGATCCAATTTCTTTGCTAGTTATCAGTCTGTTCAAGTTTTCTAATTTTTCCTGTTTAAGTTTTGATAGTTTATATGTTTCTAGGAATTTATCCATTTCTTCCAAAATGTCCAATTTGTTGGCATATAATTTTTCATAATATGCTCTGATAATTATTTGTATTTCTGTGGTGTTGTGATCTCTCCTCTCTCATTTGTGATTTTATTTATTTGGGTCCTTTGTTTTTTCTTTTTGATAAGTCTGCCTAGGGATTTATCAGTTTCTAAAATTTTTTCAAGGAACCAGCTCCTGGTTTCATTGATCTCTTTTACTGTTTCTTTCTATATCATTTATTTCTGCTCTAATCTTTGTTATTTCCCTTCATATGCTGGTTTTAGGTTTCATTTGTTGATCTTTTTCTAGCTCCTATAGGTATAAAGTTCAGGTTGTGTATTTGAGACTTTTCTTGCTTCTCTTTTTTAAATAAAGATTTTGTTTATTTGAGAGAGAAAGAGTTTGAGCCCAAGCAGGGGGAGTGGAAGGGAGAGGGGGAGAAGCAGGCTGCTTGCCGAGCAGGGAGCCCGAGTGGGACTCAATCCCAGGACCCAGGGCTCATGACCTGAGCCAAAAGCAGACACTTAACTGACTGAGCCACCCAGGTACCCCGAGACTTTTCTTGCATCTTGACGTAGGCATGTATTGCTATATACTTTCCTCTTATAACTGCTTTTGCTGCATCTCAAAGGTTTTGAACTATTCTGTTTTCGTTTTCATTTGTTTCCATGTTTTTAATTTCTTTTTTTTAAATTTCCTGAATGACTCATTCATTCTTTAGTAGGATATTCTTTACCCTCTATGTATTTGTGGTCTTTCCAAATTTTTTTCTTGTGGTTGACTTCAAGTTTCATAGTGTTGTGGTCAGAAAATATGCATGGAATGATCTCAGTCTTTTCGTACTTGTTGAGGCCTGATTCGTGATCCAGTATGTGATCTCTTCTGGAGAATGTCCCATGTATACTGGAAAAGAATGTTTATTCTGCTGCGTTAGGATGAAATGTTTTGAATCTCTCTGTTAAGTCCATCTGGTCCACTGCATCATTCAAAGCCATTCTTTCCTTGTTGATTTTTTCTTTAGATGATCTATTGCTATAATTGGTGTGTTGAAGTCCCATACTATTATTATATATTTATCAATGAATTTCTTTATGTTTGTTATTAATTATTTTATGTATTTGGGTGCTCCTAAGTTGGGGGCATATACCTTCATAATTGTTACATCTTCTTGTTGGATAGACCCCTTTATTATGATGTAGTGTCCTCTTCTCTTGTTATAGTTTTTGGTTTAAAATCCAGTTTGTCTGATATAAGTATGGCTACTTCAGCTTTCTTTTGATGTTCATTAGCATGGTAAATAGTTCTCCATTCCCTCACTTTCAGTCTGCAGGTGTCTTTAAGTCTCAAATGAGTCTCTTATAGGCAATATATAAATGGATCTTTTTTTTTTTTAATCCATTGTGTCTTGTTCGGAGTATTTAGTCATTTACATTCAGAGTGATTATTGATAGATATGAATTTAGTACCATCGTATTTCTTGTTAAGATGTCTGGAAATATTCTCTGTTCCTTTCTCATCTTTGTCACTTTTGGTCTTTCCCACTCAGAGTCCTGTTTAATATTTCTTTCAGGGCTAGTTTAGTGGTCACATACTCTTTTAGTTTCTCTTTGTCTGGGAAACTCTTTATCTTTCCTTCTATTCTAAATGACAACCTTACTGGATAGAGTATACTTGGCTGCATATTTTTCCCATTCAGCACCTTGAATATAACATGCTAATCTCTTCTGGCCTGTCAAGTTTCTGTGGACAGGTCTGTTGCTAATCCTACTTGTCTTCCCTTTTAATTTAGGAATATCTTTTCCTTTGCTGCTGATTTTTTTCTTATCCCTATATTCTGCAACTTTTACTATGATGTATGTCTTGTTGTTGTCCTGTGTTTGTTGATTTTGATGGGATTTTTCTGTTCCTCTTGGATTTGGATGTCTCTTTTCTTCCCCAGACTAGTGAAGTTTTCTGCTGTAATTTGCTCAAATATACCATCTGTCCCTTTTTCCCCTCTCTTCTTATGGGACTCCTTGATATGAATGTGACTATGCTTTGTGGAGTTGCTGAGTTCCCTAAGTCTACATTCATGATCCAAGATTTTTCTTTCCCTCTTTTCATCTTTATTATGTTCCATAATTTAATTTTCTGTATTATTTGTCTCTGTGCTTCTTATATCCCTGTGGTCATATGTCCAGTTGGTTTTGCATCTCAGTTATAGCATTTTTTTGTTTGGCTTGGCTAGTTTTTAGGTCTTATATTTTTGTAGTAAGGGACTCCCTGGTGTATTCTATGCTCTGCTCAATCCCAGCTAGTATCCTTATGATTGTTGCTTAAATTCTGGATCGAAATTCTTATATACATTTTGAATGGATTCCTGGCCTTTCTTTTGGGATGAATTCCTCTGTCATGGCATTTTGTCTAGATCTGTGTCTTCTGTGTGTTAGGAAAGCCTGTTATGTTTCCTACTCTTGAGAGTAATGGTTTTATTAAGAAGACGTCATATACTGTCCAGGATTTGTTGCTTCAGGAAGTGTTTCTTGTGTTTGCTGTGTGCACTCTCTACTGTGTTCTGTCTGCTCCTTCCCTCAGGTCTGTTGTCTCCAGAGTTTTTTGTTGCCTGTAGTGGGGAGTGTTTGGACCTTGGCCAGAGTGTAGCGAGTTTTAATTAGGTGTGCTTTGGTCTGCTTGTTAAAAGAGACCTGTTGCTCTTTCAGTAGAGCTGAAGCTTTGCAGCACTCTATGGTCAGTAGCCTTGGTGTGTGGGGAGCATTTGTGTTGGTCTTATAGGGGAGGGGCCCACTGCTCTGGTTGTCAGGCACACTTGCCCTAATAAAGAAGCACCTGAGGAGTGCGGGGTAGGGATGGGGGGTTGGTGTAAGTGGCTTAGACTGCCACTGTTGGTGCTGTGCTGCTTACTGAAGTTAGTTTATCCTGAGTGTGGGGGTAGAGAAATGCCGCCAGCCATCTCCCTCATTCTCAGAGGAGGGGTGCACCCCGCCACTATCTGGGAAACCCTCCCAGAAAGGTAAACAGTTCCCCTCCTGTATCCCAAGAGTCCCTCAG
Source organism: Potos flavus (assembly GCA_028534135.1). Classification (NCBI taxonomy): domain Eukaryota; kingdom Metazoa; phylum Chordata; class Mammalia; order Carnivora; family Procyonidae; genus Potos; species Potos flavus. The sequence goes on along the minus strand of CM052883.1, from coordinate 23,106,030 downwards.
ATCCCTACCTTTGTCCTGTCTGTGTCAGGCCTATCTGCCCTGGCATTGTCGTGCACCTGCGTTTTATCCCAGGCAGGCAAGCTGAGTTTTTAAACTACAGACTTTAGGGACCTGGTATGGTGCAGATCCATGATGGTCCTCTGGGGGAGGGTGTTGCCATGTTGTGGCTGGTGCAGGTTTGTCCCAGAAGGGCAGTCACACCATTGTGCAGGAGTTTAGAGTTTAGTTTAAAGCTCAACAAAAAGATGGTGTCCAAGTTAGCTGCCCTCAGCAGGTATGCTGAGGGGCAGGGGAAGGAAATGGCATGCACCAGCTCTTTTGTCCCCAGAGAGGCAATGCCACCTTTCCCAGCTGCATTCCAAGAAGCGGGAACCCTCTCCCCTGGTGTGTCCCAAGGGATCTTTAGATTGTGCCATCTGCTCCTGGGCTCCTGCCCTCCTTCTCCACAAGAGTATTGCAGTGCCTGCCAGGCTCAACACTGGCTATAGCCCAGACCTCTAAACTCCAGTCTTTAAGCCCCGCTAGTTGTAAAATCTCTCTACCATCAGTCCCTCTCATTTTCCCAATCAATGCAGTGGCTTTGAGGAAGTGTTTTTCTTGTGCAATTCCCTATGTGCTCCCCTCTCTTTCCTCTCACCTCTCCTTTCTCTTTGATTAGGACTCCCTTCCCTCCTCAGTACCCAGGATCCTTTTCTTCCCCAAATCATGTCTCTATACCTCCTACCTTCCACAGTGTGGCCTCTTCTCTCCCTCTAGATGTGCAGTTTGTCTGTCAGTCCTCAGATCAATTTCTTGTTTATTCAGAATGGTTTGATACATATTTAACTGTGCTTGAGTGACAAGGCAAGCCTAGGGTCCTCCTACTATTCCACCTCTTCCCAGCCTTCCTTTCCGATGTTACCTGACATAATGTCACACGTACAACATAGTGATTCAACAAGTTTCTATTTTGTGCTATGTTCACCATAAGTATAGCTATCAACCATACACATTATTTAAATTATAACTAAGAGTTGTTAGCCACAGGGGCATCTGGGTGGCTCAGGCAAGTAAGTGTCTGCCTTCAGCTCAGGTCATGATCCCAGGGTCCTGGGTTTGAACCCCACATCGGGCTCCCTGCTCAGCGGGGATCTGCTTCTCCCTGTCCTCTTCGTGCTCACTTTCTCACTTGCTCTCTCTCTCTCTTTCAAATAAATAAATAAAATCTTAAAGAAAAAAAGAAAGTTGTTAACAACAAAGGCTTCATAATTAAATATTAATAGCTCTCACAGGCCATACCTGTGCAGAACTAAAATTATGCTGTTAACATATTATAATTTTAAAGAAGTTAAATCATAATTTTTGTTGAGTGTATGGACATATATGTTTATTGTGTGTATATATAAATTATTGTTAATGGGATTTTCTTTTGTTTATTATCAAACAATTAATTCTGAGGTTGTATGCTTCTAGATTACTCAAAAATAGATCCAAAGATGATATTTCATAGTAACTTAATTTGCAGGAAATATATTTTTGTTCTTTTGTTTTATTCTTTTCTAAATGACCACTTCTCTATGGTAGTCAGAAAAAATTAAATAGAAAATTTAACAAAAAAATTAAAATATTTTAAGCAAAGGAAATAGATTTCATTTCATTTATGAATTATGATCACTTGGTAATAGTTTTTTTTTAGGTTTTGAATGATTTTCAGGTAGTGTACAGGCTCAAAAAGAAATGTTTCATAATTTTATCTCCACTTGATATTAAATGCTGTAAATAAAATATCCGTAAAATGTAGAAAAGAAGATAATCAGATACAAACAAAACTTATTGCAATGTATGTGTTATATGTAACACATGTATATATGTGTTTATTATAAACAATCTGAGTTATAGCAATGATAAAGGCCACTGTTTACAGACTAAAATTCACATAGTATAATTCTGAGCTTCCTGGTTAGATTTTACTTGCAGTAGTACCACAGGATAGTAATGTCCACAGCCTTTAATAAATGTTTGTACTAATCCTGTTTTGAAAAATTCATTTTATTTTAAGCCTCAGGGATTTTTACATATCATTTATAAGTTAAGTAAGCAGCTTTCAATCAAGAAAGTACTCAAACAAAAAAAGTAACCATGGGCAAGAATCAACAGAAGAAATGGAAAATTGTGACAGATCAGCAAAGACTTCTAGATATTACACATAATAAACACAATATGTCAAATAGATGTATTTGAAGAATAAGAGGCAAACTCTAAAATATTTTGAGTGTAAAGAATTTTATAACAATGAATATACAGAATGAACGGACTTGACCTAACATAAAACAGACTTTCTAAAATGAACAATAAGGGCCTGATAAAGACTAAAAAAGACCTTTTAAAATTAAAAAAAGTATGGATTCCAACTTCTCATGATAGTGTATCAGATACCTTAGAATTAATGTAGAGAAAAACTAGAAACTCTGGGCTAAAAAGAAAACTAGAAACTCTGGACCAATTGTATCTGCTTCATGGCATCAGGGAGTTAACAACACAGTAAAGATTTATTTACCTGGCTAGTAGTTAAGAGATGATAGAACCTAGGCAGATGAGGATAATATTTAGAGTGCTTTATACCCTCTAGACTTTATCCAATTTTACAATATATGGCTGAAAGGCTGAGCATCCCTTACATCAGCCTCCTGAAGCTAGTTCAGGTTTTCTGAACCTCAGCACTATTTGCATTTTGGGCCAAATAATTCTTTGTTGTGGGGCATGTTCTGTGATTTGCAGGGTGTTTAGTACCATAACCTGTTCTTTATCCACCAGATGACAGTAGCACTTTCCCAACTGTGGCAACCAAACTGCGGACATGCATTGTCAGATGTTCCCTGGGTTTGTGGGGTGGGAGCAAAAAATCACTTCCTCTCCATAGCCCCCTGATCATTAGAACCACTAGGCTAGAGGAAAAGGTGTTGGCGTCCAGAGTCTGACAAAAGAAGGGGCACTAGTGTAAAGTTCCTGGTTTGGGTTAGGAAGGTAAAGAATTGTACTCCAAGAGGAAGGAAAACTGGAAATACACATCAGTTATAGAGTTCCTTCAATTCCAAATCATTTCAGTGCCTTACTGGTTTGAAGTGTTCTGAGATGTCTAGTGCAAAAAGGCAAATAGCAGAAAAAAGATAGAAAGTCCTCTATGAAGGAATATACCATTATATTAAGCCTTAAAATATTTCTAACAGCCACAATTTTTAAACTTTTAGAAGTTTCGAGATTATATTCTTAGATTCACATGCAGTTGTTACAAGTAATACAAGAGTATCCTGCATACTGTTTACCCTGTTTCCACCAGTGGTGCCATTTTGTAAAACTATAGTGTAATCTCACAACCAGGTAATAGACATTGATACAATCCATTATTCAGATCTCCCAGTTTTAGTAGTACTCCTATGTGCATGTGTGTGTGTATTCATTTGCACTGAGATCTGTGCTGTTTCAGCTCATGCATAGTTCATATATCCACCATCACAGTCAATATAAAATATAGCCACCACATAGATTCCTACTGTTGAACTTTTATATCTACCTCTCTCATTCCCCTCCCTTATGCCATTGCTCACACCTAACAACACTAATCTGTTCTCCATTTCTATAACTTTGTAATTCCAAGAATGTTATATAAATGGAATCATACAGTAACTTTTTGACTTTGGTTTACTTTATTCATCGTAATTTCCTCAGATTCACCCAAGCTCTTGTGTATTAGTACTAGTTTGTTCCTTTTCATTGCTTAGTATTTCATGATATGAAATTCTAGTTTGTTTAACCACTCAGCATTCAAACAATATTTGGTGAATTTCTAGTGTGAGACTATTAATTATACATATGCTGGGATATATGGAAATTTTATGAGTCTCAATACCATCTTATAGTGTGTGCTATTTTACTTTCCCAACAATATGATCCAGTGCCTCTGCTTCCTCAACAACATTTGATATAATTACTATTGTATTTTGGTCATTCTGGTTTTAATTTATACTTCTGTGATGGGTAATTATGTTGAACATTGTTTCATGTACTTACTTGCCAGCTCTAAATCCCCTATTTTGAAATTTAAAAGTTTTCTAACTTTATTGTTTGTTATTCTGGAGTTGAAACTTTTTAATATATTTTAAAACTAGCCATTTGTCAGATAATTGGTTTGAAAATATATTATTCCAAGATTAACATGTTGTTTTATCCTCTTAACAGGATCTTTGGCAGAGCAAAAGTTTTATATTTTGATAAGGTCCAGTTATATCTTTTCTTTGATGTATCATGTTTTTGGTATCAAGTTCTAAAACTCTTTTCCTCATCTCAGATCCTGAAGATTTTCTCCTGTGGTGGTTCGTTTGGTTTTCTAAAGATATTGTACTTTTGTGTTTTATAGTTAAATACATGACCCTTTTAATTTAATTTTTGTAGTAGTTGCCTGGTTTAGTTAAAGGTAACTTTTCTTCCCTTTCCTTTCTTCCCTTTTTATTTATTTATTTATTTGGTCTATGGATGCCCAGTTTCTCTAACAGTATTTGTTGAAAAAGCTGTTTTTTCTCAATTCAGATACTTTTGCATCTTTGTCAAAAAAGAAAAAAAGAAAAAGAGTTGGGACCTGTTTATGTGGGTCTGTTTTTAAAGTCTCTATTCTGTTCATGTTCAATGTGTCTATCCTTCTGTCTTTACCAAACTCTTCAATATTGAATAATTTCTTCATTTTATTCTTTGACAAGAATGTTTTAGCTGCACGAGCTACATGTAAGTTTTAAAACAAGCTATTCTTTGTCTACAAAAAACAAACAAACAAAAAAAAAACAGTTAAAATTCCCACCTATAATAGTGGATTTATCTATTTCTCCTTACGTATCTATCCATTTTTGCTTTATGTATATTTGCTTGATATGTAGACTTTTAGGATTCTTATGTTTTCCTGGCAAATGGATCTCAGTACATTATGCCCTTTTTTCTGGAGTGGTTTTCTTTGCTCTAAATTCTGTTCTAATAATATCACAGCCACTCCTGCTTTGCTTATTTGTTTTTTATTAAAGTTTGCATGGCATATCTTTTTATTTCTCTTCTTTTACTTTCAATCTACCTGTGTTGTTGAATTTGAAATGAGTTTCTTGTAAACAGCTTATATTTGGGCCATGGTTTTTGGTTTTGATTTGGTTTTGTTTTTAAGTCCATTTTGCCATTTTCTGCCTTTTAGTTGGTATGACTATTTACATTTAAGGTGATATTGTTATGTTAGAGCTTAAATCTGCCATTTTATGTAGTTGTGTTTCTGTTTGTTTGTTCCACTTCTCATATCCGTTTCTCTTTTCTTGTCTCCCTGTGGGTTACTTGAATAGTTTTTAGGATCTTACCTTGATATACTTGTGTGGTTTTTGAATGCATCTCTTTCTTCAATTTTCTTGGTAGTTGAAAGTATTTAAAGTTTGAAACCCTCTGGAGGCACCCAGTACAAGTCTGTCTTCTTATTTATGGATGAAAACATTGATGATATGTGCTTGTTTTCTCTGGTTATACAACTTGGAAGACGTGCCTGAAAGTTTTTGGACCTGTTTAAGATTGCTTGTGCTTTTTTTCCTATAGTTCTGCTCTATCTTTTTTCTTTATTTGAGCCTTCTATGTGTATATTTATGAACAGGATAATTAAACCAACCTTGAGATTATTATTTAAGTGTTGGTTACTTATTTACTTATTTATTTTTACAGTGTGAGGATGAGGAAAATGGTGGTGGAATCCTATGTTGACAGAAGTGCTTCTAAACCATGGCTAGTGAGAGGTCACTCAAGCAAGGTGATCAGTTATAGGAAAAAAATCACTAAATGACTTGGAGATAACAGATCAAAGATCGGTGGAAATTTAATGGGTCAAAAAGGAAAATTTAGGAAGTGGGAAATTTAGTCAAAACTGAAAGCAACTAGGGACTAACCTGAGGCTGCCAAAGTACCAAGTTACACCTGCAGATAAAATGGTCAGAAGGGAAGACTGTAAAGCCAAAAGGTGGTTGGGAAGATGTGCTGTGACTAGAATAACTCCTTCCTGTGGATAATTGGCAAAAAGAATTACACCACTTCAGTGGGAGAGAATCAGGAGCCTCTTTAAACATCATATTGGTGATCCCTTACAGAGCAGGTATTAAAATGAATTTTACACATGGAATAGTAAGGACCTCTTTGTTTTGCATTGGAACTGTGGGTGGAAAGGCATGTTCAGTATTATTCAAGACACTAGATACCGCGGCTTTGAAGAAATGTGGATAAATATATGATCTCTCAAACTGCCTCTCTGAATAAAGACAGAAGTGTGTAACATATCCTGAAAAGGATAATTCTCATACTCCACCTTTAATTTTCAAATGGAATCCTACTTCTGAGGTTGCTGAATGTTAAGAATGCAAGCAACTTTGGATTGGCCATATAATGGCCCCGAGTTTCTTCCAATTCCTTTAGCTTAAGTTATGATTAATGATGTAATAGAAAGAGTTTCAACTGTTAAGATTCCCTATGTGACTAATGTTGGGGGAGTAAGATAAAGTGAAATAATCTGTCATGGTCCTCCCCTCTTAGCTTTCCCAAAGTGGAGTTGAATAATAAGAAAAAAGTTAGTATTCTTTCAAAATAAGCAATAATGATAAAAATGGTGAAAATACTTTGAAAAATTAAACATTTTAGTTTGAGATATTTCATAAAAATTAGTATAAATATTGATGAAATAAATGGAGTATTTATTAAATCTATGAAACCAACCAATTAATGTCAGGCTCCCACTTAGAAATCAACCAGTCAGAGGTTGATTTACTCTAGTGAACACGTTTTTAAGACTTAATCTATCAAAAATTTAGTAACTACTCCATTTATTTTCTCAATTTTTATGAACTTTCAATGTCTCATCAACTGCTTGAACAACAGATTTGCTCATATATGAGCAAATCGTATTTTTTGTGTGCGCATACACCCACATATGTATGTATATATATTATAGTATACTACATATATATAATATATGGTGGATATTGGATACTACCAAAGATAAAGTAACTAGAGGGTCAGGTTTCTAGGCCCAACCCTCAAGAGGAGACCCAAGTTAATTTGTATAAGAATGACTAAAATGCCCTGAGGATGAATAAAAAAACTTAACCAGATTGCTGCACAGTGTGCACAACTATTTGCCATATCCTGAATTGTTTGTGAACAAGAAAAGAAACTAAATGTAGATATGCACCGCCTATTGACAGACATAGACCAGGTCATAGCAGATTACATTGGCCTATTACCCATAGTTTCAGGTAGATACTAATGAGTCTTAACCAAGATAGTTACTCCTGCTGGATGTAGATTTGCATATTCATTAAGTGAAACAAACATGTCTATCATGATAAGAGGTTTAGAGCTGAAAATATTTCAGTTTGGACCTCATATTTATCAACTAATCAAGATACCCATTTTAGTGCTGATACAGTGCAATAATGGACCAAGTAGCATCCTATAATGAAATTTTCATGTATTTCATCATCCATAAAAAAATACATGGGTTGAAAATTGGAATGGACAGTTGCAATATCTGCTTGAGCTATTTTGGGGAAAATGTATTTCTTCCTTCCTTCCCCTCTCTGTCCCTTCCTATCCTTCCCCTCTTCTCTCCTGCCTTTTCTACCTATTCATGTAGTGCCAGGACCTGGGTTGCATTTATGAGTTCTGGTGTAAGGATTAATTTCTAAATGTGATACTATGACAGTATCTCTAAATATTACTCACTGAATACATAGGGGAATAATGGGATGGTTTACTTCATCTTACCTGCCTAAGCTAGTATTAATAATTGCTGCTTTTCTGCCTAAGCTAGTATTAATGGTTGCTACTTCTTTCCTACTTAATGGATGAGACAGTCCTATAAGCTAATACTTACCCAATTCTGCTCCACCTACTCTGTTTGCCTGTAAATGGGCAAAGGGAGAAGCACTAGCCACATTTATACTGCTGTTAACTTGAGGTGTCAATTTTCTGCTTGAGACTGATGGTCTTACCCTGGGAAAGAAGGTTGGTCCTGGGCAAAAGCTAATGACAATTGGAAATAAGGGAAGCAACTGCTGATGGAAAGGAAGCCTGTAAGTGGAAAATGCAAACAGTAAAAGCTAATTTTATTTTTGTGCCTGTGAAAGACCAAAAGCAATAAATTTGATATTATTATTTAGTTGTATTTACAGATGCCCATAAAGGTGAAGCTAATTGCTACCCTTTTCTCCATATCCTTGCCAACAATTGTTACTGCTTGTCTTTTTAATGACAGCTATGCTTATCATAAGGTGTGAGGTGATAATCTCACTGTGGGTTTAATTTGCATTTCCCTGATGATTAGTGATGTTTAGCACTTTTTCATGTACCTGTTTGCCATTTGTATGTCTACTTCAAAAAAAAAATCTATTCAGTTCTTCTCACTTTTTAATCAGATTTTTTTTGCTGTTGATTTACATGTGTTCTTTATGTATTTTGGATTTAATTCCATATCAGAGATATGCTTTGCAAATATGTTTTTCCCATTCCAATGGTTGTCTTTTCATTTTGTTGATTTTCTTTTTGCCAAGAATATTTTTAGTTTAATGTTGTCTGTTTTTCCTTTTGTTGCTTGTGTTTTTAGTATCATATTCACACACACACAAAAAGAATCATTGTCAAGACTAATGTCAAGAAGCTTTTTCCCTATGTTTTCTTCCAGAAGTTTTAGGGTTTCAACTCTTATGTCCTTAATGCATTTTGAGTTAGTTTTCTGAGTGGTTTGAAATAAGGATTCAATTTAAATCTTTTGCATGTAGTTATGCAGGTTTACCAACACTATTTAATACAGTATTCTTTTCCCTTTGAGTATTCTTGGTTCTCTTGTTAAATATTAGTTGACCATATATGTAGGGGTATGTATCTGGGCTTTTGATTATTTTCCATTGATCTATGTATCTGTTTTTATGCCAGTACCATACTACTTTGATTACTATAGCTTCGTAATACAGTTTGAAATTAGGAAGTGTGAGACCTCCAACTTTGATCTTCCTCAAATTGCTCTGGCTATTTGGGATCTTTTGTGGTTCGTTACAAATTTTAGGATTCAGAATTTGGTGTTTATCATTCACATGCAACTCATTGATTTTTCTAAACATACGTGCGTTTCTAGTCAGAATATTGAATAAAATTTAACATTTATTTTTTGCAAGTACATCATTCTCTCTGTATATGCTTTTCCTACTTGTTTTTGTCATTTAGCATTCTTCCTTAGATTCATTTCAATTGATGTATTCTTCTTATATGCAATCCATAGACATGAACATAGCTGGAATTATTTATCTGTCCTTCATTTGATGGAAATTTGTGTTTTCTGGGGATTTTTTTTTTTTTTTTTTTGCTCTAATAAGGAATGTTGCTATAAGTATTCTCTCTCTCTCTCTCTCTGTCTCTCTCTCTTTTTCTATTAGAGAACATAACCAGATTTTTCTCACTTTGATTTCCAAAATGTTTTTAACAATTTCAAAGTAGTATATAAGCAATTATGTGTTTCTACTTTGAAATCTACTTTGTGGACTGTTGGTAATTTTTGCCAGTTGATGTGCATGCATATTTCACTGTGATTTTAGTTTGTGTTTATCTATTTTTTCCCTTCCTAAGGTTAAACATATTTCATATTCATTGCCCATTTCAGTTTTATTATCTCTTAACTATCTGTTCACGTCTTCTGACCATTTTTCTATTTAAGTGTTGAACCTTTCTTGTTGATATATTATGGTTTGGTGTATGTTCTTGAGATTAAGCCTTTACTCGTAACATTCATGACAAATATAATCCCAAGTTTGGGCTTCATTTATCCCGTTTCCTATTATTTTTAATGCACAAAGATTTAAGTTTAAAAGCTGAATTTAGCTATCAGTCATAAGCCATTCCTTGTCTCAGTGTGCTTTCATTTTTTATAAATAGGAATAAATACAAACATTATGAAAATAAGAGAAAAGGAATACTCTAACATACTACATAAATGTCTGTGTACTATTATTTTTTTGATTGACCTTAAAAGGAATCTGTACTTTGTGGTTAAGCTTGATTTAAAAAAGGGCAAAATTTGTTGCTACGTTTCTACCATTTTCTCTCAGAATTTGAATATTGAAGAATAACTTGCAAACTACCTTATGAAAATAACACTTTATTTCCCCATATTTATATCCAGATAATACCTATGTATATATTTATAGTTCAAGTCATTCATTAATGGGAATGAGGACAGCTTTCATTGAAGCGATCTACTCCTTCTGATATTCATTTCAAAAAAAGTTTGTAAGACAGATAAAACTGATGGCATTAAGATGCAAATGAAACAATCAAGAATAAAGAAAATATGTGAGTGGAGAGAATTTCTGAAACCACTGTAAAATCAGAAGGTGGTTAGACTTGGTATTTATTCACGTACACACATGTATAAATATATAAATATGTATATATATGTACCTGGATTTATATACACACACATATATTCATTCATATTTTATATCAATAAACAGGTAAAATTCCATACATAGTGTGGGATTTAATCAGTTGAAATGTTCTTTAAGATTAAATTTTATACATTTATTATTCAATTTTTATATTCTATAAACTATTACAGCCATGAAGTGAAATATTCAAGTAGCCAAATAAGTAAAACTGACTGACTTTATTGTTCTCCATAAGTTAGGTATTAGGGAATATGTCTACACTCTCAAGGCATTTACATATAGAAATATATTATTTTTATATTCACTGATGAAATTTAAAAGTTATTTCTCTTATAATAACATGAAGGTGATCTATGAACATTAAATAATCATGTCTACATAGCTTCAAAGTATATTTAGAATAAAAATGGATATTCCATTTATTAAATTCATGAATAAAATAAGATTTCTTTGAATCGAACAAAATGAGGAAAATGAAGGAAGTTAATAAAATATGCATTATTATATTTCCAATATCTGAAATATATCTAATAATGTATAGGCTTTAAACTTGGGCCATGTCTTATAGCACTTCTGGATCTAATTAGTTTTTATTGTCTTAAAAATATACAGTTTCTTAATACTGAAATTGTTGTTCCTTAATCTATGGTAATATATATGGTTGGGAAGAAGCAAGGTAATTGGGGTTGATGAAGCAATTTCCTTCACCTCAAAACCTATTCTGCCTATGCCTGTATGTGTACATTTATACTTATGTTCATAAGTTAACCTAATGTGATATATGGAATCTTTATTTGACATATTGATGTAAGAACACTGTTACTTCTATAATTCATATATTCTGATATCTTGAAACTGCTTATTCATAAAGGGTATGCAGTGCCCTTTTTGTAGTATTATCCCAAGCTTCATACTTTGTGTAGATTAGAGAAGTTGCCAGTAAAAATGTTTTAGGTCAGAAAAATGTTTTATTTTATCATCACATTTCTACTTGTCTAGCTCAGTAATTCAATTCAGGCATCAAATTTATCTCATTCATATTAGGTTAATTCCAGAGGTCTAAATGGCTTTACTTTGAGAAAATATAATAACTTTATGGTTACAATTTAAACTGATATTAAAGGATCTAAAGAAGGTTAAAAGAGGAGTTTCAAAAATATTTTGAGTCATAAATGAAAGAAAGTCAAAATATATATCTTTCCAAATTAGCAACTTCACATCTACTAACACTCAAGCTATGACATAAATGATGTTTACAATTTTGCTTCTACTATCAGGAGAGCATGCACTTTAAGATTTGGCCATGTCACAGCTGTTCACTGCTTGAACTTCTTTGTACTGCCAAGGAAGTAGGATGGATTGCCTTTGTCCAGGCTTTCATCATTCATCCATTTCACTTCCTAGAGGAGATGGCTAGTAATATTAGTTGAAAAAGTGGGATAAGGATCTAGTTGCACAAACATTAAAAGAAACTAGCTACTGCATTCCATTGCCTCATCTGGTCCTTGCTTTTCAGAGCTGCTGTAGGTCTCTCAGGTCTGCTTCCCCTAGAATTCCCCTGGAATATTGGACAGAGCCCATTCTGCTACACTCTAAACATAGATAGCACGGGTCAATTTTGTTTACTATAATGTAGAAAAGCTTAGATAATTTATGATATTAAACAAAGTAATGTAAATCCTAAACCAGAATGTTAAATGCGAGGTGCCTCTTTAGATTTCAGTATGATGCCTATGAATTAGGAATATTCACAGATTTTTCCAACTACAGTGTATTTTCTGATATTGGCATGACTACATAGCTCTTAAAGATTATCCTTTTTACAGAGAAATGTTTTAGCTTTTGTAAAATATATGGAAACACTTTGACCTTTTACAATTAATGTTTTTAAAACCTTTATAAAAAGAAAAGGTGTACAAGTTAAAATTTTCATTTAGAATTTAGAAAAGTGTCTTTAGAAAAAATACATTTTCTTCTCATTTTCTCTCTTCCCTTTCTTCAAGACATATCTGTTTTAGCTTAATCATACTCATTCAAAAGATATATTGAATCCCAAATCCCCAGTTCATCAGAATGTGGTTATTTTTGAACATAAGGCCATTGCAAATTTAATTAATTAAGATGTCATATTGGAGAAGGATGGGCCCTAATCCAATATGCCTGGTTCTTATAAGAAAATATAAATTTGGGCATAGACAAGGACAAAAGGAAGACAGCCATGTGAAGGCAGAAGTAGGGGTGGAATATATACTGCTCTAGGCAAGGAATCCCTGGGTCTACCAGCAGCTAGGAGAGTCAAGGGAAGATTTCCCCTTCAAGGTTTTAGAGGATGCTTGGCCTTGATAACACCTTGATTTTAAACTTCTAGCTAAAACTGTGAAGACAACATTTTTGTTGCTTTAAACCATCCACTTTGTCATACTTTGTTATATCAGCCCTCAGAAACTAATTCAGCAACTCAACTTTCTCTCTCCCCTTTAAAACTTACTTTATGTAGAAAAAGTATACACTTTATAGCTATACTATATTGATGAATAAATATTCATCCCTTCAAGTAGAAAATGTGTCTTCAATACAATGGCTAAAGGGAGAAATGTTCATTGTAGAATTAAGGAGGGTACTCTAAAAAAAAAAGGAGGGTACTCTATAAATGAGGAAAATAATCTAGTCTGATTCAAATGGTTACATTCATATTTTCTTGGCTTTCGGCGTAATGAAGAAACTTCTGAATGGTTATGGCTATTTATTAGAGCAATAACATTAATTATTATTATTAAAGTCTACCAAAATATATATAGGCAGTGTTTCAAGCCTTTATAGTAATTGCAAAGTGAGGTTGTACAAACATTTTGAATTTCTCACTTGCATGGATTTATCATATTTGAGGATGACAACTCATTGACTATTGCTTAGTCATGATTTTATTCAGTTAGCTCTCTATCTCCGCTGATGGAAAGGCATAAGAATCTTTTTCATCAAATCCTTGATCTGTCACACTAACACATCTCCTGTCTTTCTCCATGTTACCAATCTTTTAGAAGCCTTTAACTATCCTGCTATGAATCAGGAAAGTAATACCCAAGAGTAATTCTTCTGCACCTAACTGTCAGGAAAGATACTGGTTGATGGGGGAATAGCTAAACCATTCTCTGTATATCTTTGAAAAAGAGGAAACCACTCATGCTTTACTCCATGTTTACTGCTGTGTTTATCTATCTGAAAAAGCTCAATTGCCTTGATAAATAAATATTGTCTACCCATGTAAAAAATCACAAACACGTGTAAAAAAAATACAGTTCATGTGATGACTGTGCTTCATTTCCTGTTTTGCCATGTGACAATCAGTACATAGTTTAAACATTATTTCAGGCTAAATGCCACAATTTTCCTCATGTAGATAACACAAGAAAGCAGTTATAAGTGGTGACTCCTACTGGATATTTTTTGTGTGTGCATTTATTGGTGTTTATTTGAATCAAGCAAGGAGAAATATAAATTCTCTTTCCATCTGTAAAGTGGCACTTAAATTATCCTCCTAAAAGTATATGTACTTTATCATGAAAGTACTATTTATTACATAGTTGAACCATATTTATTTAAAAATATTTCTGTACATTTTTATCTTTTCTTTGTTCCACATTAGCCATTTTAGTAGTGGTATAGTTGGACACTAGTTTAATATAATAAACATTTTCTTGTCTTGATTCCTGGACTATAGATGTTTAATTTTCATTCTGTTCTGTCTTCCAGAACAACGTTTATTCTAACATTTTTTCAGAGGTTGAAATCCATAATGTAGCAATCATGTAGTTTAACATTTTCTAGCAGAAAGAGCAAGAGCAAGTGACACACCTTTTATACTAAATATATAGGTTTCTTTCCTATGCTAGTCAGCATGAAAATTCTTAAAAGTGGTATAAATGATAAGAGCACTTCATTGTCAGTTGGGAGACTTTTTCATATCTTTTAAACCACAGTACTCCTTAATAACGAAACTGAATTTTAAAAGTTTAATAATTAATTCTTATGCTATATCACCTAAGTGTTTCACTTTTTTCTAGATAAATATATTTTTTCTAGATAAATATTAATAGGAAAGAAATTAGCTCATAAAATCTTCAGTCTGTAGGCTTAATGAAACAATATAACAAGTATAATATTAATGGAATGAAGTGATATCAAATATAAATGTAGAAAAATGAAATAGTGAAGATTCTTAACTCAGTATCACAGTATAATTGACCAGATGGGGAAATTAAAAGTTTTTTTTTTTTAATTTTTATTTTACCATTGGCAACCTTTATATTTATATACTGCATATTAGCTATAATCTTTAAATGAAACAAAGTCATTTGTAATGGAATCCACAATATTTTTTTTTGTTTTTTTAAAGATTTTATTTATTTATTTGGCAGAGAGAGAGATCACAAGTAGGCAGACAGGGAGGGGGAAGCAGGCTTCCCGCCAAGGAGAGAGCCCGATGCGGGACTCAATCCCAGGACCCCGAGATCATGACCTGAGCCGAAGGCAGAGCCTTTAACCCACTGAGCCACCCAGGCACCTCTGGAATCCACAATCTTGTTAATACCTAAGCCATGGTCAGTTCTAATAAGATTAAAAAATACAGAGTCATAAGACTATATTAGGTAATGAATCTGGAAACTTCTGGAAAATGCACTGGAATTCAAGAGGTTAGTCTGTTTATAGTTCTGCTTCTGGCTTTGAATAGTAATAAAATAAGACAAAAGGAATACAGGAGTTATTAAGTACTACAAATATCCAGTACTCTAATTTAAAATCTGGTTCTGTGTAATAGCTTGCAAGTTAGCGGTTTTGTGAAACCCCAGTCCGGAGACCTTGTTGTGAGCATAGAATAAGTAGCAGAATGTTCTTCCACTCACCAAAGCCTAACCTTCTGCTATGTATACATACTTTGAAATACATATATACATACTCTGAAATACACACACACACACACACACACACACACACACTGAAAACTATAGAATATTTATGAAAGAAATAGAAAGGGACGCAAAGAAATGGAAAAACATTCCATGCTAATGGATTGGAAGAACAAACACTGTTAAAATGTCTATAGTACCCAAAGCAATCTATATATTTAATATAATCCCTATCGAAATACCACCAGCATTTTTCACAGAGCTGGAACAAACAGTCCTAAAATTTGTATGGGACTACAAAAGATCCTGGATAGCCAAAGCCATCCTGAAAATGAAAAGCGAGCTGGAGGCATCATGATTCTGGATTTCAAGTTGTATTACAAAGCTATAGCCATTAAGATGGTATGGTAGTGGCACAAAAACAGACACATAGATCAGTGGAACAGACTAGAAAACCCAGAAATGTACTCACAACCATATAGTCAACTAATCTTTGACAAAGCAGGGAAGAATATCCAATGGAAAGAAGATAGTCCCTTCAACATATGGTGTTAAGAATATTGGACAGCCACCTGTAGAAGAATGAAACTGGATCACTTTCTTACACCATACACTAAAATAAATTCAAAATGGATGAAAGACCTAAAACTGAGATAGGAAACCATCAAGCAGAGAACACAGGAAGCAACCTCTTTGACATTGGCCATAGAAACTTCTTACTAGACACATCTCCAGAGGCAAGGGAAACTAAAACAAAAATGAACTATTGGGACTTCATTTAGATAAAAAACTTCTGCACAGAGAAGGAAACAATCAACAAAACTAAAAGGCAGCCTATGGAATAGAAGATATTTGTGAATGACATATCTGATAAAGGGTTAGTATCCAAATCTATAAAAACTTATCAGATCCAACACCCAAATAACAAAAAATGCAGTTAAAAATGGACAGAAGACATGAATAGACATTTTTCCAAAGAAGACATTCAGGTGGCCAATAGACACATGTAAAGGTGCTCAGCATTACTCATCATCAGAGAAATAGAAATCAAAACCATGATGAGATACCATCTCATATCTGTCAGAAAAGCCAAAATTAACAACACAAGAAATGGCAGGTGTTGGAGAAGATGGAAAGAAAGAGGAACCCTCTTACATTGTTGGTGGGAATGCAAACTGGTGCAGCCATGGTGGAAAACAGAATGGAAGTTCCTCAAAATCTTAAAATTAGAACTACCCTATAACCCAGCAATTGCACTACTAGGTATTTACCCAAAGGATACAAAAAATACAGATTCAAAGGGGTACATGCACCCTGGTATTTATAACAGTATTATTAATAGCCAAGTTATGGAAAGATCGCAAAATGTCCATTGACTGATGAGTGGATAAAGAAGATGTGATATATATACACAATGGAATATTACTCAGCCATTGAAAAGAATGAAATCTTGCCATTTGCAACAGTGTGGATGGAGCTAGAATGTATTATGCTAAGCGAAACAAGTCAGAGAAAGACAAATACCATAGGATTTCACTCATATGTGGAATTTAAGAAACAAAACAGATGAACATATGGGAGACGGAAGAAAGGGAAAGAAACAAATCAGAAGAGACTCCTAAGGATAGAGAAGAAATTGAGGGGTGATGAGGGGTGATTAGGTGGCTGAGGGATGTTCTGGATGGATGGTGGGTATTAAGGAGGGCACTTGATATGATGAGCACTAGGTGTTGTATGTAAGTGATGAATCATTGAATTCTATTCCTGAAACCAATATTGCACTGTATGTTTATTAAGTAGAATTTGAATAAATAACAACTAAAAAAAAAAAAAGAGAAATAGCCATGTATATTTGTTACCTACTTTCTGTATCAGTGACTGGTAAAATTAGAATCACAGTGGTCCATCATTTACATAAAATTAAACCTTTCCACCTGGTTGTAAGAGAGGTTTTAGTCTTTCTAATTATAGTTGTCTCTTTATTTGCTCCAGAGGCCTTAGCCAAGTCACACTGTATTGTAACTCTCTATGAAGTTGCTATCACAATCCTTTTTATATGCCTTTCAATCCACGTGGGAAATAAATGTGGATATTAGGTAAGAATCAGATTCTGGTTTTGATGATATATCTGATGGTAGGAAGCACAACTCAGATATGTAGCTGAAATCAGGCTTTCAACTACTTTCCTCATGTCTAGATTTTGAAAACCTTTGTTTTGGAAAACTAATGACTTATATCCAGCCGACTGCAAGGCAAATTGCTGCCCCCAATACAAGAGACTTTTCTTAATTCATCTTTATCGTGACCTATGGAAAGAATAGTTAAGTATTTAACAAAGAGAGAAGCAAACATGTCTGAAGCATGCACACACATATTTTAATCTCCATTATCAGATAAATTTACTCTGTTTGGTGGTGAACATAGTGGGGAAGTAGTGCAGCAAAAGTAGAATTGTATAATTTTCCCTCAAATTTTTGGAAGTGCTTAGATACTTGTTTCATACAGATCAAGCTAGAAATACTGAGAATCAAAAACAGTGGAAACTTCCCAGTGTGCACTTGATGATGCAGAATACAAATGTTTAGAACAATAGAAAAATATACACTTAAAAAATGGGGAAAATAACTCTGAAATAAAAATAATAAACAAAATGAAATCGATAGTTTGGAAAAGCATATTTTAATTCTAGAAATCTTATGTAATGATCTATATTAGAAAAATAGTTTTAAAGTTTTGGAAAACAAATTTAAAGCTAAATAAAGGGTAAATAGTTTCTTGATGATAATCATACACTTAAAAAACTTAAGAGAAACAAAGGAAAATATTTGCATCTGTTTTTATAAAACCATTTTTTGTAAGGTAATCATAAAAATTAATAACATGCCTGTATACAAATCATAGTAATTAATACGGAGATCCTGCTTTCAATAGCAATAAAATAGATTAACTTACCAAGAGATACACCTAATAAGTTATTTGTAGAAAACTTGTGAAAATAAAACATAAAAAATTAGCACATTAGCCTTAAAAACTATTGCATTTGGAAAGAAACATTTGAGTTAATAGAAAGCCATATGATATCAATAGAGAGGATGACTTCATATGTCAGTTATTTATAAATCATTCTATGAATTAAATGTAATCTCAATCAAAATAATAATTTAGAGTGAGTGATGCTGACCAGTCCTACTTTTAAACATTTTAGAATGAAGATTTTCTGAAAATATAAGCATGTAAAAATAACTAAGAACACTCAGGAAAGGAATAAAAGTAATAGAATTATGTACAAGGTGAAAGTATTTGCAGATTTCCTCCAAATTTAAGTCCTATAAAGGAGCATCATATAAGAATCCCATCAGCTGGGTATTTATCACAATATCCTTTCATATCTACTGAGAAATGTATTAGATTTAAACAAAGACAATATCTTATGGTAATAATTCATGGACCTAATGTTTTCTGATTTTTTAAGTTAGAACATTAAAGAAATCAAAGTTTAAGAATCATTCCTCATTATGCTTCTGGAATTCAGAAAAAATATATAGACAAATTCTGATGACTGCAGAATTTTTTAGAGTCACTTAAAAGTTTGCATGTATCCATCTTTGTCTTTTGAATGAAGATTCTTCTGATGAATTTCCTTAATTTTCAAATGAGCAGTGTGAGAGCAATATTGCCTAACTGAAAAGGGTGCAACCTGTGTTTATGCTATCTTGGCCTTAAAGGAAATGTGCTCCCTGAAGTTACACAGTGAGGTGGCCCTGTGAGGCAGTCATATTGTCCAATTTTCCAGCCAAAGTGAAAAAGAAAATTCTGAATTTAAGTACAATAAGAAGAAGCTTCTTGAGTCATAGGTTGGTTTGTCCTGCCATTCAGCATTTTGGACACTTAAGTCAAAGAGTGATGAATTGTTAATATTATAAGGAATTGTTTAGTAGCGGAACTTGGTAGTGGTATATACAGGTGTCCTGGCACCTATATAATTTAATGTATTCTTACTATGTGAGTAATGTTTGTGTAAAAAACCTGGCTGAATCAAAATAACAATTCCAGGGTTGCCAGGCTGGCCCAGTTGATTAAATGTCTGACTCTTGATTTCAGCTCAGATCATGATCTCAGGGTCCTGATATCAAGCCCTGCTAGCCCTGCTTTGGGTTTAGCTGGGTGTGGAGCCTGCTTAAGATTCTCTCTTTCCTTTTTCTTCTGTCTCTCCCCCATCTCTTTCTCTCCCTCTCAAAAAAAAAAAAAAAAAAAAAAATTCCCTCCCTCTAGGGAGGGAATGTTAAGAAAAAATATCTCTATTTCTTGAGTATATATGTGTGTGTGTGTGTGTGTGTGTGTGTGTGTGTGTGTGTATTCTTTTCCTAGAGAAAAAGGAACTCTTCTTAAAGAGCAGCTCTTCCTAAATTTGTTGTCTTAATGAGATCACTATCTATTTAAATCCAACACATAACCATCTAAACAAGTCTCTCTTTCTTTCACACTTATGTTTCTGGCTTTTTAAAAGTAAGACTTTACTGTCAAGTTATGAAAAGATACAGGAAACTCACTTTCCTGTTTGACGGCTATATGATTCTTAATATCAGGGGCAAACTAAATAAGGAGATACAGGGATGCTAGAATGGAGTAAAAGAAGGGGTTTTACCGGCACCAAAAAATCCCATTTTTTACTTATATCCAAATACGAACATATATTAAGCTCAAAGTTGCATGTTTTATTATTGTAATCTTATTCTGAAATTACAACTTGACTATTATGTTTAATTTATATCTTTTGCATTTCTTACTTTTATTTCTTAACTTGTAGCAAAGACTAAGATGAAAATTTTAAATTACTTTTCTGAAGGAATCTCAGAGAAATTTCAGCAAGCATTGAATGAACAAAACTGGCATGATGGAACAGAAATAGTTCTTTGACTGTCAGCAGATATTTAAATAACATGAATGCCATCTAGTTATAATGGATTCCTTTAAAACTGATGATACTTAGAGAACAAAGGGAATCAGCCCAGAGTCACTTTTTGCAAAAAATTGCAGAGTATAATAGTTGACATGAAAATGACTCTTCAAGACTTTTAGCATAATAAACCCTTGGGTGAAGACTCTCAGAGTGACTCCCAGAAATACAGAACCAACTGCTTTTCCATAGTTACTACATTTATGATCACCCAGTGAGACTAAAGTACCAATGTAAAATTTCTGCTGTGACTGGACTTAATATTAAAAGCCAGAGAATTGGAAAAAAAGGGGCAGAAGAGTGAAGGTCATGTTTTAAAACAGTATTTTGAAAAAAATCAGCCTGCAAAATATGTCTTTTTTCTGAATATTAATTCAATGATTTAATCATCTCTTAAATAATTCACTTAATAGACAGTAAATGCTTATTGAGCACATTTCATTCATTGCTAGCTTCTATGTAAGTTATAGTCATTAGAAAGATAAGTATGGTATGTTTTCTTCTTTCAGGAGTCATCAGTGGGATACATGATTATTTAAATCACTAAATAAATGTGATATAATAACAAACATAAAAAGACAAATGATCTGTGAAATCACAGGAGAAACAACTTAGTTTAGTTAGAATGACTAGATAAGACATCACAGAGGAGGGAATTTTGAAGAAAAGAATAATAAAACTTATTGTTTAGAAGTAGCAATAACATGGTCAGAAGAAAGGAAATGACATATAATTTCAGTATAACTGGCTTAATATCATGAGTAGGAATTGGAAACTATCTTGGAATAAACAGGAAGCTAAAAATACTCTTTGCAAACAGTGTGCCTGAAAGAATTATGTCATTCCTAACATTAATATTTGAAATTATTAATACCTGTAACAATATCTGGTACAATGCAATACTCAAAATATTTGTGGAGTTGGACTGAATACAACCCTAATAAATCAAATTGAATTTACTTGGGTTCTTTTTAAAGTATTTTTTAATATGCTTTATTTTTTAGAGCAGTTTTAGGTTCACAGTGAAATTAAGTGGAAAATACAGAGATTTCCTGTATACCCTTGCCCACACACATGTATAGCTTTCCCATTTCAACTTAACTCATCAGAATTTTTTTTTTAAGTAAGGATAAACGAACATTGACACATAATCACCCAGAGTCCATGGTTTACCCTGGGGTTCTTTCTTTGTGTTGTAAATCCTGTGGTTTGGGGCAAATGTGTAATGACATGTATCTACCATTATAGTAGCATACAATGTTGTTTTACTGCCCTAAAAATTCTCTGTTCTACAACTATCCGTTCCTCTCTCCTCCCTAAGTCCTGGCAACCATTGATTTTTATTTATTTATTTATTTTTTTACTGTCTCCATAGTTTTGCCTTTTCTCAAATGTCGTATTTTGGGAGTCATACAGAATGTGGCCTTTACAGATTGACTTCCCTTAGTAATATTCATTTGAAGTTCTTCCATGTCTTTTCTTGGTTTGATAGCTTGTTTCTGTTTAGTGTTGAGTATTTGTCCATTGTCTGGATGTACTACAGTTTATTTTTCCATCTACCTACTAAAAGACATCTTGGTTTCTTCCAAATTTTGGGAATTATGAATAAAGCTGCTGTACGCATCTGTATGCAGGTTTTTGTGTGCACACGTTTTCACCTAATCTGGATAAAAACCAAGGAACAAGGTTGCTGAATGATATAGTAAGAGTATGGGTAACTTTGTAGAAAACTGCCAACCTGTCTTCCAGAGTGGCTGTGCCATTTTTCATTCCCACCAGCAATAAATGGGGGTTCCTGTTTCTTCACATACCAGCATTTGTTTCCAGTGTTCTGGGTTCGGGCCAGTAGTATAGGTATGTTTCCCTGATGACATGTGATGTGAAACATCTTTTCACATGCTTATCTGACATCTGTATATCTTCCTTGGCTAGGTATCTCTTAAAGTATTTGGTGCATTTTTTAATTGGGTTGTTATTTTTTTTACTGTTGAATTTTGAGTTCTTTGTATATAATGGCTAACAGTCCTTTATCAGATACGTTTTTTCAAATACTTTCTCCCTGTCTGTGGCTTGTGTTTTCATTCTCTTGGTAGTGTCCTTCACAGAGCAGAATTTTTTAATTTTAATAAAGCCCAGCTTATCAAGTCTTTCTTTCTTGGATTGTGTCTTTGTTACTATATTTCTGAATGTATTTTTCAGCTATATTTGAAAAGAAATAATTTGAATATTCTTTTCCTCATAATTCTTTTAGAAGACAGAAGTAGAGGCAGAATAATGCCCCTGTTCAAGATGTCCATATCCTGGATCATGGAACCTGTAAACATATTACTTTACACGGCAAAAGGATATTGCACATTTTTTAAAAGATTTTATTTATTTATTTGAGAGTGAGAGAAAGAATGAGAGAGAGAAAGCATGAGAGGGGGGAGGGTCAGAGGGAGAAGCAGACTCCCCGCTGAGCAGGGAGCCCAATGCAGGACTTGATTCTGGGACTTTAGGATCATGACCTGAGCTGAAGGCAGTTACTTAACCAACTGAACTACCCAGGCACCCCAGATATTGCATATTTAATTAAGAATCTTGATAAGAGGAGTTGTCCTAGATTACAGAGCTTCATCATGTGATCACAAAGCAGGAAAACAGGATATCCAGTGTCAGAATGGTGCCATGCGAGAGTGACTTGACTGATCTTTATTGCCTTGAAGGAGGGAGTGACTACAAACCAAGGAATTTATATGGCCTCTAGAAGGTAGAAATGGCAAGAGAACAGATCCTCCCTTCAAGCCTTTAGAGCAGTAGAGTGGTTCTATCGTTTTTAGTCCACTGATACTCATTTTAAATTTCTGAAGTCCAGAACAGTAAAATAATGCAACTCTTTTGTTTCAAGCCATTACTTTTGTGGTAATTTATTACAGCAGCAGTAGGAAATTATTGGAAATTATAGGAAAATAATAAGACATTATACTGAGGAACTCATGTATAATTTCAGGATCTTTAACATTGTTTCTTTTTTCCTTTGTCACTTCAAAATTCTTCCTGCCTGCCTGCCTGCCTTCTTTTCTTCCTTCCTTCCTAATCAAGAAGAGGTGATAGAGACAATATAAAAAATTCTGAAGAACTCCAAATTGAAGAAAAGCCTTCCTTCTACTTAGCACAAATTACTTATTTCCTAAGGAGATGTATCTACCTATTTTCTTTTTCTTTTTCTTTCTTTCTTTCTTTCATTCTTTCTTTCTTTCTCTTTCTTTCTTTCTTTCTTTCTTTCTTTCTTTCTTTCTTTCTTTCATCTCTGGAAAAAGAGAAAGAGAGACTCTAAAATTATTCTAAAATGGATTAGAATGCATAACTCAAGCATGATGTTAGTACTGGGTATCTATTTTTTTTTTTTTTTAAGGATTCTATTTATTTATTTGACAGAGAGGTAGATCACAAGTAGGCAGAAAGGCAGGCAGAGACAAAGGGAGAAGCAGGCTCCCTGCTGAGCAGAGAGCCTGATGCCCGGCAAGATCCTAGGACCCTGAGATCATGACCTGAGCTGAAGGCAGAGGCTTAACCCACTGAGCAACCCAGGTGTCCCTGGGTATGTATTTTGTAAAGCCAGATTATTTTAATAATCAACAATAAGCCCTTTTGTAAAATTGCATTCCTTTCCTCTAAAACAGTGCTTAGGGCTTGGGTGTCTTGGTACTGTTAAATTGTAAACCCTAATATATCAGGACAATTCTGCGTCACATCTGTATCACTTACCATTGGATCCTAAGCAACAAACATTAAACCTGACAAAAATTTCAAAAAGACTGGATGAACTTGTAATGGATCAGAATGGATATAGATAGACTCTGAGGAATCAGAATGGCCCCAGAGCCCAGGTCTGATATGATAATATAAACATATGAATAGAACATATGTGTCAGTTAGAAAGAAGGTTAATCTCCAGTAGAAGGGTAGAATGAGTCACAGAGGGAACAGTATTCACTAAGAATGTATTATAAGGTGTGGATCTATGTTTTCCAGGCTACTAATTGCTAAAAACTTTAAAATTATTCAACAGATTCATCATGTTCTGTGTTTATGTTTCTTAAGCAGAGTTTAACAGGAAATCTAACCATTGTATGAAATACATGCAGATTTTCATGTGAGGTAGCACTTCCCAGTTGTATCAGGGATTCTCTAATGATCCACTTTCTGAGCCAGTGAAAGTGAGGGTCATGAACGTGGCAATTATGAATTAATAAGATAGATGGCAATTGATTAAAATTTTTTTTCAGATAGCAACTTGTCCCACATTTCTACCATTTAGAGAAAAAAAATGCACTTAAAGTGGCTGAATTTTATTGTATCAGATAAATAAATATCTTCTATCTCAATGATAAAGGGAAAACACGATGTCTCTCAATATGTTAAATTTTATGACAGTTAGCAATTACGTGTTCTCTGTTCTGTGTTGCCATCATTTTGACTAGTAAGATTATAGTTCTTCATTTCATTGACTTTGGACTTGCTATGTGATTTGTTAGGGATAATGAAATATGAGCAAACATAGCATAGGCCATTCTTGAGCAGAGACTTCTTTGTAAATATGTAGTTTGTCTCTGTCCATCCTCCCTTTGAGATTTCTTTATTTGCCAGGAAAAAATAATTCCCCAAATAGTGAATGTTCCTTCAGGTAGGAACCCAGAAAGAATTAGAAGACAGGTGTTGCCCAGCAGAACCCTCCTGAAGCCAGCTGAGCCAACCTTGCACAGCAAAGATCAAGGCACCCTATAAATTTCATGTAATGTGATGAAGAATTTAAATGTTTATTAGCGTTAGGTACTAAGATTTGAGGGTTTTGTATGTTGAAACATCAGACTTACATATATACTGGCTTTCTTAATATCTCCCCTGGATGTCATCTCAAACTAGTATGAGATATGAATTATTTTTTCCTAATCCAGCTGATTCTTCTTACTGATTTCCATCCCAGACAACCGCACCAATATACAACATTGTTGCTTAAGCCAAAAATCTTGATTGTCCTGAATTCCTTTTCGATTCTCCACCCCTTTAACAAATCCAGACAAAGCATGAAAAAAAAATATTAGTTAACATCCCTTACTTATTTAAAATAGTTTAATGACTTCCAATCTTCGAATTATACCTTCAAGGAAATCTTTTTTACAGTGGCCTACATCATTACCATAAATGTTACTACATTTTGACTTACTATACTGTAGCCTTCTCACCTCCTATTTTCTTGGCTTCATAAAGATCATTCCTCTTTTACGTGCATTGTGTTGGATATTCTCGGTCATTAGATACCTCCTAATCCAGATATTCTGATGGTAACTCCCTTGTGATCATTCAGACACCTGTGAACTCAACAATGGCATCTTCTGTATCCTAAAGTAGTCACCTAGTTAAATATTCTCACATGATTCTATTTTATTCTCCTCCATCATTTTCTTATCCACTTATTTATTATTAATCACTCCCTCACCACCACCACTCGACCGCTTATTTGAATATTACCTCTAAGGAATGCTGTTCAAGATATGTTCAGACCTGAATATTCAGCGCTGAGGACAGCACTGAAACATCATAGACATTCATTATACATCATGAGTTAGTGAACTCAGTGCTATTATATTGTACTGCTTATAAGTAAAATTAGTATTATCACTATAATGAAATTAAATAAAAATAGTTGCAGGAAGATTGGTGGATATTGTTTCAGTAAAGAAAAAGTTAAAATTTCTTTTATTATGTTCACAAAAATGATAATAGAGTTATCTTGGAAATAATTATGTTATTTTGTATGCTTGCTCTTTTGTATTATTGTGATGACAGTGAGCATTATCATCATTTTTAACCTTAAATATTTTATAATAAATAGTTACACTATTGCTAAAGATTCTCCATCTGAGAAAATACTGAATGGGGTTCAATCTTTGACAAAAGATGTAAGACAAATAGAATACCTATATGAAAAAAAAAAGAATACTTACATTATGTAGCTCATTACCTGATTTTCTGTTCTTTTAAACAATATACACTATAGTAATTCAAGAGAGTTCAGCTTAGCAAATGTATATATTTGATAATATGAGTATATAAAGAGTAAACTTCTGAAATTTGTTTCCTGTGTGTGGGCTCTGTGATAACTATATACTTTTATATGATATCGTGAATCTTTATTCATGGTTCCCCAAAAATAAGTAGGTTGAACCTATTTAAAACAATAATCAGTGCTTATCTAACTCAACATTATATTTTCTATTATGAGTAATATAGGAATAAGTTGTTGGGAACATTGTCCTAGCTGTGAAATAAAAGGCAAAGGATATAGCTCAACAATATGTTTAATGTGAGGTTCAGTTATATTTAAGGAAATAACTTTAGTGAAAACAAAGAAATGAGTAATTTATCAAAAGACTAGTTAGTTTATGTTTTTTTAAGATTTTATCTATTTATTTGACAAAGAGAGAGAGACCACAGATACGCAGAGAGGCAGGCAGAGAGAGGTGGAAGCAGGCTCTAGCTGAGTGGAGAGCCCGCTGTGGAGGCTCAATCCCAGGACCCTGAGACCATGACCTGAGCCGAAGGCAGAGGCTGTAACCTACTGAGCCACCCAGGCGCCCCTAGTTAGTTGTTTTTATATTCCAACCACTAGTTATAATAAGTTTTCAAACATAGCATTATTATATAATGATTTTTATATAGTAGTGACATAATACATAACTATTTTTAAACTAGTAATTGAATTCATTGTGCCAACAAAACCACTTGTAATCAGTCGAAATGTGGGATTATTTTATTAATTTAAACTGCAAATCATTTTAAATATATAAAATATCAAATACATATATTGCTTCTCAACTTAAATGGGAAGTACTTACCTATACATTTTAGTATAAAAATGTGAATATAATGTTTTTTGTTTCCTTAACTTTGTTTCCAGAGTTTGGTTTTCTAGAGCTAGTTTCTTACCAAGAGAATTGACTGAGATTGCCCATCTGTCACCCAAGTTAATTAACATTACTGGATTCTTAATTAGATTAGGGTTAAAAAGACATGTGCACATAAGGAAACGATGGCCATTTCGATAAATTAAAGTTATTTATGACAGCTGTGGGGATTCAGAATGCATCTCCTCCTTACCTTGGCTTATAGACAAACACTTTTTGAAATAATAACCGTTCTATGGGCTTCAAAGTTTGAAAAAAGAAGGGTATGCTAAATCACCTCACCTAATTCTCTATGCAATCAGAGAAGACTTTGGGTAACCACTGAGATGGACTAATTGCTAGATTTTTTATTTTCTTGGGTCTAAGAATAACATCTTTCATTTAGCTAGAACTTTTGCTTGAATACTAAATTATATAAACATATTTTCTAACTTACCATAAAATTTGAATGCTATGTATCTTACATGTTTAGAATCCTATAACTTGCACATCTTTAAGATGTTGTTCAAGATGATGATTGGTAAATAAATTTTGATATATCTAAGTGATTTTTCTGACCCGTGATGCTAACTTGTGTGCACATTTAGTGATATCATTGAATTCAAATATATAAAAGCTGTTTACTCACAATCTACCAACTAAAGCTATTAAACTTGTT
The DNA here is from genome assembly GCA_028534135.1 of Potos flavus. NCBI lineage: Eukaryota > Metazoa > Chordata > Mammalia > Carnivora > Procyonidae > Potos > Potos flavus. The sequence continues at coordinate 23,078,089 of CM052883.1, read as the reverse complement.
TTTCACTATCTGAAATTATCATGAATTTAACCAGAAATTACTGAAGTGTTATACATAGAGAAAAATTTGATGATAAATATTAGACCACTAGCTTATCCACAAAAGAGTTATTTTAATTGATCTTCCAAATTTAAATTTCAATGAGCATATAGTAGGCTGAAATACAGCCCCAAAATATGTCCATACTCTAATCCCTAGACCCTGTGAATATTTAAAAGGCAAAGAGGCCTTGCAGATGGGATTAAGTTAAGAATTTTTGAGATGGGGAAATTATCCTGTGTTATTCTTACGAACCTTAGGTAATCATAATGGTCTTTTTAAAAGGGAGCAGCAGGATCAGAGTGAGAGAATGTTTTGTCAAACTGGACGCAGAAAGAGAAAGCAGTGTGATAACAGGTACAAAGAGAGAGCGACAACAGAAGCAGAGGTCAGAGAAATATGGGGTCACAAGTCAAGGGATTCAGACAGCTTTAGAAGCTGGAAAGGCAAAGAAACAGATCTTAGAGCTTCCGGAAAGAACAAAGGCCTGAGGATAAATTAAATATAGCCTAATGAAACCCAGTTTGGGCTTCTATCTCCAAAATTCTACAAAAAAGAAATTTGTGTTGTTTAAACTACCAAATATGTGAGAATTTTTTGTAGCAACAATGGTAACTTAATACAGATCATAAAATTGTTTTGCTAAAATATCATTTATGATTTTGCTTCAGTTTTAAATTGCATAGTATAATTGTGAAGTAAAAAACTGGATCCTCAAGTTACTTTCACAAACAACATAGAAATACTATTGTTCTAGAAATTTGAGTAGTTTTGTTTGTCATTTTCGAGTTGGGCATTCCATGTTAACTGCAAGTACTTTTTTGAGGTATTTTTGAAGCAAACCTTTGCAAGACTTTTACCTGTGACTTAAGAATGAGAAATCTGAATAGTTTGTCATCCTTGTGGTAATTATATCCACCTAACTGCAGGCATTTCAACATTTTTTTGTCTTATTTTAGAATAAGGATTCATTCCAATGGAAAGGGAATATATATTCACCATAGAAAATACGCTGAAAATAAAAATTAATGGCACTAATGAGGTTTCACAAAGAAACAATCACTGTTCATATTTCCCACAATATAGGAATATAAAATTCGAACAATCCTACATATATTTTGGACCTTGCAGTTATCACTAAATGATAATTCTAAAGCATACTTTATCAGATATTTTAAATGAAACTTAAGAAATGCATAGTAATCCACACATTACATTGTCATAATTTATCAATTCACCATAGATGAACACTTAGTGTTTTTATTAAAAATAATACTATCATAGTGTAACTGTAATAACACTTAACATAATAAAACAATAATAGAACCTGATAAGACCTATGTTTTAATGGTACCTATCTTGAAAATTCCTGAAAGTGGAATTACTAAGTTGAATTGTATACAAAATTGTAATTTATAATTGGACATTTTTCTCAAGAAGATTTAAAATTAAACTTATTCTCAAGAATGCATTGGAATGTTAATTAAATCACAAATTTTGCACCATTTAGCATAATGATTTTTTTTTTAACAAACTCATAGGGAAATAGCATCAAGTTATTTTAATTTGCATTCATTGAATTAATGATACGGAAAATTTTGAAATTGCCTTTTGTCTCTCCTTCCCATTTCAGAAAACAAATGCTATGTTTACCTCTCCTTATTTATACTCTAATATTTTTATTGAACTAATTAACCATCTGGTATTTTTTTTAATGTTTTGGATAAGTATTGAAATTATTTTGACAGTAAATGTTAAACAGTTTTTCCAGCATACCACTGGGGTTTTACAGTCTCTTTTCTTGATTTTTAATTCCATTCTTTATTGATACCACACTGGTTTAATTTCATTATGAATTGTCATATCTCCAATGCAAATACTCTTATTCTAACATTAATAATTTTAAGTAATTGCTTGACCATTTTCAACTACTAGCGAAAGAATACATGCACAGAAAGAGGGCATAAAAACTCAGAAATATTGTTTAATATTTGCTGAATAAAGAAAATGTTGAAACTAAAATTAACTCCTCTTTATATCTGGTAAGCTCCCCTTAGGTAAGAGGCATCGTTGCCATAAGTAGTTCAAGAAGTATGTGTTCCTAGCTTATCAAACCCATTTGGTTAGCAGCTTCTCCTATGACCCTAGCATACATTTCTTGGTGACTATAATTAGCTAAGTTTGGATTGCATATTCAACTTCAACCCAACTCTGTGTCTATTTTTTTTTTTTTTTAAAGCTTTGTTTCCTGAGCATGAAAGGAATTATCACTGGTCCTGCATCAGGGGTACAGAATCTCAGATTATGGTCAATTTTGACTGTTTAACTTAGGGAAAAATAATATTATTTTTGTATTTTGTATTTCCTTATATCCAGGATGCCACCCATTTAAAGGCATATGCTGCATACTATATATTTTTTTCTGCTTGTGTACTTTATAAATGTTTATATCAGTAACTCTATTATCTATTTCACACTTGTATGATTATACCTCAGGAGATTTTAAATATTTTTTACATTTTGTCATTGCAAACAATACTTTAATGGATTTTCATGTTGAGAATCTGACACCATTTCTCTAGGGTACAGAGCGAGGGGCCATGTTGCCCAAAGTGTATGCACAATTTCAGTTTTACTAGATACAGAAAAAAATCTATCACAAATTGCTTTTCTCATTTACATTCCCACTAGCAATGTATATGAGTTCCCATCGTTTCAGTGTCATGCAAGGCTGGTCCCATATGCTCTGGGACTGGGGAGATATTTATCAATGTCATGTAGCAAGGTGGATTTATTTTGAAAGGAAAAATATGTAAAACCATGGCTAGCAAAAGAATAGAAGGATTAGACCTTTATCCATTTTTTTTTGTACAGAAAGTCATCCATGGTTAAGGCTAGGACAATCTTTGGAACACATAATATGAGTTTATGTCGAGGTTCTGGCACTCTATGAGTTTATTCCATTCCACCTGATAGACTAGATGTATGAGTAGTGAGGATCACAAGGATTATATGGGTGCCAGAGTGTCTAGATCCAGTAAACGCTGTTTTGGAATATCAGTTTCCAATCACCTGGAGGTTTTAGGGTCAGTACACTCTGACTAGAAAGTTGATTATGTAGTGCAGAGAATGATTTTAGTAAAAGGACAAAGAGTTATCAGCATATAGTAAGTGAAGAAGATAAGGGGATTGAAACTCTTATAATTTTTATTTTCTATTTATAATTTAGTTTATACTTTCTTAGTGAAAATTGTGATTTTAGATTTTTTTGATGAAAACTTTTTAAAAAAAAATGTTTGTCAAAGGGCGCCTGGGTGGCTCAGTCAGTTTAGCATCTGCCTTAGGCTCAGGTCATGATCACTGGGTTCTGGGATGGAGCCTTGTGTTGGACTTCCTGCTCAGCAGGGAGTCTGCTTATCCCTCTCCCTCTGTCGCTCCCCCTGCTTGTGCTCTCTCTCTTGCTCTCTCTCAAATAAATAAAAAAAATCTTTAAAAAAAGTTTTTCATATGCTCTAAGAGAACTTCATGTAGGAATTCTCAGTTATATAATAGGTTATATTCACCAAATACTGGTTTCATATTTATTATATGCCAGTCATTAGGTTAAATACTGAATTTATCATTATAAACATAATTGTATTTTCCCTCAAGAAGCTTACAATCTAGACAGTGTGTGTCTATGTGTACATATGTGTGTGTGTGTGTCTGTGTGTTTGGGAGGGTGTATGTATTTAAAGAGAGAAAGAGACTGACAGAATGCAGATTATGGGATGTGAGGGAAATGTGAAGGCAAAAACAAAGGTATTTGAGAGTTTTAACAGGATGAAAATGCAGTTTGGGTGAATTATTGCATTTTTTTAAAAGATGACTTGGAAGGAAGTTGGAGAGAGAGATCGAATCCGATTGCAAAAATACGTATGGAACCCCAGAAGACACCAATTAGTCAAAGCGGTGCTGAGAAAGAACAAAACTGGAGGTATCAGAGTACCAGATTTCAAGATATACTACAAAGTTGTAGTAATGCTACAAAATTGTAGTAATTAAAACAGTATGATACTGGCACATACATAAACTCATAGATCTGTGAAACAGAAACAGACTCCAGAAATAAACCCACAGTTATACGGTCAATGTAATCTATGTCATAGGAGGCAAGAATATCCAATGGAGAGAAGACAGCCTTTTCAATAAATGGGAAAACAGGACAGCTACCTGTAAAGTAATAAAACTGGACTACTTTCTTACACTATTCACAAAAATAAACACAAAATGGATTAAAGACCTGAACAAGAGACCCGAAACAGTAAAATTCCTAGATGAGAGAATAGGCAGTAATTTCTCTGACATTGGCCATAGCACCATTTATCTAGATATGTCTCCTAAGGCAAGGGAAACAAAACAAAAGCAAAAATAAACTATTGGGACTACATCAAAATAAAATGCTTTTGCACAGCAAAGGAAACCTCAAGAAAACAAAAAAAACAACTTACTGAATGGGAGAAGATATTTGCAAATTATATATCCGATAAGGGGTTAATATCCAAAATATAAAGAACTTATACAACCCAACACCAAAAAAACCAAAACAATCCAATTAAAAAAATGGTCAGAGGGCCTGAAATAGACATTTTTCTCAAGAAAATATGCAAACTAACAGACATGTGAAGATGCTCAGGATCACTCATCATCAGGGAAGTGAAAATAAAAAACACTGAAGTATCACCTCACACCTGTCAGAATGACTAAAATCAAAAACTCAAGAAATAAGTGTTGGTGAGGATGTAGAGAAAAAGGAACCCTCACACTGTTGATGGGAATGTAAATTGGACTATGGAAAATGGTATGGAGTTTCCTCAAAAAATTAAAAGTATAAATACCATAGGACTCAATAATTCCACTATGGGGTATTTACCCAGGGAAAACAAAAACATTAACTCAAAAAGATACATGCATCCCTATGTTTATTGCAGTATTTATAATAGCCAAGACATGGAAGCAATCTAAGCGTCTATCAGTAGACAAATGGATAAGGAAAATGTGATATATATATACACATATACATACACACACATAAATATGTGTGTATGTACTTATGTTTACATACATACACTCACACATGTATATAATGGAATATTACACAGCCATTAAAAAGATGAGATCATGCCATTTGAGACAACATGGATGGACTTAGAGGGTATTATGCTAAGTGAATTAAGTCACACTGAGAAAGACAAATACCATATTGATTCCACTTATAAATTGAATCTAAAAAATGAATAAACAAAAGTAGAATCAGAACTATAAATACAGAGACGAAACCAAGGTTTGCCAGAGAAAAGGGGGATTGGGAGTTGGGCAAAATGGGTGAAGGAGAGAGGGAGATAGGGGTCTCCAGCAATGCAGTGAGTGATTTATCAAAATAAAAAGCAGAACCTAAGGAATATAGTCAATTATATTGTGGTAGCAGTGTAATGGAACAGATGTTAGCTACACTTGTGAACATAGCATAATCTATAAACTTGTCAAGTCACTAAGTTGTACATCTAAAACTAATATAACATTGTGTGTCAACTATACTCAAAAAGGGTTGGTAGGTCATACTAAGAATTTGGTGTTTAATTTTAACTTCAGTGGCAAACTGTTAATAATAAATAATATAAATATTTTTTGAAAGGAAGTAAGCAAGCTGATTTGTGTTTTTAGAGCAGTAATGACAGGCATTATAACAAGTCATTGGTGAAAAATAAGACTCACTTTATTCATTTAATTAACTGTTTTTGTTGTGCACCTACTATGTGCCAGATAATGATCTAAGCATTTGAAAATCATCAATGAACCAAATAAAGAAAAATCCTTGCCCTTATGGACCTTACTTTCTAGTAGGGAGAATAACAAGTATAATTAGTAAAAAAGAAAAAAAGAAAGGGGAGAAAAGATGTAAGGGGATCCGGGAATGCTGGATAGGATATGATAGATCATGTAGGCATTGGTGGAACAGGAATGATGAAACAGAGACTTGGAGGATCTTAGATACTCAGTCCTGCATATCTCCATGTAAAGGGCTAAATCACCTGGGAAAGATCCAGAAGGAGGTAGATAGACCATGAGGCTAATAAACTTAAGCTTCAGGACCTGCATTTACACAGGCCTCTTTAAAATCCCTGATGCTGCTCTTTTCTTTTTTTTTTTTTTTAATCTTTGTCTACTTTTTCTTAGAAAAGTAACCCACATTGTTTGGGCTTTAGAACTCAACTCTGAATGGGGCACCTGGGTGGCTCAGTCGTTAAGCGTCTGCCTTCAGCTCAGGTCATGATCCCAGTGTCCTGGGATCGAGCCCCCGCATCAGGCTCCCTGCTCAGCAGGAAGCCTGCTTTCTCCCTCTGCCACTCCCCCTGCTTGTGTTCCCTTTCTCTCTATGTCTCTCTCTGTCAAATAAATAAATAAAATCTAAAACAAACAAACAAAAACTCACCTCTGAATTGTCCCGTGGATTTCAAGTTGAATTCTTATGTTCGTGGAACAGAAACAAGGCTAAAATGGCCAGGATATTAAAAATAAAGATTTCCCACATATGAAGAAGATAGAGGGGTAGAAATACAAGTAATAGAATATCAGAATAACTATTGAAATAACTATTTTAATAATGGCTTTTTCAAGAATTCGACGTTTGGGAAATAAAATTGACAGTAAGCCAAGAAAGTGTTGATTACGACATTATAAATTTATCTCTAACTACTTTACTAAATAAATGTTTCAATCATGTAATAGTAATGGTTATACGTAGTTTTATAAAATGATTAGAGGAAGAATTGTACACTATAAATGAATTATTTTTATACGATACAGGTATATCAGTTACCACACAAATCTACAAAATCCAACAAAATTATACATTTTACCTTTAAAAAACTTCCCTTTTTCTAGTATTAGACAAATTAGGACAGAGTGCTGATTTTGAAAATCAAATGAAAATGATGCCAGCTGTATACTCTGTATTATAAAATACAACTGATCAGTGTGTTTCATGCAGTTATTTATTAGAGGGATGGACTTGGTATAACTGAAATATTTAAGAAGAGACAATGTAGGTGATTGTTTTTTATTCACAAATTCACATAAATCAGATTTTTAGAACACCAGACAAATGGCCACTTCATAAACACTTTAGTTCTTCAATTTGAAGTTGTGAATTGTATGGCTAAAAATAATGAATGGGGCGCCTGGGTGGCTCAGTGGGTTAAAGCCTCTGCCTTCGGCTCAGGTCATGATCTCAGGGTCCTGGGATCGAGCCCCGCATCGGCCTCTCTGCTCAGCAGGGAGCCTGCTTCCCCCTCTCTCTCTGCCTCCCTCTCTGCCTGCTTGTGCTCTCTCTCTGTCAAATAGATAAATGAAATCTTTAAAAAAAAATAATGAATGTTGAAGTGATAAAAACAACATGTATACATGTGCCAGTTTAGCATTATGCATTATAGACTTCGTATTTCTCTATGGGCATTCAAAAGTTTTCCAAAATTTTTAGCCAACTTCTTGGAAGTAATAGTTCATTCTCTGTATCAAAGTGAAGTGAATCCTAACAATACCATATGAACATTTGCCAGAGTGAAAATAGAAAGGCAGCATGTGGTTTTATACTGAATTGGTAATAAATAACAAACCAGGACTTCTTAAATATCAAACAGCCGTTTTCTTTGAGGTCTATGACTATAAATTCGGTAGGTAGTAAATCAACATAGACGAGAAAGTCAATTTGAAGAATGAGGACCCTCATAGCAACTGACTGTTAGCCGTCTACATTTGGGACAACTTTAAAGATTGTTTTGATTTTCTTCATTTCACTGGGAAAACAGAGACTCAAATTTCTTCTATCCTGGTTCTTCATTTGCACTCTGGTACTCAAGCATTTTCAAGAACACTTCTGGCAAATTATATAAAAGAACAATGCCATCCAAGCATTATTGCCCAAGTGGTTACTTTATAATTTTTTTCTTCCACAAAATGGAATATTTACTGGATTTCACTTTATCCATCATTAATCCCATGACTAAGGGATACTATTAGTTCATCTGGAAAACTCAATACTACATTCGATAATTAACCACTAAATTGCATATTACAATTGTGTAAGTTCCATGGTAAATCCCACAACTTGTTTCTGTCAGTATTTTTTAAATATTACAAACATTGTAGTCTATACATTTATTTCACATATATGTACAAAGCTTGTCATTATCAAAGCCATTATAAAAGGTTCTGAGGCTGTCAGCAGATGTTTAGAAAGTGAGAAAAATACGATAGCCCTTATAATTTGATAGATCTTTTTCTAATAAACGCCTGTGTTTTTAAAAAAACTGGATATGCATAACCAGATTCATGAATCTTAGATTATGTCATATCATAGATCATAAATTATATATTGTGTCATATCATAAATCACAAAATATATACTATGTTTGGAATTAATAGTTGAACTGAGCATTTTTTTATGAAAACATCTACATTATTTTGAGGTGCAGTTACTTATCATTTGCTAATATTGAGATGTAATAATAACAAGGAAGAACAATAACTGAATTTGCACGCCAAAGGTAGAACAAGTGAGCTTATTACATCTGTGCCAATAACTATTAAAATGCAAAAAATAATATCAAAATAAAGAAAAATCAGTAATGATTAAATAACTAAAATATCTTTATATATACTTGATCTAGACATTAGTTAGAAAACACCATTCAAATTTAAAAAAAAGTAACACCAAACCATAAAATTACTAATGAAATTACATTATGAGGTATATCACAATCTTACAATATCAGTGTTAGTAGATTAGATTTGGATATATTAATAAAATAGTTTATGTCTAACCACTTTAGAAGTGGACATTTAATTCCATGTTCCCAAATTAAATACCCATGTCTATCACATTGCATGTATTAAAAATTATCATTTATTTCTTAACTTTTTAAATATTGTATCTGTTATTTTTAAAACACATATTTGAGTTAGGTATTATTTATAGAAAGTGGCTAAATTTTACATGAAAGATCAGCTTTCCATGTCCACAGTAAATAAATAATGCTGGTATCCTTGAAAGTATAATAACATCAAATCATTAATTTATTGCTTTAGAAAGAGAATTGTGAATAAAATTCAAATTTCATAAAGAGATATGGAAACAAACCTGAAATGTGAAAAATGCCGCCACATTAGTACTAGTTACATATGTCATATTTCCTATATTATTTTATAGTTTTTACTGAAGAAAAGTGCCACAGAAGCATTTTAGTTATATTGGTAACTTAATATTCATTTAACATATTTTAATAAGCATTTGTCATATACTAGTCATTGTCTGATTTAATGTCAAGACCTTGAACAAAAAAAAATATTAAATAGTCCTTTCCTTAATATTTTATTTAATATAGATCATGGTCACTCTCATCATCTATAAAGTGAACAGATAATTTTTATGATTGGTGTGATCTTCTAATATTTAAGTGGGAATGTAGGGGGACAAGCATGTTCATTGTTCACTTCTTTTTAGTTTTTAGCAATCCCCTCAACTTCTCTAAAAATGCAAACCAGAGTCCCTCAAAATTATGTGAACTCCTAAGGACAGATTTAAATTTAGAAACAATATGAGATTTCTTTCTGGTTTTCCTCAAGAACCTCATCTTCAAAACCACAAAGGTTGGCAACTGTAATGATCTTAATGAAGTGCAAAGTAATAATTATTTAATTGCTACATGAATAATTAAGAGCAAAAGTATTTTTCCAGGTAAGAAATATTTAGAAGGGAGAGAAGGGGTCCAAACCACAGTTTGAAACCCCCTTTTTTTTTTTTTTTTCCGTCCAGGACATTGTATGTACATTGTACTCTTCTGGCTGAAAAAAAAAAAAAAAAAAAGACTTGCAAATACTGTGTTAGCTATTTTGGCTCTGATTTAGAAGAAGGAACACTAGAAGACTGAATCAGATGCTGACTACCAGTTTGCCATTTTCACTGCAATTCGAGTTAAATTAAAAAGGGCAATGAAATATGGAGGAGGAATGATAAAAACAAACAAACCCCTGCTTTCTTCATTTCGGAACATCAAGTTTGAAGAGCAAATACAAAAATCTTCTGTAGCAGTGGTAGTTGTCAGTAAGAGAACAGTAATAGAATATTGATATACAATACCACAAAATTTAGCTGCAGTGAAATAATCTAAATGATTTCGAAGTGATACCATTCAGTATTTATTTCCACCTCTTTACATAGTGAAGAGTTTAGCAAATAATTTACGTTACCTGAAAACTCATGGCTGTTGTCTTGGAATTAGATTCAGTTAGACACATTCAAAACTGAACTAAAAGGAAACAAAAATCTTTATCTACCAGCATCCAGGCTTCAGCTTTGTAGGCAACAAAACAAGTACGCAGGAAGGAGCTAATGAGGTAGGGAACTGTAGTGGTGATGCCAGCTTCTTTAGGTGTATTTTACTGATTGAAGGGTGCCAGCACTATAGTTTGTTACCACCTCAGTGTTCTGAGTGCAGCATAAGTTATAGTTCCAAAGTTCTTACTTTTGATTATGCAGGAAGTCATTCTTAGAAGTGGTCCAAGAAACTGCTCCTCCAGTCTTTTCCATTAATTGTTAAGAACTTAACTCTCTTTATTAAATTTCTTTCAAATTCAAATAGAAAGTGTTGTTTTCCTAAGAGTACAACTAGAATCAGCAGTTCTCAGCAATGCTTCCTCAATAGATTTATTTATTTTAAATGTGTGTCAGATATTTGTTTGGAGATATAGAATGCAAATTACAAGATTTACAGCTTTGAGAAAGCCCATAATTTAAAGCATATAACTTTTTGTTAATTCTCCAAGTCATATTTTGTTCTATTACCATTCTCTAGAACCAGTGTTTTAGAAACACACTATAAGAAAGGCAACATTTGGCAGTTTATTTTATGAAAAAAGCACTTAAGGGATTCATGAACATCCAGCAGAATAAATCATATGTTCCTTTCATTAAAACTTTTGAAATTTAATTTTATTGTCACATAGATGAAAGTTACTAGAATATTAAAACACCACCACCTGATTTAAATGCATACTTTCCCTCAGGCTCCTCCTATTAAATCTTTATTGGTTTCTAACTATCAAGAAATTGGCATAGAATTAATATCTGACCTGAGGAAACAATATGCTCACACAAAATGAAATAAAATATTAATAAATTGAAATTAAAAACAACATAAAAATTTAGCTCTTAGAGCAATATCTCCACAACTCCACTGAGAACAACAAATTAAGTCATTATAGGGAATCAGTCTTGTCCCTTAACATAAGAATATAAAAAATATTTTGCTATAACAAGTAGGAGTCCTCTTCAAGGTCCAACCATGTATTCACCTTCTAAATATTGCTCTGAAAAACTGGATAATATGGGATAGTGTTTAAGAACGTCTTATTAGGTACTTAGCATCACATCAACCACTTAGAACATGTGCCACATTTAATACATTTTTACTTCTGTAGTCCTATTTCACTAAAAATAATACTAATTTAGTTTTATTTATATAAAAATAAATACTTCAAAGGAAAATAAAAGTGAAAAAATAAACTATATTAAAACTAAAACTTTATTGTTTTTTTGGAACATTATATGTAATTATCTGCTATGTTTGATTAGGGACAACTACAAATTAGTTGACGTTTCTCCCATCATGATGTGAATCTGTGATTTTCCACCTTGAAATCTGGGTGGTCATGTTATGACTTTGACCAATAAAGCATGGCAGAAGTGATGCTGTGACAGTTTTTTGTCCCAAGTTTTGGAACTGGCAACTTCTACGTCCTCTCTTTTAATATGTACATACTCTTGGAACTCAACTTCATGATATGAGAAAGTACAAAAAGAACTGTGAGGAGCCTTACATAGAGAAAAGAGGCACCTTACAAAAATAACTGGTGTGTAGCCCCTGGCCAAGAGCAGACACTATCTTGCCACCAATGTGGATAGATCAACTTGGGAGCTGATGCACAGTAGAGCTGTTCTAGTTGACATCATGTAGAGTAGATTTGAGAATGAATGTAAGTGGCCTCTAGGAGAAAAGAGTGAACTTGTCAGCCAGCAAGGAGATGGGGACCTGAGTCCAACCACCTTAGCCTGACACAACTGACAATGACTGTGTCAGTCACTTTAATGACCTTTAAAGAAAATTCTTTTCCAGAACCTTCATAAGAGCCTCACTTCGACAATACCTTGATTTTGGACTTGATTCACCCTCATCAGAGAATCCATTTGAGCTTGCTTTTACTTGTAATTTATACAACTATGGGATTTAACAACAAAAAAGGTGCCATAAACTGTTAAAATTTGGTAATTTGTTATGCAGCCAAAGAATAACTGCTTTAACAAATAAATCCTCTGATTTTAGGCTGTAGCAATTATTTTGCATAATCATCTAAGTTTAAGAGCCACAATACTAAAGGATGTTTATTTTATGGGCTTGCACAGATTAGGAAGGAAATTAAAGATCCAAATGAGTATGTAAAAGAGAATTACTATCAGTGTTTTTTATGTAGTGGAGGGGGAATCTATTACAAAAATTTTTTTGTTTTTCTTTTCCCTCTGAAAAGAAAAAGTTTCAGTTTTTTTCTAAAGATTTTATTTATTTAGTTGACAGAGAGGGAGAGAGCAGAAGCAGGGGGAGTGGCAGGCAGAGGGAGAAGCAAGCTCCCTGCTGAGCAAGGAGCCTGATGTGGGACTCGATCCCAAGACCCTGGGATCATGACCTGAGCTGAAGGCAGACACTTAACCAACTGAACCACCCAGGCACCCCAGAAAACTTCAATTTTTAAAGGGTAGAGTTATCATTACTAAGAATCAAAGGCAAAATGTGATGAGAAAATCAAACTGCTTTATATTAGTTAAAAGAATTTCACTTGAATAAATCATCAAATAAAAATTCTGGGATAATATGAAATTGAGATTGTTGTACTATATCAATGGCCTGAATCAAGAAAAATCAAGACATTGTATGGAAGTTAAAAAGCAAACATAGTTTATTTGCTTTAATTACTTCACAGAAACATCAATAAATCCTTGAAGACAATCCTGGGGAAATTATAGAACAAACAATTAAAAAGGTGTCATTATTGTTATGAAAGAGACTTGTGACTCCTACATTCTATTAATTGCTAGGTATTTTATGTAAAAAAGGCTAAGATATTATTCTTCTGTGAATGGAGATTATATTGTTTGTCTCAAAGGCCTATTGTCAGGTTGAAAGTAAATCTATATTCTCATAAGATTTCTCTAAATCTAAATATCAGATAAAAGTAAAGCTTGTGAATATTAGATAATAATTAGAATAACAAAGGGACATAAGACTTCAAAGTCAGTTAAATAGAAGGAAATGATGTATTTAAAATATCTGATTAACTTATTTATAGGAATATGGTTGTACACTTTGGCAATTAAGGCCTTTAGTGTACTTTAATTAGAGAATAGAGAGAAAATGAAGTGAATGCACACCTAATATTTAGAGTTTCCATATTGGATAAGTGAAAATATAAATACCATTATTAATTGTTATTTCTGAAAACTGAAATTGATTAAGTGGAGTAGGAGGGAGTTGATTCAAAAACCATATTCAGGGGCGCCTGGGTTGCTCAGTCAGTTAAGCATCTGACTCGTGATTTCGGCTCAGGTCATAATCTCATGGGTCATGGGATTGAGCCCTGCATCACGCTCCACTCTGAGCACAGAGTCTGCTTGTCCCTCTCCCTCTGCTCTTCCCCTGACCATTCTCTCTCTCTCTCAAATAAATAAATAAAATCTTAAAAAAAAAACAAGCAATATTCAGAAAAATAGTCATCATGCTAAAAAGCTTCTGCATAACACAAGAAACAGTTGACAGAGTGGAAAGATAACCTATGCAATGCGATTAAATATTTGCAAATCATTTATCTGGTGTTTAGTTAATATACAAAATATACAAAGAACTAATGCAACTCAATAGCAATAAAACTTAAATTATGGGCATTAAATGGTCATAATCATTTCATTAAATCATTAAATAATCATAATCATAAATCATTAAATGATGGGCAGAAAAGCTGAATAAACATTTCTCTAAAGGAGACATCTAAATGGCCAACAGATATGTGAAAAGATATGTGACATCACTAATCATTAGGGAAATGCAAATCAAAATCAAAATGAGGTATCATCTCACACCTGTTAGACTAGCTATCATCAAAAAGACAAGATATAACAATATTGACAAGGATGTGGAAAAAAGGCAACCCTTGTGTACTGTTGGTGGAGTGTAATGTGTATAGCCACTGTGAAAAACAATATGAAGATTTCTGAAAAAAATTAAAAATAAAACTACCACATAATCCAGCAATCTCGCTTCTGGATATAGATCCAAAGGAAATAAAACAATATATTAAGATCTATTTGCACTCCCTTGTTCATTGCAATGTTCTTCATAATATGGAAACTACCTGAGTCCATCGGTGAATGAATAAAGATGTTATATATACAAAGAAATATTATTCTTCCATAAGAAAGAAGGAAATGTTGCCATTATGCTAAGTGAAGTTAAACAGAGAAAGACAAAACTGCATGCTATAACTTTTATGTGGAACCTAAAAAATGTCAAATTCATAAAAACAAAGAGCAGAATGGTAGTTACCAGGGGCTATGTCAGGGAGGACACAGGGAGATGTTGGTCAGAGTGTACACACTTCCAGTGATAAGGTGAATAAGTTCTTACGATCTAATGTACAGCACGATGATTTTAGTTAATACTACTATATTATATTCTTACTTGTTGCTAAGAGAGTAGATCTCACATGTTCTTTCCACACACACACACACACACACAACACACACACACAAATGCAGTTATGTAAGGTGATAGAAATGTTAGCTAATGTTATGGTAGTAATCATTTTGCATTAAGGTAGTGTATCAAATTAGCATATTGTACACCTTAAACTTACATTATATGTCAATTGTATCTCAATAAATCTGAAAAATATAGCAAAGATCTCAAACACAGTTTTCAGGAACAAATCTGATATCAGTAATCAAACACACAATTTAACCCAAACATTGATATTAATGGGCTAGGCAGTTACACAGACAACAGATAAAAAGCACACATAAAATCTCAAGGTAGCAGAAAAAGGAAGCAGGTTAGAAAGAGAAGGTAAAAAGCAAGCTCCTTTGAGATGTGGAGCCTGAAGAGATCGTCTGAATTGTGGGACCGTAGTAGTCACTAGTCAAGTTTGATGGGATACTATTCAGTAGGCCTAATGTAACCTCATTAACATTAATATGCTCTTTGGGCCTGGGAGAAAACTTTAATAATACTGTGACTTTATTGAATGAGTCAAGTTTTTGTCAGTTCTGAAACCAACTTTATTTTCGGAGCCCTTTCCTAACAAGAATACTGAAAAGTTGAATGCAAAATGAGATAAAGATCCTTAGATCTACTCCAGGCAATGAATCATTTTTGAAAAGATACTTTCTGTATCGGTTATTATATCAAAGAGAATGAGATGAGAGAGCCTGACCATTTACCTGAGGTTGCAAGAGGCTATGTAAGATTGATCATTATTCTGTTTGACTGTTGAATTGTCTAAGAACTTATTTCTTCACTAGAGAACATGTATATGTTTTCTCTAATGTCTTCTAAACTTTGTATGTATTCAATGTGACTGAATTTTTGTGGTTTGTGTATTATGAGGTTTTACAGTACTTTCAATTATAAGACAGCCCTGTCAGTTTCCACAAAGCTTTTAAGAGAGCAGAACTTATTTACCTCAAATTAATGGGAATGACCGTGCTATAAGAGAAATTGGCTATTCTGAGAACTAAAGCAACAAATTAAGTCTTTTATGCCCATGTTTTAAGTTCCTGTCAAATGAGTCCACAAAAGATAAAATTAAAGGAGAAGAGGTAATTTTCAGATAATTTCAGGCGGTGAAGGCAATCAAAATACTTGTTATCCTGTCAAGACCATGTGTTACATCTTACAGTTGGAACTGTGGAATTAAGTATTCTAAATTACTAATCATGCGTATTCACTAAACAGCAGCAAATATTTATTTTATTGAGCACCTATTCTGTAACAGTTACTTTTCTAGGGGCTGTAAAAAAAAAAAAAAGGAAAAATGCCTCTGTATTTATGGAACTAACAAGTGGAAACATGATAAATAGCCAAATATCTACTAAGGCTTATGGTTATAGTTGCATTGGAGAAAAATAAAGAAGGAGAAGAGAATAGAGAGATCTGGAGGATAGTATATGAGCTATATTTTAATATAGGTGAAAAAGGCTTCCCTGAGGGTATGGAATTTGTCCAAGACTTGAAGAAAAAGAGAAAATGGGTCTTGCAGATATTGAGGAGAAAGGGGTTCTGACCACACAGGGCAAGACCCACTGATGGCAAAGACCAAGGCTCAATTTTATAATGTCAGTTATAGCAATGATAAATCTTTAACTGACCTTTAACTGCTTGCTTAGTAGATGGTAAAAGCCAACCTGCTATCACTCTTCAGGAATTGTAATTGTTATTTTACTTGTATTCGTTTTCCCCCTAGACTCTAAACTTCTTGAGGCCAGTGGATCTTCTTAACCTTCCTATCTTTAGCATCTTTCCAAGTTCATTAGGTCCTGTATATAATTAGTTCATGTTTTGATGTTTCAGCAGTTCCTTTAAATGGAGTTCCTTTTCTACCCTTCCATTCTCTCAGGTCAGTTTTTACTCACTTTGCTCAGAATTTTTAAGTTGTGTACTACAAATTGATCTCTATCCACCACCCACCCTGCTTATCCCCATACTACCAAATTTCTCATAAACACTTGCACTTGAGGCTTATTTATAGTATCTATAAGTGTATTAGGAATTAGAAAAGTCAGTAGGTCTTTTCACATTGTTTAAATATTAACATATTTGAACAATAAATCCTATCCTTATCCTGCTTAAACTTATCGAAAAATCCTGTAACAAGTAAAAGGGTCTTCTCACATGTTTTCCTGTGTGTATCATGTGTATTTTATATTGATAAATTTCTAATTTAAATTATTAAGCTATCCTGCATATAATAACAAGTGGTACAAGGACTGTATACAGAGAATAATGCATTTGATACTTTCCTAGTCTCTAAGATTAGGTCCAGAGGTCTGTATAAACTGAAATACAGCATTTAGGAGAACTTGAAAATAAACAACTAAAACAAAAATGACCATCACGATCAATAAATATCTTTAGATAAATCTGAAGAATAAACTGAGTCATAACAGGTATTTCCTATCTCTGAAATAAAAACTCAGAGAAATGAAACCCACTTCTACCATTCCAAACCATTTATTCAGGAATTTTCTGAAGGGATATTGACAGTATGGCCTCTATAGAGGTTTTTCTTGAATTTTTTACTACTTCAAGTGATAAAAATGGAGCCTACCTGAACGAGAAAATTTACTCTAATGGGAATCATTAGGAATATAGTAGATACACATTAGGTGAGAAGTAAGGGAAAATGTACAAATATAGAGATGAGAGAAGAGGGATGCTAATTAACAGGGAATGTGAATGAAAGTACTGTAATGGGAAAAGATTGTTTTCACAAAGTAGCTGGTAGTCTGTTTTTGCCTACAACTGGTAAGTTAGCTAAAGCCCAAATCATAACAAGAAATAATTCTGGACATAGTGCTTGTAATTATCTTTTCAGGAACTAGGTAACATTTAAAGCAAGTTATCCTTGTGGTATAAATGGGAAATATATTGATAATAGCGATCTTTGAGAACTACTTCAATAAAAAATGGATTTCTAAATCACTTACCTATTTTATATTTAACTTCATTACACACCATCAGGAAGGCATTATCTTTATTTTAAACATGTAAATATGTTTACATGAATAAAGACTACTTATATATTTAAATATATTCTTCGATGTCAATTTATTGTTAATTAAAAACAATATATTATTTAAATACAGTGTACTATTAAAGAAAATGGTAAATATGTATTTTGAAATATAATTACAAAAATAAATATATGACAAAAAAGCACAAAGAATATTAGGAGTGCATAGAATTAACTGTTGTAAAGTCACATTACATGTGAAGTGACATAATATTAATTCAATGTATAGTGTAATAATTTAAAGATTTGTACTGTAATCCTTAGAGCAACCACCATAAACTAAAAAAAAAAAGCAAAAAAAGAGAAATCATGAACAGAGGTGAAAAATAGGAAGCAAACATTAAAATAATAGAATTACAAAGATAGCAATACTTACATTAAATTATAATGGATGTAATTCTCCAATTATAAGGCAGTGATTTTATTTTATTTTATTTTTTAATTTAATTTAATTTAATTTTTTTAAGGCAGTGATTTTTAGATGATTTTTTTTTAAAGATTTTATTTATTTATTTGACAGAGAGAGAGTGAGACCCCAAGTAGGCAGAGAGGCAGGCAGAGAGAGAAGCAGAGAGAGAGAGGGGGAAGCAGGTTCACTGCTGAGCAAAGAGCCCGATGCGGGGCTTGATCCCAGGACCCTGAGATCATGACCTGAGCCGAAGGCAGAGGCTTTAACCCACTGAGCCACCCAGGCACCCCTTAGATGATTTTTACGTTGAATTAAAAATCCAGGATTTTAGTGCATCAGCAACAGCAGCTGTTGAAGTAAAATGGTGAAAAAAGATATACAGACATTAGGCATAAAACAGCTTGTGAATCTCCTTTGATAGCAGAAAAAAATAGTAAAGAAAGAAGATAACCAGGGGCGCCTGGGTGGCACAGTGGGTTAAAGCCTCTGCCTTCGGCTCAGGTCATGATCTCATGGTCCTGGGATCGAGCCCCGCATTGGGCTCTCTGCTCAGCAGGGAGCCTGCTTCCCCCTCTCTCTCTGCCTGCCTCTCTGCCTACTTGTGATCTCTCTCTCTCTAATAAATAAATAAAATCTTTAAAAAAAGAAAAAAAGAAAGAAAGAAGATAACCAGAGAATGTGAAGCTCATTTTGTAATGATTATAAAAGATCAATTTATCTCTTTCAGAATACAAAGCAGAGAGAGTGCATGATAACATGTATGCTGAATGTGTAACTCTTCAGATAAATACATTTACAAACTTTCCCAAATCAGTTCCTACTCATGTAATTTATACTTGCAAATTATTTTCTCTGTATGGTAAGCTAGAAACTTTTAATTAAAGTTTTTATCTCAGCACAACACTGCATATGAAAATATATTTTATAAAGTAAAATAAAACAAATATATACATGATTTCTTTAATGTATATTTTAAGGGGGGAAAGATGAGGGTCATAATCTGTTAAAATAATATTGCCATAATTTATATTACAACCCTAATATATATAATTTATATATACTTTAACCCTGGTGTGTGTGGGTGTGTATGTGTGTGTGTGTGTGTGTAGAGAAGTAGATAAATCTTATAGAATTTATAAAGTTTATAGGTAATGTTATGAGTGAGTAAATAAGGGAATCAATCAATAAAAGCACCTGTTCTTGGATTATTAGTAAATGATCTAGATTTTCAAATAATAAACATGGTAACAGTATAATGTACATTATAGGTTAAATTTCACCATAAAATGGTATCTTGATGAATTAGTAAAATAAATTTATCTCTTTGTGTCATTGTTTTTTTTTTATCTTAGTCCAAGAGATAAAACTCTTCAAGTTCTCAGAAGAATTACAGCCATATCATCACAAAAATTATATTCTACAGAAAGAATAATGTGATGGGAGTGTGTAGAGGATTTACATACCATGGAAATAATCACATTTCTCTACAAGATTGTAATCAAAGTGCCTCTCTTGAATACATGCATGTTTTTGTGTAATATTTCATCTTTCTGAATCAAGGCACGAAGTATAAATTTCATTGTTTCCAGTGTTTTCATAACATAAAATTCCTTAGAGCCTGGTCTATATTTATATGTTTTGAATTCTAGCTATGAAGCTACCTGTTTCAAACCTGTTAAACAAATTTTAGTAGTCATTGAAGGATTTCAATCAAAACAATGAAATGACTATACAAATTTTATTTTACTCTCATACCTAATGTAATTAAATGAATATCAATAGTAGGTAACAGGAGAAACATCAATTGATAATTAGAAAATTTAATTTTCAGGTATCAGGGAATGGGATCAAATACACAGTAAAATGATACAAAAAAAATATATATATATATGAATGATGTGGATGAGCTTCTTCCTTCCTTTCTTTAGTGGGAATCAGTAATATTTTGGAGTCCTTCCCTGCCTAACACACCTGTGGTCATATTCAAGATGCTTTTTAAATATATACATTTGGACTGTCTGTGGCTCAATTCACGCTGGAGAAGGAGATTTGACCAAAACTTCAGCCCCTCTAAATATTTTTCTGCAGTTATTTACAGTGATGATATAGTAAGTTCCCCACCTGTGCTTTGTTTGTTGGCTCTGAGTTAGAACTGCTCTGCTATTTTACCTACCTGAATAGCATCCTTTTTCTGAGTATATTTTGGAAAGAGATTTTCTCTTTTATTTTCATAAAATATTGATATGCTCCTGTGTACTTTGATTCACAAATTATAGAAAAACCTATTCTGGTACACATTCCTGCTTATTCAGCCTCATGACATATGCTCTGAATATCAAATGGTATCCAAGAGTGAAAAAGGCTACCTATTGGATATTCTAATACTTTCCAAAAATCAACTAATGGAAAACAACATGATAACATGATACATACTGCATGTATACATGTACATTTCATGGTACATTATATTTTATACATATAAAAATTGTGCAGTTTTATGATGGGATTTATAAAATTATATTGTATTTCTTGAAGTAAGAATTGCTAATGAGGTTTTCATAAGCTTTCTGTTAATTAAGCACATTAAAAACAATCACATGAATAGATTCCATTCAGAATGCCTTCTTCTATAAATTGGAGATTTTTCTCTTTTCCAGTCTAATGCTGCTCTTAACTTTCAGCTAAAGACGATGACTTTTAGTGATAATAATCTTGAACTGGTTTATCCAAGCTGTTTTTTATCTTTTCTTTTAAAATAACACATGCAAAGTATTTCTCTAAAGGTAAAATCTCTTGCTAATTGAATCTATGACCTGATTTTTCATTAACAAGGTGACTGTCCTACTCCAAACATATTTTACTATATTACCTGATTATTGAATGTATTTTTGTTTAGCCATTAAACATGTTTTATTGTGATAAGAACTGTGATAAGAAGATAAGAACTAAACATGAGTGTTACCCTCTTTACTTTCTGAGTGTACATTTGTTAACTATAGGCACTATGTTGCACAGCAGTTCTCTAGAACTTATTTATCTTGCATAATTGAAACTTTGCATCTCTACTATTTATCGCTTATTTTATATATACCAACAAATATATATAATTTGTATATACCAACAAATTTGTATATACCAAATTTATATATACCAACAAATATATATACCTGGGCTCTTCTTAGTAACACCTCATTGTTCTTCAGTCAGTCTTTGTAGACCAGTAAAACTCTATCTCCTGAAGATATCTTTGAAAACCAGTAAAACTCTATCATCCCAGATGATCTATGTGGTATAACTCAAAGCTGGGATGATTAATGACTTTATAAATAAAGACCAGGACAATATTGTGTATGTTGCAAATTATAAAGGATTTGAAACTTTATGCTATGTACTAACCAGCAATCTCATGAATGAAAACAGAAGACACAAGACTCCTGGGTCAGAGATAAACAACTTTATTACTCATTGTGTAGTAATTAGAGTAAGTTTGTGCTGGTACCAATTCCCTTGGACCCCAAGTTCCTGGGCTAGGGGGTGGGGATCAGAAGTCCAGAATGGCTGAGGTCAATACTGTGCATGCAGTTGGTTTACCTCACAGTTGAAGAACCCCAACTAAAGATCCCAAATCTTTTGTGATGGTCTGCAAACAAACATGCCTGACATATGCACCAGAGGGAGCCATTGTCCTCATTATACTGGAGAATAAATAATCCTTCCTTTTGCTCCAGTGGAAACACTGTCTATTCAGTCCATAGGTATTCGCTGTACACAAACTCTTGAAAAGATAGTAAATCTGTGAAAAAAAAAAAAAAAGGGTGGTTAGTGCCTCCCTTACATGACATGAAGAAATACAAGATACCCAATGGGAACAATCTTTCAGTAGTATGCATATTTTCTGTATTTCTATCATAGCATATATTATCTCATACTGTAACTGATTATTTAGTTGTGTTTCTTTTTAATACTAATGGTTGTCTATTCCCTTACTGATTTTAAATTCTGAGCATGTGTAACAGAATTTTTTAAAGTAAGTGATCAATATTACTAAATGAATAAATGCAATTTTATCTAGTTAAATTAAAATGAGGAGTAGGAATATAGTAATTTCAGAATCCTAATGGTAAAGTAGCCTGACTTCCCTTATCTAGTACCAGTTCTGTTCTGGCAATAAAAATAAATACAAATGAATTTAGCTTTTTTACACTGAAAGTTGTGAATATGAACAGACTTGGATTTAGAAGCAGCAAAAGATCATGCAGTTCCAAGAGCACATAAGAGTTGTACATCCTGTGGCTTTTTTAGTTCTAAATAAAGTGGTTTCTTGTGAAAGGGATTGGTAGCTGGTTGAGTGCACTGATCTCTAATGACGAGAAGATAGCATCAATTCATTTCTTGAATTTCAAGAACTAGAGGGAGACTACAAGTACTGCACAAAGGTAAACCATATCCTCTCAGCTCAGGGAACAGAGCTCTTCACAGGCTCGTCTTCCATATTTTCCTCTATCTAATCTAAACTGGACTACATGCATTACAAATATAATATCCTACTTCTGTGGCCTGACTCAGGATTCTTTTTTTTTTTTTTTTTTAAGATTTTATTTATTTATTTGAGACAGAGAGAGCACAAGCAGGGGGGAGGAACAGAGGGAGAAGCAGACTCCCTGCTGAGCAGAGAGCCCAATCCTGGACTCCATCCCAGGACCCTGAAATCATACCTGAGCCAAAGGCAGACGCTTAACCAACTGAGCCGCCCAGGCACCCCCTGACTCAGGATTTTTCACTAAACAGACCAGCCCTTCTGTCTCCAACAGGCTAAATATCTTAAAGCCTTAGTTAGAGGTAAATTTTCTTCATTCTAAGAGAAGTTCATCTCCAAAATTGGTAGATGAGCTTCTCTTATGGAGTATATTATTCCTTTTTTGGGTTATAAATATTTGTCTATGTGTCATATCTTTATACTAGACTTTAAGTTGCACATAGTAGTGGTGCAGAAGATGCATGGTGAAAACTCCAATGAAGCTATGTCCCACTAAAAGTATATTCTTCTTTCTTCCACCTAAAATAACACTGGGAATAAGTGTTCTACTTGCAAGTTAATGTAAGGAATCTTCAATGTCCAGGAATTCTTTATTTTAAAAAAAGAGATTTGAATATGTAGAGAAATATAGTAGATTTGTGGGAAACTAAAATAATAAACACTATAAAAATAAACACTCACTTTAGCTATATTATTCTACAACTTTTTATGAATCTAATTAAAAGCAATCCTTTTTTTCATTAGTATTGTATGGTATCTAGAAAGAGGTTCAGTGGTTTTTATAAAATAATAATCATTTCAAAATTGGCAAATATTTATATAAACAATGAAAGGCAATGGATTAGTTCTGCCAGATATTTGAGTATATTTATAAACTATAATCATATATAAATGTTAAGGGGTCCCTGGGTGGCTCAATTAGTTAAGCTCTCACTCTTGATTTCAGCTCAGGTCATAATCTCAGGGTGATGAGATTGGGCCCAGCATCAGGCTCAGTGCTGGGCCTAGAGCCCTTGAGATTCTGTCTCTCCCATTGCCCCTCCTCCCTCTCATGTGTGTGCATGCGCACGCTCTCTCTCTTTCTCTAAAATAAATAAATCTTAAAAAAAATTGTTAAATGTTATTTTAGAATTGTTAAAATCAACATATTATTCAATAAATCAACTAATAGAAACCAGCATATGGACATATATTACATAATATGCATTTATATATGAAATATTTAAGGATGACGGAGGTGGATTTGTAGTCAATTAATATTAAATGGATTGTTAAGTTAGTATTTGAGACTAATAGAAAACTATTGCTAAAAAGATGAGTCCTATCAAATTCTTTATCACAAAATAAATTGCAGATGGATAATACATTTAAATATAAGAAGAAAGTCTTTTCTAAGCAACTCACATGATCTGTAATTGAAATGAAGGAAAAAATATGTGTGTGACACACACACAAACATACACACACTCAAAAAAAAAAACAGACCTGGTATTTCATAGGGAAAATACCATGAAATCAGAGTAAATAGAACTAATAATAATTTAAAATGCATGCTAAAAGAGTACACTCCCTTTTTTATTATGACATAATACGGAATAAAAATCAATTAAAATAGACTGTGCATATTCGAGCTGAAGATACCCAAAGCATATTAAAATATTTTCAGCCCATTACTTGACAAAAAAAAAAAAAAAAAAAAAACAAAACCAAAAAATACCCACAGAAAAACAAATTAAGCAGTATTTACAACTGTTGACATTATAAGGAAAATTTATACAGTGCTGGCTAAAATTCCTACAATTTCTGGATATGTATGTGTGTGTGTGTGTTTGTAGACACACTCTCTCTGTATATGTATATATATCTGTGTATATATATTTTAGTATGCATGAATGGGCAACTGGTTAAATACATAAAAACTAATATTTTTTAGCAATTTCTAGATGCTTAGAATTTTTTCTAAGCTTATTATTATTGTTATTTCATTTATTTTCACAATAATAATTCTGACTGATCTTAGCAATAGTCCAAAAAATTACAGGTTAGCAAACAAAGGCACTAAGATTAAATCGTAGTGAAACTGGTAAGAGATTAATTCATAGTGAAACTGGTAAGAATACCCATGCAGTCTGGTTCCTGAATTCCTGGTTCTTTTTATTATATTTTATGGCACTTTAAGGTACATCAAAACAATATGCTAATATTCATCATTAAAAATAATAGACCCCTGAGTAATCACACACACACACACACACACACACACACACAAAGCAAGGCACTAAACTTTTGTTTAAAAATGGAATGTGTGTGGGTGTGGTGTGTACTTTCTCTAGAAGAATATATAATCAAGTACATAGTTTGTAACTCTGAGGAGGAAGCTGGAATGACTGGGTACCAGAGGAGAATGAGTGAGGAAAAAAAAAAGTATTGTATACATGGTTATAGTGTATTTATTTTTAACTAAGTTATTACGTGAAATTTTCTTAAAAATGTGCACACTACAATTATGAAATAAAAAAGGCAACTCAACACAATTTTAATAAAACGGCCTATATCTTGGTGGCAACTATTATTTTTAATGACTAAATGTGAAAAAATGGGAATATAATTGGCTGTTCGCATTTAGATTTGCTTTAAACGTTTCTTTATTTAAGCTACATTTAACCTGTAAAGCTTTACATTTTGTTAAATCATTACCAATAAAGAAACATATGCTGAATAATGAAACATGCTCTCTTCAGAGTTATGCATTTAGGGAAGGATGGGAGACGAATTGTCCTTAAGTAGAGTAGAATCAATTTATTGGCTGCCTATTACCAGAAATGGAGAAAGTATTGTAGCTTCCTCATGTGAAAGATATCATGTAGTATTTGTCCTTCTGTGTCTAGCTTACTTCACAAAGCATACTACCTTCTAGATTTATCTGTGTTGCTGCAAATGGCAGGCTTTCCTTCTTTGTAAAGGCTGACTCGTATTCCATTGTATGTATATGCCATATTTTCCTCATAGTAAATAGTCACCCATTGAAGCAAAAAGTACAATATTGATTGTCAAGGGATGGTAAGAGGGGAATTAGGTAAAGGATACAAGGTTTCAGTTATGTAACATGAATTAGTCTAAGAGATCTAGTGCCCAGTATAGTATCTATAGTTAGTCATAATGCATTATATACTTAAAATTTTTTACTAAGTCGATATTATTTTGCAACCAAAATTCAACCTTAGGTTTATATAGACTTTTTTTTTTTAAACATTCTTATATTGCTCAAACCTGACCAAATTAAAACAAAGAAAGTTTTTTTGGGGAAGGACGTCTGATATAACCACATATCCCTAGGTAATGTGTTAAACTGGAGTGTGTTTCAAATCACTAATTGTACAAGCAGTCATTGTTGAGGGAGGGGATATTGTTTCCAGTGCTCAGATATCTTATTTCCCAAGAATTATTTGTAGGATAGTTGAGCATCAAAGGCAGCAGTGAGACCAAGGTCATTAAAATTACTTGTTGCAAATAAAAATGGCTTGTGAGCACAGCACTTTCTTTTTATATTTAACTTGCATTCATGCTTCAGAGACTTTGTTACAGTGTAATTTGGGAGTCTCAGCTGTCCCATTTAGGATGGCCACCGTTCAGTTTTGTAAATCAATGAGTTTTCCTAAACGTTGATTGCAATACTCTAGGTTAACATATGACTACAAAATGATCGTTTCTACATTTTTCATTTCCAAAATAAATGAAACCACTGATTTCTCTTCTTAGAACTCTTAACACACCCTCCCCTTACTGATTGTATGATTGTGCATATGGCTAGGCAGAGTTTTGAAAGAAATTATTTTTGCCTGAGTGATTACCATTTAATTACACTTTAACAGCATGCTCCTTTCTTAAGAGTCACATTCATTGCTAAATCCTGTCTTATTTTCAGCTTTTAAGAAATTACACTGAAGGAGAAGCAGGTAATGATTATATAGAGTCCTAAGTAAACTTGCTTGGAAATAGGGATTGTTTGAAGACTGCAAAGCTTTTATGACCCACTGGATTGAATGTTAATGCTGTCATCATTTTAGGTGCTATGCCAAAATGAGGTGAGAGTATCAGGAAAAAGAAGTCATGAAAGTGGGATATACTACTTAAGACCAGCAAGTACTTGCCTTGTGAAAACTGCCACAAGAATTCTCTTACCTGTGCTGTGTGTAGCAGTGCCAACCATTGCATTTATGTTTTATTACATCAAACTAGTGCCAGCTCGAATTCATGGCTTTAGTTGCTACATAGTGAAAGCCTTTGGAGTATTTACAAGAAATAAAGTTTAAAATATAAAAACAGATGAAAATTTAAAATGGATAATATTTATTGCATAATTAACATAGTTTATCTTGCTTAAAGGTGACCTTATGCAAGTCATGCAACATTATCTGTCTCAATATTTTAATTTGAAAGTGATGGCAATAGTAGGCATCATTTGGGTTGTTTTAAGGATTGAATATGTAATACATAAAGACAAACTTAACTCTTTGTCATGTATTATCATTGTTACTATGAAACGGTCTCACGGTACGTACTTTCTTTATATTATGATCTGTATAATGTATTTATGTTTATATTTATATATAAACATGTATTTATATGTAATATAGATAATATATTTACTTATATTTATTTACCTTTTGCTTTGTAGAAGAAGATATTACACATCTATTAAATATCTTGCTCAGGGATGGTAGAGATACTATCAGTGTCATTATTATATCATTATTACTTATTACTAAATTATTGCTATTAGATATATATTAATGTATTCAGCATTCATTCAGCAACTGTTGAGTGCTTACTAGGGGTTTGGGGCTACTAATCTTAGTGCTTGAAATACATCAGTGATCTGAGTAAGTCATGTTGCTTATATACTAGTAAGGGAGATAGATACCTGATAGTCAATGTAATACAATGAGGTGATACATTGACTTTTACATGTATTAGTTACATGGTGGCAGACATGTATCAACTGATTCCACTGTTCTCCTCTCTGGCTTCTGATTAGATTCAACCAATAGGGAGCTCCTGCAGAAAGTAGAGGAAGATGGGGAACAGATAAGGGTATTTATTCCTTCAGATCTTCCCTCTGGATCTAGCTTTTTACTTTGGACTGTGTCCCTTGACCAATGATCACTACGTCTGCCAGCACTACTACCAACTTCTGTGTGATTCTTTCCATTTTCTGTAACTGTTCTTTTGTCTTGTGCTTCTGGACCTACCGGTTTTAATAATGTAGTTCTATACCATCCATACCTTATAGTTCTGTCCACCTGAAATATCTTCGTAAATAGTACTTGCATGAAATCCCTCTGCAATAATATAATCCAATAATAAGGCATGTTTTTCATGTTTAAGGTCCTAATTGAGATGTAGGAAGTAAATGTTATGGGGAAAAAAAAAAATGAAAAGACATAGAGAAGTGAAGCTGATGTAGAGAGCTGGGGCCAGGTTGCAAATTTAAATAAGTAGTTGAGATAAGTCTCATTGATAAGATGGTTTATAAGCTAAAATATGAGTAGATGAGGATGTTAACTTTTCACTAATCTTATGAAAGATTGTTTCGGGCACAGGGAACAGCTAGTGACAGGGAGATCTAGGCAAACCTAGAGGACCAGTGGTGTTTGGAGGTCAGAGAGTCAGATTATTTACAACTATGGATGCCATTTTTACAAATTTGGTTTTTACACTGGAAAGAATTAGAGGTATGCAGAGTTTTGGCCCAGTGAGTAGTGCGAACTGACTTATGTTTTAAAAGATCACTCTTGATTTTTTTATCAACCCACTTTCAGGGAACTAAGGTAGAAGCATAGTGACCTCTTAGGAGACAGATAGAAATGAAAATTTATACAAATAAAAAATAATTTCATTACCATCCTGGGAAGTTTCAAGTTTTCACTCATGCTCAATAATATTTTACTGGTGGCAACAAATGGCAACGTTAAGAATAAAGCCACAGAGAAAATTGGCTAATAACAGGTAATCAAGAGTGTGTATGTTAATTGATCTCTACTTCTTGAGGCAGTGTCAAACATACAGAATAAATGTATATAGATATTTGTGTAAAGATACTTTTATCTATTAACAGGTTAAATATGTGATTCAGCATATGTTGAATCATCGTTAACATTTGTGTATTAACAAAAATTGACTGTTTTGCAGCTAGATACACTTTCACATTTTAACATGTTGATCTAGTTGAGGATATACCAAGTAACAAAGGAGATTTAAAAGGATGGTGTTCACCTGAAACTAATAAAACACTGTAGGTTAATTATACTTCAGTAAAAATAAAATAAAATAAAGTAAAATAATATAAAATAAAACAAAATATGAAGTTAAGCATCTCCAGTAGTAAATATGACCAGTACTGATATCTTACATATTAAAAGTTTTGATGTGGAAGCAGTGGTGCCTCATTTGTGCCAAAAGACATGGTGCCAAAAGACAACCAACAGAATGGGAGAAGATATTCGCAAATGACATATCAGATAAAGGGCTAGTATCCAAAATCTATAAAGAACTTCTCAAACTCAACACCCAAAGAACAAATAATCCGATCAAGAAATGGGCAGAAGATATGAACAGACATTTCTGCAAAGAGGACATTCAAATGGCCATTTCATTTATTTATTTTTTATTTATTATTTTATTATATATATTGTTATTTATTTATTATTCATTTATTTATTTATTTCATTTATTTCAATTACCAGACCAGTACTGTATACATAAACATTTCTCATCTTTTTAATTAAACATAGACACACACACATACACACACACACACACGCCCCTCAATATTTATAACACATACCGGTATATACCATACTTCCTTAATAATTTTTAATACTTTTCTCATTTTTTGTTATTTATAATTAATTATTTAAAGTAAACAACATTTTAGATACTACATTTTAATTATATGTTCATTTTACAGTCCAAATTATTTTCATTTATTTTTTTTAAAGATTTTTTTTTATTTTTTTATTTTTTTAAATTTTTTTTCATTTTTTATTATTTTTTTTTATTTTTTAATTAACACATAATATATTATTTGCCCCAGGGTACATGTCTGTGGATCCTCAGGCTTACATACCCTCCTCAATGTCTATAACCCAGCCACCCTTTCCCTACCCGCCCCAACCCCCCAGCCACCCTCGGTTTGTTTCATGAGTTTAGGAGTCTCTTATGGTTTGTCTCCTTCCTGATCTCCTCTTGTTTCATTTCCCTCTCCCACCCCCCACAACCCCCCACCTTGCCTCTCGAATTGTTCATATCAGAGAGATCATATGATAATTGTCTTTCTCTGATTGACTTACTTCGCTTAGCATAATACCCTCCAGTTCCATCCATGTCGTTGCAAATGGCAAGATTTCATTTCTCTTGATGGCTGCATAGTATTCCATTGTGTATATATACCACATCTTCCTTATCCATTCATCTGTTGAGGGACATCTAGGTTCTTTCCCTAGTTTGGCTATTGTGGACATTGCTGTTATAAACATTCAGGTACACCTGCCCCTTTGGATCACTACATTTGTATCTTTAGGGTAAATACCCAGTAGTGCAATTGCTGAGTCGAAGGGTAACTCTATTTTCAACTTTTTGAGGAACCTCCATACTGTTTTCCAGAGTGACTGTACCAGCTTGCATTCCCACCAACAGTGTAGGAGGGTTCCCCTTTCTCCACATCCTTGCCAACATCTGTCATTTCCTGACCTACTTATTTTAGCCATTCTGACTGGTGTGAGGTGGTATCTCACTGTGTTTTTTTTTTTTTTTAAGATTTTATTTATTTATTTGACAGAGAAAGAGATCACAAGTAGGCAGAGAGGCAGGCAGAGAGAGAGGGGGAAGCAGGGTCCCTGCTGAGCAGAGAGCCCGACGCGGGGCTCGATCCCAGGACCCTGAGATCATGACCTGAGCCGAAGGCAGAGGCTTTAACCCACTGAGCCACCCAGGCGCCCCTCACTGTGGTTTTGATTTGTATTTCTCTGATGCCGAGTGATGT
>CM052883.1:23009543-23046629 GCA_028534135.1 Potos flavus | reverse complement strand
AAAAAGAATAAAAGAGAAAAGAATGTAATCAGGCTGGAGACTAGATCCAAGCCATGTGCTAGATTTAGGGTATATTTTGATCTATTTGAAGAAAGTGTATCCCAAAATTTTAAAGAAAAAAGAAAAAAAAAACCCTATATATATACAAAAAAATAAGGTTAAATACAATGAGGGGATAAAATATGTAACAGTGAAAATTAGAAAAGATTTTTAAAAAGGTGTTGAGTAGATACTAGTTAAAAAACGTTAAAAGAAGAAAGAGGAAAAATAAAAATATAAACAAAATAAAATTAAAAAAATACAGTAAGAAAAAAATAAAATTTAAAGAATTTAACTCTGAAAGACTAAAGGGTCATGGGAAAAAATAGCCATGAATTCTGTGTTTCGCTTCTTCCTATCTCAGGAGTTCTGCCGTTTTCTTTGATTGGTGAAGTTGGTCTTGGCTGGATATTCTTGCTGATCTTCTGGGGGAGGGGCCTGTTGCAGAGATTCTCAAGTGTCTTTGCCCGAGGCAGAATTGCACCGCCTGTGCCAGGGGCCGGGCTAGGTAATCTGCTTGGGTTCGCTCTTGTAGCTTTTGTTCCCTGAAAGCTTTCCGTACAGCTTTGGAGGAGGGGAACGAAAATGGCGGCCTCCCAGTCTCCGGCCTGCTGGATCCAGAGCTCGGGGCCCCACTCCTCAGTGCGCCCTCAGAGAAAAGCAGTCAATCCCTCCCATCTCCCTGGTCTCCGGCCACGCTTCAAGCTTACCCGGCCTGTGACCGAGCGTTTCCGTCTCTGGCGCACGGCCTGGAGTCTCCAAACCCAGCAGATTCCTGCCGCGAGCTCCCGCACCGCTCCTCTCGGAGGAGGAAAGGGGGTCTCTCCGGATCTGCCCCTTGTGGGGTCCCTGCTCGAAGAGCAGCGGCCCGACTGTGCCGGGATCACAGTTAAAGGTAAGCCCGAGCTGGTAGCTCACTGTTCGGCTCGGTCTCTGCCATTGGCTTCCCCGTTCTGATATCTGGGAGCTCTGCCACCCTCAGACACCCCCCGTCTTTCTGTGACCCCACGGGTCCTGAAACCACGCTGTCCTCACGAGGGCTCCACCCCCCGCTTAGCCTCTGGAGCGATGTCCCTCAGTGGAGCAGATTTCTAAAAGTTCCAATATTGTGCTCCGGTGCTCTGAGGGTTGCCGGGAGCCAGCCCCTCCCCCCGCGGTCTATCTTCCCGTCGCTTTGGATTCACTTTTCAGCACGTCCTACCTTCCAGAAAGTGGTCGATTTTCTGTTCCTAGAGGTGCTGTTCGTCTTCTCTTCTATTTCCTGCTAAGTTTGTAGTTCTTTGGAGTGGTTTGATAACTATCTAGCTGAACTTCTGGGATCAGACACTATCTCTGCCTCTTACTCCTCCGCCATCTTCTAAAAGATTTTATTTTAGAGAGCGAGAGTGAACACAGACACACACACACACACACACATATATGGGGGGGAGCGGCGGAGGGAGAGGGAGAGAGAAACCCAGGCAGACTCTGTGCTGAGTACAGAGCCCAATGCCGGGCTCAGTTTCACAACGCTGAGATCACACCTGAGGCTGACCTAAGAGTCAGATGCTCAGCTAACTACATGACCTAGGTGCCCCTACAATCCAATATTTATAACATGTATTGAAGGTGTATACATGAATATAAGCATATAGTTTATAAAAGTATAAAATGTAATGAAAAATATAATTTACCAAAAAATAAGTGAAAAGTTCGCCCAAAAATAAGTGCAAAATAAGATATGTTACTTGCTTTAGGGACTGAATCTAAATATCAAAAGATGGTAAAATTTAATTATATGTTAAGTCATCAAGAATATGTACCATTGTGCTCTTATGATTTTTTTATTTTACCCTTTATTTATGTTTAAAAGTTCTGTTTTTATTTTCTTTTTTCTTTTTTTTTTTTTTTTAGGTTTTTATTTAAATTCCGTTTGTTAACATATAGTGTAATATTCATTTGAGTAGTATAATTTTATGATTCATCACTTACATAAACCATCCAGTGGTCATCCTAAGTACCCTCCTTAATACCCATCACCCATTTAACCCATCCCTTCATCCACCTCCCCTCCCACAAAGCTCGGTTGTTCTTTTATAGTTAAGAGTCTGTTTTATGGTTTCCCTGTCTCTTCTCCCCTCCCCCCTTGTTCATCTGTTTCATTTCATAAATTCCACGTATGAGTAAAATCATTTGGTGTTTGTCTTTCTCTGAATGACTTATTGCACTTAGCATAATACATTCTAGCTCCAACTATGTCATTGCAAATGGCAAGATTTCATTCTTTTTTATGACTAATATTCCATAGTGTGTGTGTGTGTGTGTGTGTGTGTGTGTGTGTGTGTTTATACATACCACTTCTTTATCCATTCATGAGTTGATGGACATTTGGGCACTTTCCATAATTTGACTATCATTGATAATGCTGCTATAAACATCAGGATGCATATGTCCCTTCAAATCAGTATTTTTGTATTCCTTGGGTAAATAGTAATGCAGTTGCTGGATTGTAGAATAGTTCTATTTTTAACTTTTTGAAGAACCTCCGTGTTTTCCAGAGTGGATACACCAGTTTGCATTCCCACTAACAGTCCCCTTTCTCTGCATCCTTGCCAACACTTGTTTTCTGTGTTGCTAATGTTAGCCATTCTGGCAGGTGTGAGATGATATCTCATTGTTTTGATTTGTATTTCTCTGAAGATAAATGATGAGCATGTTTTCATGTGTCTGTTGGGCATCTGTATGTCTTCTTTGGAGAAATGTCTGTTCATGTCTTCTGCCCATTTTTAAGTGGATTGTTTGTTTGGGGGGTGTTGAGTTTTAGAAGTTCTTTATATATTCCAGATACTAACCTTTCATTGGATATGTTATTTGCAAATATTTTCCCCCATCCCATAGGTTGCCTTTTAGTTTTGTTGATTGTTTTCTTTGTGGGTGCAGAAGATTTTTATTTTGATGAAGTCCCAGTAGTTCGTTTTTGCTTTTGTTTCCCTTGCCTCTGGAGATGTGTCTAGTAAGTGGTTTCTACGGCCAGTGTTGAAGAGGTTGCTTTCTGTTCTCTCTTCTAGGATACTGATGGTCTCCTGTCTCACATTTAGGTCTTTAATACATTTTGAATTTATTTTTGTGTATGGTGTAAAAAAGTGGTCCAGTTTCTTCTGCATGTTGCTATCTAATTTTCCCAACACCACTTTTGAAGAGACTGTCTTTTTTCCATTGAATAGTCTTTCTGCTTTGTCAAAGATTAGTTGACCATATGATTTTGGGTCCATTTCTGGGTTCTCTCTTCTATTTTATTGATCTAGGTGTTAGTTTTTGTGCCAATACCATACCATCTTGATGTCTACAGCTTTGTTATACAACTTGAAGTCCAGAATTGTGATGCCTCCAGCTTTGCTTTTCTTTTTCAAGATTGCTTTGGATACTGGGGTCTTTTGTGGTTCCATACACATTTTAAGACTGTTTTTTTTTTCTAGCACTGTGAAAACTACTGGCAGTATTTTGATAAGGATTGCATTAAGTGAGTAGATTTCTCTGGGTAGTATATACATTTTAACAATATTTGTTCTTCCAATTCATGAGCACGAAATGTTTTTCCATTTATTTGTGTCATCTTCAATTACTTTCATCAGCGTTTTATAGTTTTTGGTGTATAGATCTTTGGCCTCTGGTTAGGTTTATTCCGAAGTATCTTATGTTTTTGGTGCACTTATAAATGGGATCAATTTCCTGATTTCTTTTTCTGCTTTTTCATTATTGGTATATAGAAATTCAACAGGTTTCTGTGTGATGATTTTGTATCCTGTGACTTTACTGAATTCATGTAACCATTCTAGCAATTTTTTGGTGGAGTCTTTTGGGTTTTCTATATTTTATAATATTATGTCATCTGGGAATAGTGAAAATATGATTTCTTCCTTGATGATTTGGATGCCTTTTATTTATCTTTGTTGTCTGATTGTTGAGGTTGGACTTCCAGTACAATGGTAAATAATGGTGAGAGTCAACATCCCTGTCTTGTTCCTGATCTTAGAGGAAAAGCTCTCAGTTTATCCCCTTTAAGTTACTAACTGTGGCTCTTTTGTGGCCTTTATGATGTTGAAGTATGTTCCCTCTATGCCTACTTTTTGAAGATTTTTATCAAGAATGGATGCTGTTCTTTATCCAGTGCTTTTTCTGCATCTTTTGAGAAGATCAAATGGTTCTTATCCTTTCTTTTATTAATGTGGTGTATCACGTTGATTGATTTGCAAATATTGAACTACCCTTGCAGCCCAGGAATAAATCCCACTTGATCATGGTGAATAATTTTAATGTACTGTTGGATTCATTTGCTAGCATTTTGTTGAGAAGTTTTGCATCCAGGTTCATCAGAGTTAATGGCCTGTAATTCTCATTTTAGTTAGGTCTTTGTGTGGTTTTGGAATCAAGGTAATGGTGGTCTCATAAAATGAGTTTGGAAATTTTCTTTCCATTTCTATTTTTTGGAATAATTGAGGAGAATAGGTATTAACTCTTCTTTAAATGTCTGGTAGAATTCCCATGGGATGCCATCTGGCCCTGGACTTCTGTTGTTAGGAGATTTTTGATTACTGATTCAATTTCTTTGCTAGTTGTTGGTCTGTTCAAGTTTTCTATTTCTTCTTGTTTCAGTTTTGGTAGTTTCTATATTTCTGGGAATTTATCCATTTCTTCCAGACTGTTCAATTTGTTGACATATAATTTTTCATAATATTCTCTTATAATTATTTGTATTTCAGGGGTATTCATTATGTTCTCTCCTCTGTCATTTGTGATTTTATTTATTTGGGTCCTTTCTCTTTTGATAAGTCTAAGTCTAGCTAGGGGTTTATCGATTTTATTAATTCTTGCAAAGAACCAGCTCCTGGTTTTGTTGATCTGTTCTACTGTTCTTTTGTTTTGTTTTGTTTTTATTAATTTATTTCTGCTCTAATCTATTATTTCCCTTCATCTGCTGCTTTTTAGGCTTCATTTGTTCTTTTTCTAGCTACTTTAGGTGTAAGGTCAAGTTGTATAGATGTTTTCCTTGCTTCTTGAAGTGGGCCTGTATTGCTATGTATTTCCCTCTTATGTGTGTCTGCTTTTGCTGTATCTCAAAGGTTTTGGACTATCATGTTTTCATCATCATTTGTTTCCATGTATTTTTTAATTTCTTCTTTAATTTCCTGGTTGATCCATTCATTATTTAGTAAGATGTTCTTTAACCTCCATGTATTTATGGTCTTTCCAAATTTTTTCTTGTTGACGTCAGGTTTCAAAGTGTTGTGGTAAGAAAATATGGATGGAATGACCTCAATCTTTTTCTGGCCCAATTTCTGACCCAGTGTGTGATCTATTCTGGAGAACGCCCCATGTGCACTTGAAAAGAATGCATATTCTGCTGCTTTAAGATGAAATGTTCTAACTATATATAAGTCCATCTGATCCAGTGTGTTATTCAAAGCCATTGTTTGCTTATTGATTTTCTGCTTGAGTGATACATCCATTGATGAGAAGTGTTAAAGTCCCCTACTATTACTGTATTATTATTATTATCAATGAGTTCCTTTATCTTTGTTATTGTTTTATATATTTGAGTGCTCCCAAGTTGGGGGCATAAATATTTACCATTGTTAGATCTTTTTGTTGTATAGATCCCTTTATTATGATACAGTGCCCTTCTTCATTTTTTGTTATAGTGTTTGATTTAAAATCAAGTTTGTCTGATATATGTGTGGCTATTCCAGCTTTCTTTTGACCTCCACTACTATGATAAATTTTTCTTCTTCTTTTCACTTTCAATCTGCAGGTGTGTTTAGGTCTAAAATAAGTCTCTTGTAGGCAGCCTATATAGGTACATTTTGTGTTTTTACTTCAGAGTGATTATTGATAGATAAGAATTTAGTGTCGTTGTATTATCTGTTAAATTATTGTTTCTGGAGATTTTCTCTTCCTTTCTTGACTTGTTGCTTTTGGTTTTTCTCTCACACTCAAAGAATCCCCTTCAATTTTCTTGCATATTTTTTAATATGACAAGAAAAAATATAAAAATGTATACTCAAAAGTTACAGGCATAAATATATATACTTAGTCATTTGTAGTAACCTAAAATGTATTTATAATAATAAAATCGTCTTTTACATTACATTCACATATTATTTAATTAATATATTTCTCTCGATATAGCTTGCATTACAAAACTAATATTAGAGAAACAAATTATACTTTAAAATAATGTCAAAGTTATCATTAGTTATATCTTTACAGGTTTTCATCTCAGAGTGAAAATAAGTTACTCTATTGTGATAAGAAAACATAATATGCTGGCTATTCTACAAAGAAAATTACAAATTTGTGTTTGTTTTCTAACATCAAATAAGAAATATAACAAGAGGAAATGGGGAAAAAATGATCAGGATGGTTATATCCAAGTCATGGCTGTCAGAAATTCCCATTTTACTTCCTAATCTACTCAGTGTTGTGTGAAGAGAGCTAATGTTCAATCCTAATCATAATAGTGACAGCCATCCAGTCTTGAAAGGTCTGTGCACATAAAAGATAAAGGGTAAATCAATCTTCATACAGTTTCAGTTCTAGGATATTCTTGGATGAGACAACATATCATGCTCTTGTTGTGTATTCATTTTGGTTTTTATGTTGCTTTCCTTCTGAAGTTAGAAACTGTAGTTATCCAGTATTTTGGAATTTTATTAACATGAATAAAAATGTTCACTTTTACTTTGATTTGGAGCATGTCCTAGGTTTCTGTTCACATAATTATGCAATTAAAACCTCATTTATTTATTTGGTAATATAATTAGTATTTGCAAATGGAATTTACAATATTTATTATTTTGTAAACCATAATGGTTGCATTTATTATTAAATGTGTTTCCAGGCACTGTTTAGAAATAATTATAGCTAAGATGTATTTCACTT
This sequence comes from Potos flavus, assembly GCA_028534135.1. NCBI lineage: Eukaryota > Metazoa > Chordata > Mammalia > Carnivora > Procyonidae > Potos > Potos flavus. The sequence continues at coordinate 23,039,672 of CM052883.1, read as the reverse complement.
CTTATTTATGCAATGTCCATTATTGTGAAATAATTCTTCAAATTAATTGAGACTCATGGCATTTTCAGCAACAGCACCACTTTCAAATCAACAGTTACAGTTATCTTTGAAATAATAGTGAATCTTATGAATTAAAAAATTCCAAAAATGAAGTGGGAAAATATCCAGAAAAAATAATTTATAAAGAAATATGTGTCCAGCTGGCAAAACATTTTAAAACAACTGAGTAACAAATACCTATTCCAACTAAGATAATGATGAATGCTCATTTTCTTCTATCACATTTACAAAATAATGCCCAAAGTCGGCCATAGCTTGAAAAAAAAACACTTTCATACAGTTTTTAATGGAAGTGTATAGATTGGTAGTAATATCTTATTTATAATTGCATGATCTGTGAAAACATAACTATAATTTGACTTTCTGAGTTTAATATAAATACATATTTTTTCAAAATAGTGGAAAGATAAATGTACAAAGTGCTTACTGCAGCATTGTTTGTAGGAACCAACATCTGGAAAGTATTTATTGCAAAACAGTTGATGCATATAATTTTTTGGTGAGAGCCTATTTTGCATGAATAATACAGTAGTTAAACCGTGCATAAATAGGTTCTGTGCTTATGGAGCATTCTTTGAGAGATATATATACCAGCCAAAAGAAAAAATAAGTTGAATGAAAGTTGTAATAGAGAAAACAAATGTACTCTAGAGGTTATGATGTGGATATCTAATCTGGTAGAGCTTCTCGAAGAAATAAATAATGGTTGATTTGAGTTCTAGTGAGTAAGAGTTTATTAGATGAAATGACCTGAGACATAAGAACTTCAGATATACTAAGTGACTGAAGAAAACTATATACAGAATATACTAAGTGTTTAAAGAAGACTAAGGTGAAGCAAAAGTGTGCAGGAACATGGGGGGAGTAGCTAGTATAAATGTAAAGAAATGTACAGAGCAAATAATTAAAATAGATTATCTGCAGGATGTAATGACCGATTGAACATGAAGAGTAAAGAGAGATAGCAGCAAATTGTTTATTTCAGATTTCTGTCTTGAATAACCTGAAAGGTTATTTACAATATAGAGAACAATGGAATAGAAGAGGGTTTTTTGTTTGTTTTTTCAGTTGTAATGAAAAAACCTGAGCTCAATTTGATATTGTGGATTTGATATGCCCAAGAGCGATAAAAGCAAATGTATCTTATAGACACTTGGATTTTTCTGAAACTTAGAAGAAATGGTCACATACATAATATATATTTAGGAATCATCAATATAATTGAAAACATTAGATTGGATTAAAACAGTCAGGGGATATGATGATAAGAGCACCTGAGGTATAAACCTGATAATCTCCCTTACTTAAGGATTTGGTAGAGGAGGAGGAAAGTGGAGAATGAGGAGGAGCATCCAAATGAATAAGGAAATTATGTTTTTAGAAAGCCAAGGATAAGATTATTTCAGGGACAAGTGTGCTAAGCAGTGTCAAAATTTTCCTCCACAAAATCAGGATTAAAAAATAGAATCTCGAACTGAATGACATTTAAAACCATTAGTCAAAGAAATAGAGGTAGTTTCAATATGTGATATGCTCGGAAGTCATAATGTGTTTAGTTAGGTGTGAATGGTGGATGTAGAAATACAAGTAGCAGGAGGAGCAACTCTTGATGTATAATGAAAGGAATAGAAAAAAAAAACAATATATAAAGGTGTTTGGAAAGTATGATGGAAGGTGACAAGGGTTTTTGTATATGTGTCTACTGAAAAAGCTGGTTAGGAAAAATCAAGTGAGTGAATGCCTGGAAATACAGAACAAAGGAAACAATATATAAGATTGTGAGTGAATTAGATGAGAATACATGGAAAGTGAAATGCCTCTCCAATACAAAAGAAATGCCAAAGGACATGATGGACCTGGGTTCCTGGTCATTTGGCAGATAAAATAGGAGAGTCTGTCAATCCAGACTCTCCTATTTTTATTTGATTGTGTAATAGGAGGCAATTTCTTCTGTTGAGAATAAGAAAGAAAGTAGGGTTGCCAAGTTTTGCAGAGGCTGGAATTGATTTCAGAAACTATTGTAGAAATATGAGTGTCATAGAAAAGTGTTACAGTGATTCAGGACATTGTTCAGTGACCATTAATGGTCAGTGACTCTGAATTTATGATGGAACCGATTCACATAAACAGTGCACTAAATCCTGCATTAGGTTAGAGAAGCCAAATCATTTTAGGAAAGTTTTTAGTCTGCATAGATATATGTTCTAAATGTAGAAGAATACAGGAAGTTTTAGGATGTTGGTAATAAATGATAAAATCACAAATATTCGGAATCTAAGTAAGCTAAGAAGAAAAAAAAAGAAAGAAAAATGCAGGGGTGTGATAAGAATACCTAAAGAGTGATATTTCTCTGTCCTCTGTGTAAAATAACTGAGAAAAGCAAAGCACTCTAATGGTAAAAATAGTCTAGGAAAACAAGGATTTTCCATTTAGTGTCGCATATGCAAAATTCTCAGAAACTTCTTGGTAGATGTTGGATATATGTATTTCAAATAATTCAGTAGTGACCAATTAGTTAAGAGTTAATTCTGAAAGCTGACCTATTGAATTTTCTCTTGATATTTATGTGTGCACTTTATTCATATCAGTTGGCAGCTTCTAGTAGACACGAGAATTTAAAAAAATTTATGGGCTAATGCTGGATATCTCATTTATCTCATTTTATAATAGTGGGTTGGTTTCTTTTTCAGGCAGTCTAAGTATAAAAGTAAAATTATTTTTTCATAGCATATTTGAGGAACAACAGAATTGGGAAATATGTGAGTAAAGAGGTGTCTCGTTGCCTACAATTTGCATATGTATCTGGAATAGGCAGCCCTGATTATTTTTGTCTCATGTTTTGGAGAGCCAAGTTCAATAAATCTGAAACTTCCACAGAAGGGGACTTAGAAATAATGAAATAGATAAATATAACTGATTGGAAAACATGAAATGCACTGGCATCAAGTCATACTTTTGTATTGTTAACTGGGAAGGAACAGAGATGAATAACAGTATGCATTACATAAAATAATTTTAAGAAAAAATGATGTTAGTAACAGAGGCAAAAAGCAAGAGACAATAATGTGGAGATATGCAGAGTTCAATAAATAATCACCCTTCCCCTCACCTAAGTTCAGAATTAGTTGAGAGGTAGACAAATTATTGGACATATGGGAAATCAAAATATCAACATTATTATTTTGATAAAACAAAATGGAACTTTAACCATAAGTTTTTTTTTTTTTTTAAGATTTTATTTCTTTATTTGACAGAGAGATAGAGAGAGCACAAGTAGGCAGAGCAGCAGGCAGAGGGAGAGGGAGAAGCAGGCTCTCCACTGAGCAGGGAGCACTATACGTGGCTCGATCCCAGGACTCTGGGATCATGACCTGAGCCGAAGGCAGATGCTTAACCAACTGAGCCACCCCGGTGTCCCTAACCATAAGTTTAATAGGGAGATCTGGGGAAAGAGACAAAGAGGGTTGACATTGTATCAGGAAAATCTTTTTGATAAGGACCCAAATGTGTAATACATAAAAAATTTATAATTTGTTTATATTAGTAATAACTTCTTAGTGACACATTTTGCAATTAGGGAAGAAGTGAAAAAAGTTCTAAAATGAGAAAGTATTTGCAACATACAAACAATAGAGATTTGATATTTAAAATGTTTAAATAATTGCTACAAATCGTGATAATATAAATAAATCTAATTAAACACTTTCCTTCTAGCCACTGTAAATGAATTTTCCTTTCAATTTTAAAACGTTCTTTAATTCAGTTGACTATTGGATATTTTTTACATTCATACACTTCAGACGTGAGTTTTAATAACGACATTTTCATACAGTCAACTTTGAAAACAGACCCTCACTAAGGCAGCTTCTAAAAAATATACTTAAGGAGGAAAGACCTGAGACTGAAAAACAATTATATTTCATAATTTCAAGAAATATAAAAGTGGAATTTCTTAGATGTTTATTTTAGACACTGATATTTTTTTGATAAATGTATCATTCTTTATGTCTGTGATTAAATTTTCAATTTAGTTATATTTATAATGAAGAAGCTAAAATCAAACACAATTTATTAAAGAAGTAATGCAAACTTCCGTAAGAACTTATCGATAAAACTTCCTGTCTTGAAAATTAAGTATAATACATATTATATTTGTATATAATATTTATATGTACTGTATATAAGTAACATTTATATGTTATCTAACAATGTGCACTTATATCTGTGTGTGTATATATGTATTAACTTACATATACTATAAGCAACATATTTATATATCATCTAACAATTTGCATTTATACCTGTTTGATACACACAAAATGTTTGAAGTTTAGAACAGACAGGAGAATTAAAACTTTTCAAGAGAGTATTTCACTATTTTTCTTTTTTCCTTTAGTTTAATCTCACAGTTATACAGGTTTGGGGATAGTTTATGCACAAACTGTTACTACTAATTGGAACCTATTAATAAAACAAATGAAATTATCTCATAGTATCTGGAAAATAGTTTCCCATTTATAATAAATAGCCAAATGTAATGAACAATGATTTAAATAATCATGCAGATTTGGGATCTTTCAATATTACAAATCTACAAACAATCTGCAACAGATTATTAACCATACTTAAAAGGATTTATTAATTTTCTGTGGTTGTGTTTATATTACAAGTGTGACATTTTGAAATGTTTTGCATTAGTTATGGTTTTCAGTGAAAAGACACATTTATCACTGACTTGAGAAAAATAAAGGTAATTTTTTTGTGCATACATCAAAACTCTGATAACCAAAGGGCTTGCAAACATGTGGGTTATTATTCAAGATAAATGGCTGAATCTCAGAAAGGACCGTGAAGATTGTGATGTTTTAACTTGTATTATTCCTATACCCCTCTCTCAACTCCACAGAGCATTGAAAACCAACATCTTCACAAATACAGTAGCCATGAAAAGTGGAAGCCTAGCAACCACTAGGTGGCAAAATGAGTTAGAAAGTCCCCCAAAGATCTAATCCTGGAGAATTGCCCTAGTTAACCTGTCTGGCCAGTATTTGAAAATTTTGACTCACAGAACTATATGTATTTGAACTAACAAAGAGCCCACTCAGTGTGAATAGTCTTTTCTCTGCAGCATTTGTTGGAATCATTTGGCAGAAATTAATTAACATTGCACCTGACTGAGACAGGATAATAATTGGGGAAAATGAGGCTGGCTGAAAACTTAAAAGGGAAATCAGGGGAATGAGACTGCCTGTAGGATGCTTTGAAAAACTCCAACATACGCCCACACATTCAGAAGGACATACATACGTGCACGGTTTTCTACGTGCTCAGTATCTGAGAAAGCCCTTATCTCTCTTTTACAGCAGATCATGAGGCTCTGCACAAATGGCGTGAAAACTTTGGTCAAGGTATAAATTGCCAGGTTGTAGAAGGCAGCTCCAAATATGCTGATTGTACACTGGTCAAGAATGAGAGACTTCTTGGGGTGTCTGGGTGGCTTATTCGGTTAGGCATCTGACTCTTGGTTTCTGTTCAGGTCATGATCTCATGGGTTGTGAGATCAAGCCTTGTGTCAAACTCCACACTCAGTGGAGTGCTCTCTCTCTCAGTCTGTCTCTGTCTCTCTCTAAAATAAATAAATAAATTAAATCTTTTAAAACATGTTTTTAAAAAAGACTGAGACACTTCTTAATTCAAGGAATTAAGAAAATCTCTGATTTCCAGATAACAATTAAGTATTGAAGTAGAAACTTTATTTGCCATACAATACAAATAATACAAACTTTAGTGAATTAGTTTAAGTGTAGTCTTAGTGTATAAGAATAAGATTGTATAAAAAAGACCATATTATAAGGAGATTAAAAATATAAAAAGAACCAAATATAATTTTGGAATCAAAGAGGATATTAATGGAAATGAAAAATGTAGTAGAAGTGCTCAATAGCAGATTTATGCTGCCAGAAGACATAATTAACAATCCTGAAGACAGGTCAATTAGAATTACCCAGTCAGAGGAAGAGAAAGAAAAGAAAGGAGTAAATATTAAATTTCAGATTGTATCTGTAAATACAAATCTGAGATTTGTGGGACACCATCAACCATACCAAAATGTGCATAATGTGATTCCCCGAAAGTAAGGGGAGAGATAAAGGAGAAGACATAAAATTTGAATAAATAATGGCTTAAAACTTCCCAAATTTGGCTAGGGACATTAACTTAAATATCTGAGGAGCTTGGCAAACCAGGTATGATACATTTAGAGAAAAACATCTATATCATTCATGATCAAACTCTTGAAAGACAAAGACAAAGAGATTCTTGAAAGCAGCAACTGAGAAATTATTCATCATATACAAAGGTTAATAAATGAGATTAGCTGGTATCTTTTAAGAAACCAGCGGGACCAAAATATTCAAAGTGCTGAAAGAAAGACTCAACCAATATCCAGTCTTTGTAAGAAACAGAACTGTGACAAGTAGGTGTCTTCCTATAGTTCATATCAGATACAAAAATTAATTAAAATTGCATCATATGCTTAAATGTAGAAAATAAAACTATAAAACTGTCTGAAGAAAATATGGGAGTAAATCTTTGTGACCTTGGTTAAACAATTTGTATAACAATAAAAGCATAATCAGTAAAGAAAATAAATTTGATATCATCAAAATTAAAAATATTTTTGTTTCAAAGGACACTTTAAAATTATATAATAGGAAAATAGGTGTCATCAAATATAAAATATATTTATATTATCAGATATGTTATCTATTAATATATCAGACATAATATTTATGATATCAAGTATACTTACCAGGTTCATATCATACATCTGATAAAGAACTGGTGTCCAGTATAAAGTATTCTCATAACTCAGAAGACAAGAAAATACAATTTTAAAAATGGTCAATGATTTGAAGACATGTTTTTCCAAAGAAATACATAAATGCTCCCAAAAGCATTGGAAAAATGCTTGGCATCATTAGTTATTAGGAAAACGCAAATCAAAACTCATATAACATGTCTTTCTCACTAGGATGACTAAAATAAAATTAAAAAAAAAGTAAGTTTTGTAAAGGAGAAATTGGAACCTTCACACATTGGTTGTGAGATTTTAAAATGGTACAGCCACTTTAAGAAACAGTTGGCAGTTTCTTACACTGTTGAACATAAATCTATGATAAAATCCAGTATTCCCTGCCAGGTATATAACCAAGAGAATTTAATACTCATGTCCAAACAAAAACCTGAACACTAACTACATTACGTAAGCAGCAGCATTTATAATATGCAAGGGCCAGAAACAGTCCAAATACCCATCAACAGATGGATGGGTAATCAAAATGTGTATATCAGTAAGTGGACTATTATTCAGCAATTAAAAGAAATTAAGTACTGATAAATGCCACAACATATACAAATTTTGTAAGCATTTTAAGGAAAAGAAATCAGTCAAAAATCACATACTGAATGGAATTTATATGAAATGTAATTGAAATTTATAGGAAGTACCAAGAATGAGTAAATCCATAATGGCAGAAAGTAGATTAGTGTTTGTCAGGGACCAAGGGCAGGGGGCAGTGGGGCATGACTAAAAAAAAGTACAGAATTTCTTTGTGCAGTTATAAAAATACTCTGAAATCAGAGAGTGGTGATGATTATACAATTCCATCAAAAAACTAAAACAACTGAGCCATAAACTTTGAAGTTGGATTGTATGGCACATAAATATCCCAATACATCTTCTATTTAAGTAAGAAAACTCTATGAATGTTGTAATGCATTGTCATAAATAGAAAGATGTCAAAATGTCTTTTTTATTGAAAAAAATTATAGTTTCACTTTAAATCACTTGCCAATGCTTAAAATTGCACATGCTCCTACCTACCTATGTATTTGCATATATATTTATACTTTAAAAATTTGTATTCAGTGAACAAGGGTCACTTTCCATTGTATATTTATTTTGAGAAAGTTTTGTTTCCTCCCAGAAATTGCTGTTTATTATAAAATTGTGTTAGTTATATACATGAGTAGCATAAAACAAATGCATTCCTACATCTTTAAAATTCCTGTTACATGACTTACCACATTATCCACTTAAAAAAAGTTTAAGAATGTTGAATTAAGATGAACCTGAGTGTTGAGAACTTTGGAAAATGTCAAGTTGTTTTGAAGTAATATGTTTTGCACTGTTCTTCTATTCAGTACACTGCTGTGGAGCTTAGTAAAGTCACTGATGGTTAGCAAGGTAAAAATAAGAATAACTTCACCTCTTAGTTATGTAAACTCTATAAAGTCTGAAAAGAAACAGGATATTGCATGAAACAAAGCTTAAAATTCATAAAAATTGCAAATACTTGTCAAACAAAGCAATTCCAGACTTATCTAAGATGAGATTTTATTGAAAATTGCAATAAGGGTGCTTGGACCTCAGAGTCTGTAAGCATCTCTAGATCAAACAGAAAAGGATTACTTTAATAGGGAGAAGAAATCAGGACTAGCAGAAACATTGTTGGGTGTAAGGCAAGTGGGTGGGCTGAGCAGGTGGAAAAACCATGATTTTTCTACAGGAAATGTATCTCCCTGTGGCCAGTTCTCAGAGTGAACATTTAAAAAGGGCTGTTATGCACCTTAGTGCTTATTTAAACTTGGGACAATCCAGAATTTAGGGGCCTGTGAAATGAATAGAAACCTGATTAAGTTTCATGGAGCCAAATCAGTTATAGGTAGTAGATATTGCAGTCACTTGCTCGTGTCAGTTACATTCAAGAGTTAGTTACGAAAGACAGACATAGAAAAATAACAGTAGATACCAACTATTCCCTGTGAGGCAGTCTTCTAATTATGTTTACATAATTGCACAAAAAATGATCTATGTCTCTCTATAAATTTTGCAAAATATATGATTTTGCTGTAGCTTATCTCTCTATGGCTAATCTTTAAATTATTTCTGTTTCATTATTGAAGTATACTGTCACCTAATAATAGCGATTATTATACTTTCTAAGAGTATGCGTCTGCAGTCAGAAAGGCCTGGTGTCCAATTTCATTCTGTTCAGTACAACTACTAAGAACTTTAAGTGAGTTGGCTTAGAGTTTTAAGCCCTATATTATTAATTATATAAATAAAATTATATAAATAAAATTAATTATGTTAATTATATAATTTTAAAATGATTCAGAAACATCTTTCATACAGCATTAAAATGCTTATTTCACAAAACAATGTAATAGGTCTGAGAAGAAAGAGAAAGAGGGCAAGAGAGAAGTTACACCTTTCCCTGCCTTATTTCAAACTTTAGTTACTTTTTTTAAAGATTTTATTTGTTTATTTGACAGAGAGAGAGAGAGCACACAAGCAGGGGGAGCAGCAGAGGGAGAGGGAGAAACAGGCTCTCCACTGAGCAGGGAGCCCATTGCAGAGCTAGATCCCAGGACCCTGGGATTGTGACCTGAACCGAAGGCAGCCGCTTAACCGACAGCCACCCAGGCACCCCCATTTCGAACTTTATTAATGTACAAATCAGTATTTATCAAACTAAATTTACTACATTTACTTGGAACGTCTTAGTCAAATAGGGAATTGTCACAATGTGAGACAAATCCGTCTTCAAACTATTTATGATTTTTCTTTTTAAAAATATTTATATCTTTAAGAATCTTGAAAAAATGTGTCCAAATATTTTGATAGATTTTCTGTAAAACATGAATAAGCTTGATACTGCTTTAAAATTAGCAATTAACATTTTGATTTAAAATCTCTATATTAATTATAAGATGACAAAGTATTCAATTTGCATTTATTTTATTGTTTTTAGTTATTAAGTGACTCACATCTTTTGTTATTTTTCTTTAACTTTTGACATTTCATTGGTTGAAATCTTAATACTATTATGAATTCATTGACTTGCTTATCAAAGGAAAATCTTCGTTTTTGCCATTTACACATATTTCAAGCATATTACCCAACCTTTTTAGTCTTTGTTTGATATTGGGGTTAGGTACATGTAAAAATTCCTAATAATGATGTGTTCAAATTGGTAGGAACTGGCCGTTTTTATTTCTGCTTTTATTTCCAAGATAAATTATCTCAGCTATGGAAGTTTGGTATTTATTACTATTTGTTTCTCTCCACTTAATTTTTAAGTATATGTCTCTCATGTAAATTTAAAATGATTTCATTAACATGAGAAGCTAGTGAATTCATAAATTATTTATTTATCTAACAATCAGGTATGGGAAAATTACTCTTTTCTCAATTATTACTCCATGACTTTTTCATCCAAGCTATGAGGAAAAGTTCTAATTAGAGAGATGAGTACTGAAAAGTGTTTGTGTGTAGGAAAATAACACAATCAAGTAAGAATTGTTAAAATTTGTAATTATTTATAGTATGAAACTACTTCAGTAGAAATTAGTGAAGGTGAAAATTAAAAAGACTGATAGTACTGAATGTTGGTGGGGATGTGGAGCAATTGGAACTCTCATACATTGCTAGTGAGGATGTGAATGTTCCAGACACTTTAGAAAACAATGGCTAGTATTTCCATAAGATTTTATAGTTTTTGACAGGCTAACTTTAAAAGTGCAAATATTCTGCCAGAGGAATGCAAATGTACACACATATATTTTGTTATATTTAATTTATTTTTTAAGAAAAACCATCATTATTGATCTGTGCATATATACTGATACACAAACACAGACACATGTGCACATACAGAGTGGAGTAAGAGGAGAGAAAGGAGGGAGGGAGGGGGAGAGGCTTTGAAGCAGATAGCCATTTGAAGATGCTGTGGGGAAATTGATACCATTATTTTCTCATTTTTAAGTTATCAAAGTTGAAGGTTATAGACACACACATATATATACACAAAAACACATATACATGTGTACATGTATATATAATGTATATATCAAATATTTTGTATAATGTATTTTTACATATCATACATTTATATTATAGACATATGTGTGTACATGTGATAAAGGCAGAGATTTCTTACTGCTTGTATTTTTACATATATCAGTATAAACATATGAATGAATATTAGTTAAAGCACCTACTTGAGAATCAGGTATCCTAGGTTAAAATTCCAGCTCTGATGCTTGCTTTTAGGAAATTTTTCTATAGGCCTGTTGCATTTCTTTGCAGGCTGTGATTGGAGACATGGACGGCGCTTTGAGACTATTTTTTCACAGATGTGTGTATAACCCTGGAAAATAGAGAAAGTGTCTCCCTCCCAAACAAAGGGCATATTTGCTAACTATCTTGAAAGATTAAAGATATTGTCTCTTTCTAGAGAAAAAGACTATCATACTTACTTTCCCATAGTTTTGTAATAGAAACCGTGTATATGTAGTCATCTGTCTTGAGCCATATTTGCTATTTTCACTGGACTTTCTGACAAGAGGAATTGAAAAAAAATATGCTGAATTTCAAATTTTTGCTATGCTATGACTAATAAAGTGTTTTGTTTCTAACCTAGGAATCTAATGTCTTTGATCAGCATCCATAAAATTGTGTTAGACTAACGCATTCTCTCATAAATAGGGTAAAATTTTAAAGCCTTCACAGTTCTTAACATTTACTAACTCTATAACTTTGGGCACTGCATTAATTTCCTAGGGCTGTTGTAATAATATATCATAAAATGGATAACTTAAAACAACAGAAATTTATTTGGTCATTGCTCTTGAAGCTAGAAGTCTAAAACTAAGTTGTCAGTAGGGCCATGCTGCATGCTCTCTCTTATGCTCTAGAATTCTTCCTTGCCTCTTTTTAGCTTTTGATGATGGCTGTCCATCCTTGGTGTTCCTTGGCTTGTGGCTGTATCACTTCAATTTCTGCCTCTGTCATCATGGCATTCTCTCTATATACTGTGTCTGCATCCAAATTCCTCTATTATTGTAAGTAGAGCAGTCATATTGGATTAAAAGCCACCCCTACTCCAGTGTGACCTCATTTTGACTTAACTACCTCTGCAGTGACCCTTTTTCCAAATAAGTTCACATTCTCAGCTGCTGGGGTTTAGGTTTTTACCATACATTTTTAAATTTTGGACATAATTCAACCCATTTTGAATATGTTATATAATGTCTCAGCATCTCAGGTGCCTCATCTGTAAAGTGGGAATGATTATTATCAACATGATGAGATTAAGTGAACTGTATACAAAATTCTTTGGTGAGCACCTGTTAGCTGTTTAGTTGTTAATATTACTATTATTGTCATCATTACACATGTGCATACATAACTGTAACAGAAACATTATCAGTTCTTCCTTCTGGAGGACGGAGTTAGTGAAGGCTATCAATAATTAAAAATTTTATTAACTATAAGTATATAACATTATAATTAACAGTATATTCTTAATATCATAATTTTGAATTGATATGCACGTGTTTTTACTTAGTTATAGTAAAAAACATGCGTCTATAAAGTGAAACCCTGGCATTTAACAACCTAAGGAAAGAATAAGGATTTTGAATATTTAAGTATATTACACATACAGATAGGAATTCTAAGAGCTTTAGAAAATGTCAAGTTGTTATGCATTGATTAAAAATTATTGATGTAGCTCTTGACAAAACACGTTTAGCAGCACTTATTAAAACTCATAAAATGTGTAATAAAACTAACTAACAATTATGTAAATACGACTTCACTTTAGTATTATTCAAGAACATTGTAAAATAATATCTAGTATCTCTGAATTTCAAATAATATATGTTTTCAAATTAATCATCACTATAATTGCTAGGTCTCTTCCTTCTACCCATTTTAACAACAAACTTGCCTGCTATTCTGGAAAAAAGAACCCTTATTTTCCATAAAGAGAATTTTCTTAACAAAATGTACATATCGCCCTACCAATCAATAAATGTTAACCCTAAATGCTACTGTGTCTCAAGCATTTTACTTTGGTTTTAGATCATACCGTTATTTAATACATAAAATCACTATCCCCCACACTAATGATGGTCACTATTCACACATGCCTTAAAGCTGAAATATCAAGATATCAAAAAATAGGAACATTCATTCACCCACATTCCCAGCAGAAATAATTACGTATATCAAGATGGAATTTGTAACTTATATGTTTTGAAAGGTTGCAATTGTAATTCAAATAATCACTTTATATGATTCAGATATGTTAAAGGAAAAACATATTTAAATGGTTTCTGACTATAATATGAATTTCCCAGATAAAGTTATATAGAGAAAATATTTACCTGATGGTAGAAGGTATGTTTTATCAATATTTGGAAAATTATTGGCATTCAGGTCTAATGTATTCTGGTGCCTTTCTTTGGTACCACTGGAAAAGCTATTTTAACAAATGAATTTAGATAATGAGAACCAAATCTATATGGAGGAATAAATCGACATTCCATTTACTGAACAGTTATTTAAGTATTTCTACCTATATCAAAGTATATATGATCAAAATTATAAGTAAAATATTGCTTTGACATATAAGAGAAATACTTTCTCACAAAATCACTGGATTCAAGTTCAGGTAAAAGTGTCCTAATTTATTAGTCTGTTTCTTTTCTTCTTTCAGGACATTTATTCTAATTTGCCTTTGATCATCTAGGTCATATGCCAAGCCACTACCACACTAACTCGTATTTAAGTTAATGTATAATGTACAAATAATATATTTACATAATACATACTATATTAACTATTAATATCTCCATTGGTTTAATAAATGTTTAAGTCCAGACTGCAAAGTAGTATTATAATACTTTATAGCCTGATTTTTTTCAAATATTTTGACTTCACGTACTGAAATAGCTGCCTATGAATGTGTTACTCTTTCCTCACGTATTTTGAAATAGTATACTGTGCCAAAAAATAAGAACTTAATGTAAAAATAAGAATAGAAATAGGAGTAAAATGTCAAGGAACTTTTCTACATTATCAAGCAAATGAATAAAACCCTTCTTTAAGGCAACTTCTTTTATCACATTCTGAAATTGACTCTATAACTATCAATTTCAATTATAGTCCAATTATTCTTTTAAAAATTCTTTGTTGCTATTCTCAGCTTTGTGTGCCTCAATTTAATATTTATAAACAAGCTCTCATTTCATAACTCTTTACTGAAGCCATATACTTAAAATTGAATCTGCATGCGTCATTGGTTAAAAAAAATAAATAAGCCTTACGAAATTGGGAAAATAATTCTGTCTGACATAATTGCCACACCATTTGGGTTATCATTATTTCTAGATTTCTATGTGAAAGCAAAGACAGTCACCAGTAAAGGGGAAATCTCAACATTTGAAATAAGAATATCTGGAAAGTTTTGAAAGACTTGAAAAAATATGGACCTCTAAACCTCTCTGATACTGCTTTCAATTGCAATTTCAATTGCAATTCTCATCCTTAAGAAAACTGAGAATCGGGGTGCCTGGGTGGCTCAGTGCGTTAAAGCCTCTGCCTTCGGCTCAGGTCATGATCTCAGGGTCCTGGGGCCCCGCATCGGGCTCTCTGCTCAGCAGGGAGCCTGCTTCCCTCTCTCTCTGTCTGCCTCTCTGCCTACTTGTGATCTCTCTTTCTCTGTCAAATAAATAAATAAAATCTTTTAAAAAAAGAAAAAGAAAACAGAATCTTCAGAAGGTGAAAACTAAAATTTCCATCATGTTCCAAGATTTTTTTTTTTTTCTCATCTTTCTCATCTTAGTCACTAAGTATTTAATAAATACATTTCTAGGGATAAAATGGTGAAAAGAAGAAATTCATTAATTTTTTTTATTTTTTTATTAATATTTTTGAGAAATGTGTAGATATGAATTTTTGGGAGATTTTCAAAGTAGAAGAATGAAACATACTGTTGAATCATATTCAAAGTACATTCATTGTGTAAATTTGGACAACCAACTGTGGTTCTAATTTTTTAACTATTTAAAATTTTTTTTTTCTAGTTTTTTTTAGACATACCTTTGTAAAGGTATGTCTGCATGTATGTCTGTGTGTATGGTTTTGTAAAGTGTTAATCTAATGTGGCATGAAGGCATTAGAGGATTTTGATCAAAAGTGTTATAAATTCTGCACAACATGACATCACACAAATTATTTTAGAGAACACACTATAAGGAAAATAAAGTAGTACCTAGGAAATGAGTGATAACAGAATTGGAATAAAGGGTAAACAGACTAGTCCAGGTCAGGGATGCTGATACCTTGGGATTGAGTTTGGTATTGAAGGTGGTGATAAATTGTTAAATTGGGGAAATGATTTTTAGTAGAACTGACAGGATGAGCTGATGGAATGCGAGCTATGAGGTAAAAAAAAAAAAAAGTCAAGGATGATTTCAAGGTTTAAGTTTGTGTATCAAGGTGAATAACAATGTTATCACTAAGAAGGGAGAAACTATAGAAAGAAGTTTGGGAGTGCAAATATCATGCGTTCAATCTTCGATATGTTAATTTTATAATGCTTGTTAAATAGCCAAATGGAGATGTTGCTCAGTAGGTAATTAGAAAGTCTAGAATTACACAGGATTGCAGCAGCTTGTTATGTAGATTTGAAAGCCCTTCATCCCTCGATGGCATTAAAAATCATGGAATTGAATGAGATCGGAAAGAGTTACAGCTTGGAACACCACAACTGCAAGGAACCATGCACTCTTTCTTTGTCCATTGGCTATTATTGCCCATCTGCAACAAAATCCCCAATACTGTATATTCTCGTTGTCAAGTTCCTTTCTCTCTTGTGCTCTTCCTTAATTCATTTGGCTGTCCATGGATGATACTGCTCTCTTTCAGGCTTTTCAGGTGGTGGTTGCTTTTCTTCACATGTCACAAGTTTCTGCATGAAAATAAGCTGTCATTTATCTGGGATAAATGTTCAAGAGAATAATTACTGGGTGTTATGGTAACTCTCCTTTTATTTTTATTTTTATTTATTTATTTATTTTAAAGATTTTATTTATTTATTAGAGAGAGAAATAACAAGTAGGCAGAGAGGCAGGCAGAGAGAGGGGGAAGCAGACTCCCCGCTGAGCAGAGAACCTGATGCGGGGCTCAATCCCAGGACCCTGAGATCATGACCTGAACCGAAGGCGGAGGCTTTAACCCACTGAGCCACCCAGGTGCCCCACTCCTTTTTTTTTTAAAAGGAACTGCCAAACTATTTTTCAGAGTGACAAACTATGTTACGTTCTAATCAGCAATGAATATCAGATCCAGTTTCTTTGCTTTCTCACCAGCATTTAGTGTTATCACTATTTTTTATTTTAGCCATTCTGTTAGGTGTGTAGTGATACCTCATTGTGATTTTATTTGCATTTCTCTACTGGCTAATTCTCTACTCTAAAAAAAAAAAAATCAACATTTTTTTGGCATTCTTTTTTTAAACATGTATTATTGAAATGTAGTCGATATACAATGTTGTATTAGTTTCAGGTGTACAACATAGCGATTCAGCAGTTCTATACATTACTCAATGCTAACCACAATAAGTATAGTGAAATTGTTACAGTATATTTATATGTGCTTGTTAGCGGAACATTATGCAAAATGTCTGTGTATATTTTCTATCCATATTCTGGCTGAATTTTTATGTTTTAAATGTTAAACTGTGAGAATTCTTTATATATTCTAGATAATGGTCTGCTGTGGCCTTATGTTTTTATTCTCCCAAAATTCATATGTTGAATCCTAATCTTTGAGGTGATAGTATTAGGAGGTGGGGCCTTTGTGAGGTGATTAGGTCATGAGAGCCTAAGTATAGGTGTACTTTTAACATAATCTAGTCCTTTTAGAGAGAGGTTTTCCCTCCCCTTCTGGGACCTAGTCAATGCCAACAGCTTTCTGTTCATGTCACATGGTAAATTAATTAGAATACTGTTCCCAAGTGTTGAATATGATGGTTCTAGAATTCAAAGAGGTCTACAGAAAAATCTGGTTCTTTCTTATTGGGAACAGGTTCTAATTATAATAATTTGTTTAGTAATTTGAAGGGGATAAGTTAGGTCCCAAATCACTATGCCCCTAAAGACTACTCCTGATGTTATAGTGGTTATTGAATCTTCTTAAGGGTTATATCCTATCCTCTGGGTCCATGTGTCCTGCTAGGCCCTTCCATTATATTTGACACTTCTTTCTTATCCATACAGAACAACATTTTATCATCCATTCAATGAACCAATATGATATTCTGGAGGATATACAGAAACTCTAGATCCCTTTGGACTAGGCTATTTTAGAAAGCAAAAGAATTAACGTTTCCCTGGGGCAAAAATATAAATCTATACTCTTATTTATCCCAAATGAATCCAAAATGTTTCTAGAACTCCTTCCTGATAGTGATGGGAAATAAACATTGACCTGCTCAATGACCCCTTACCCATATTTCTAACACCACATCTTAATTTGCTAAAGATGCAAATGGACTATTAATTGGATATTAGAGGATATTTCTAATTTTTTGTAGGACTTAGAATTATGAATTAAATAGGGATATAATAGGGAGCATCATCCATTTTTAAGGGTGAGACAACTCTCCATTCCCATTAGGAGGTATTACAATTATTTAAAGTACACCCTTGGCTGGTGTGAGGGATAATTCCAAAGTCTTCTACTAGGCATCTGTCATTACAATAACTGTTAACTCACAGGCCAAGGATTCAATGTGAGGACTCTGCCAAGCATCAAATATGCACATTCCAATAATACAGCTTTCACATTTCTCTGAACAATGTGTTTCCTTCTTATACCAATTGACATGACAGTATTATTTGGTGCAGGCCATTTTACTTATAAAGTTTCTAGTTATGAGTTAGCTCTATTTCCTGGTGTATATGGGTTTGTGTTGATAACTGTTTCATGGAAGAATTCACCCACATCACTAAATTCTTCCTTATCTAACATTGTGATCCACTCTGACTCACCCTCAGGATTAAGTGCTACACATGATCTCCCAGCTCCTAAGTGTTTGCTGGCTAAGTCTGCAGCCTCATTGGGATGTAGTCCTTTCCCTCCCTTATTTGGTCCAGCAGTTCTGCAGTCTTGCTTTAGGGTGATCTATTCAAAGTTACTGGTCAGAAAGAGAGATCGGAATAGATCTGGAAGGAGTGTGTATTTCCTTGCAAGGCACAGACGGTTGTGGATAAGGGCTAATATAGCCTCTCTTTTAAGGAAGAGTGGGTCATTTTTGTGAGAGTAAATGGCTTAGAAAGGTACTGTTTCAAAGTTTTTCAATGATGAACCTAGATTTCTCAATTCCAAGTCTCTTAGATGCAGTCCATCCCAACCAGGGTCAAAACAAGCTAAGCCAAAACCTTGGTATTGAAGAATATGATTATCCAGAGTAGACTCAGGCCGGCAGGCCTCAGAAGATAGGAAGAGCAAGAGATAACCAGCCCTTTCTGCTTCTGTAAACAGGCTTCCCACCACAGGCTTCCTGCACTACTGTTCCCACCTAAAGCTGCCCCCCTGCTTCCCCAGTTTAAACCCACCTACTAGCAGCCAGCATAGCCCTTGGAACCTGATATCCTGTACCCGTCTATAAAAACCCTGTAACCCTGCTGCCTGGGACCCAGAATTTCCAGTGCAAGCTCATCTGGGTCCTCCAGTGTCAAATAAACCCGAGTTTTCCTGCTTCTCTGAGTGTCTCTTGGTTTCTCGACTGTCTGATTATTTTCCACAACATTTCAACTGGCTTGAAGTGGCTGAGAATTTATCCTTTTTTGGAGCTATGCTACTCCTATAAATAAGTCTTGTGCCTCATACTCTAATATTTCTGTGAATCCACCAAAAGATGACTATTATTATAAGATGTCACAATAGCTTCCTGACTTTCACACTTGTCTTTAATTGGTTAATATTCATCATTGATCTTTTTTATTGTCTTTCTCTAATGCATTAATGATACCCTGCATGGGACATCTAACTCCATTGTTCTCATAATAGTGCACGTACTGCACTTTTCTTCCACCTTCCATTAATGTCCCTTACCAATTTGCCATCTGTGATATTTTCCACAATTGCATTGATCTGGGTTGTAAGTTTTGATTTACCTACTACAATTAATGGGATTCATATTTATAGCATGTTTGGTAGGTGATCCAGCTCCAAATTTCCAACTGAGGATCTATTCTTTTGAGCTACAGTTGGAAACAGTTGTAATAGAGCAGTTTCCTAGGAAATCAATGTTGGAATAGAGATTTTTTAATAGGAATTTTATTGGGAGATGATCCTCAGGATCAGCACATGTATATGATTAGAAAAAAGAACAGGGTAAAATGAAGAGTTGAACTACAATGCAGTTACAACAAAGGCTTCAACAAATCCTACTGACAGCTCTGGGGCCGGGATGACCCTTCTGGATCATCGTTCCTAAAGGCAGGGAGACTGGCATGTATACCAATATGAATATCAGTTATTGGATAGGGCTGACCACTAGTCGGGACTTTGACTGTGAGAAGAGGCACTTTATTAGGACTTACCTGAGAGTCCTCAATTTCCAAAACTCTCAGCAGCTGGGAGAAAAAGTATCTCAGAATTGAAGTGTGGTTTTTCTAAATGAACCATTGCATCCACTTCCCCTATTAATGTCCAGATTCCTTGCACCTAACTGTTAAAGATTTAGCATTTTTCTCTCTACTGTTAGTGCAGGCATTGTTCTTGATTATTTCAGCAACTACATTAACAATCTACTTGTCAGACAAGATGGCTTATGCTGCACCAGCAATATGTCCCAGATCTTAGTGGCTTAAATAATTTGGATATATTTCTTATTTGTTATGCATGTCCAGAATGGATGGTTAAAGTACTTTTCTCATCTTAATCATTTAAGGACCTCAACTGAAGGAGAATAGTTTTGCTTAGAATTAGGTTGTTATAGCAATCAATTGGTCATTGATTCTTAAAGCTTCCACTTTGAAATGCAGTCCGTTATTTTTGCTTGTTCTTCATTGAACAAAGCAGTTTTCATGGACTCACAGATCTTAATAGGAGCCTGAAATGTATTTCTACTATGTACCCAGGACCCATAATAGCCATTTGATCCATTAGTAGTCCTAATGACTAAAACAATATTTAACACCAATGAGGCTAGGGTCTAGTCTCCTAGATTCTTTATCTTTTAATTTCCAAAAACTTTTTATCTTTCCTAGTTTAGGTACTCTCTACTATGGTAATTATGCAAGACCTTTTTATCACTATTAATTTTAATTCCATAAATTTAATTAATTATATTTCCCTAACCAATTTCATAAATTAAATTTATTTCTAATAATTACATCACCTCCAGAATTTTGATTTTAAGTTTTCCTTTCTCATACTACAACATTCTATCTTTAAATTTTACATAATTTAGTACAGACATATCAGCATTCATATATCCTCTCAGGATTTTCAGATTATTCACTCTAACTTCTTATCCAACTTGTAGTCCATGAAACAAATCAAGATTGCTATTCAGTCTTTTCCCTCATCTTCTAGGGAAACTCCACCTACATTAGTTCTGCAAAAGCAAAGCTGAAGTTCTTGTGGAAAATGACAACAACAAAGAGTTTTTTAAATTTTAAAATATAACTACAAGTTTTAAGTGCTTACTAATAAATGAAACTGTAAAACAGATATATTTCTATGCAATAAATATATAAAACAAATTTAATCATTGCAAATGCATGGTGATGAAGTTGTTATTATCACAAATATAGAGAGAGGATTTCTATACAGGTATAGGAATATTAAGTAACTTGTTTCAGATAATAGTGAATGGAAAAAACAAGATAAAAACACAAGCAATTTTCTTCCAAAGTGAATTTATCTAATATCTAATTCTTGATTAATAATGTTTCCTTAATAAGATCACACCCACTTCTCACATTCTACTTTTTAAAAAATTCTACAATATCTGCTGCCTTCTCTCAATTTCAACCAATTACCTCTTCCTATTTCACCAAGAAAATAGTTATAAATCTATGTAAATCTATGAGAAGAAACTCATATTATCAAATCCATACAATGTATGCAATCTATTTACTTCTGTACCTATAATGTGTCGCCTGTATTCTTATGATTTTTTTAACCTATCTCTATCTAATCCTTTCATTGGTGAAATCTTACTCTCTATTCAGAATTCACTGAGTTTCTTGTTGCTTTTCCCTCCATCCTTTATAGTAAAATTGTTTTGTTTTGTTTTTGTTTTTGTTTTTTTAATTTTACTGGATTAGTCCCTTTACCTCTTCTGGATCAATCCTTTTAAGCTTAAAGGTGTACCCTAATATATCACATTAGAAGAAAAAGACATAAACATTTATCTTGACGATCTATCGTCATACAGCTACCACATATTTTTCTGCTCCAATTTTCAGCGAAAGTATTAAAACAGTTCTGTAAACATACTACTTCATTGTCTTAATATCCCAGTAAGGAAAAACAAGAGCTGAGATGATTGTTCCTACATATTTTGTTGAGAAAAAAATTTTGCTTTCAGAACTAGTAAATATATATTTTTTAAGATTTTATTTATTTATTTGACAGAGAGAGAGAGATCACAATTGGGCAGGCAGAGAGAGGGGGAAGCAGGCTCCCTGCTGAGTAGGGAGCCCTATGCGGGCTGGATCCCAGGACCCTGAGATGGTGACCTGAGCCGAAGGCAGAGGCTTAACCCACTGAGCCTCCCAGGTGACCCAATAATAAATATTTTTATGGCTAAGTAAGTAAAAACATTTTTCATTCAATAATTGTAAAATTACCTTCACTATTACAACCAAAATAATAGCATCTTTCCATTATCAACATTATGTATTTAAGAACATGATTCAGAATATCATTCACTGTATTCAGATAATATACATTTAAAAACCCATTATGTTCTCTACTCAAAGTGCTTTTTACACCTTTTCCTTAGGATAGAGATCTTATCTTCTACATACTGGTGTGATGATTTTGTTAAATTAACATTTGTTGAGTGAAGTATAGGGTACCAGCTGGTGAGCCAAAGTTCAACAGAAGACCACAAGATAAATTGAAACAGAGAAATTTATTACTTTTAAGTCCTGGAGGATTTACAAGGCATGACTTGAGGGGCTACCCAGGAAGGTCAGGGCAGGGTAAAGGCAGAGAGAATGGCAGGGTATGAAGCACAGGCATTTATTAGGGCCTGTTGGTGGAGTGCTTTGGGGTTCCTGGACTAGGGACAGATTATTCAATGCAAATCAAAAGAGTGAGGTTTTGGTAAGCTCCATAGGGATCTTTTTTTTTTTTTTTTAGCTCCATAGGGATCTTATCTAAGAAGTGCACAAAGGAAAGGCTCTGGGAAGCTAGGAAGACTTGATCACAAGGGTTTTTGGAGAAATCATATAAGCAATTTACATTTGCTTGTGACTTTGCAGGCTGCTCTCTAGGGCATATGCTAGCATGAGGGGCTAGTGCTGAATTAAGGTCCCTTTATGCAGTTTAGGCAAATAAAATGGATGCTTAGATAGCGAGAGTAATTTGGATAAACTTTCAACAGTTGGAAAGACAGGTAAAACTAATTTTTGAGAAACATCAACTGTAACAGATAACTGACACAAAGTAAGCCCACATTTTCAAAAGGGAGTGAACTGTTTTCTAGATTAATTCCATAAAGCAAGCAGTCAGCAGTTACAGAACTCATTGGAAGAAAGACAAATTTTGATTAAAATCAACCACATAAGACTGTTCACCAAAAGGAATTTCTGGCTTTTGTGTATGCACAGACAATAAGGTTAAGAGGGCCATCAATCTTAGAAATAATATATTAGCATCTTAGAATGATTGATACTACTAGTATTCAACCCAAAGGAAACATGAATCCAAAGTGTCTAAGAGGAAAGACAATTATTTTTCATACCAATGTAGTATTGCAGCTATTTATATGTTGAGCAGGAACTACAAGTTGAAAAATCTTATTGTATAGTACTGTTTAAAGTAATGCATGGAAATATTGGCCCATTTTATATCTCTGAATATGGTAGCATGGTTATTTCCCAATTTAAGAACACATATGGATATATTCATATATAGATAACTGGATTAAATCAACCCTACTTTAAAAATGCAGTATGGATTATAATCATCAGAACAGGATAAACAAACAAAGCAGTGCCTTTTATAGTCTGTGCTATTAAAGAAGCACATTCATGTATGTGTGTGTTACAAATGATGGAATTTAAAATCAGACACAACTTAACCCAATATTTAAAATGAACAACTTTTTGAACCTCAAATATTGAACTAAAAAAGGGTGCAGTATTTTTAGCCAGTTGGAGTCAATCCCGCATTAAGGAAGATAAATGTAGCATTGAAAATAGAACAGTGCTATGCTAAGCTGAAAACTGAAGCACATGCTTGCCATTTTTTTAATTGGCTTATTTTCATCTTTCTAGTGAATCACTTTAAACTTTTAATGGATTTAATATCCGATTCTTGGAAGGAAGACTGCTAAAACTTCAGTTTTACATAATTACATAGTTTTACATAATTTACAAATTGTATCTATAAATGTTATAAAGCCATTCTATCCACCCAACTCCTTATGTTCTATGCTACTTATTGAGCCCTTTGTCTGTACTGCTTTGGATTGCTTCAAACAGTTGAAATTTATCTCTTCTGTGAAATCCTAATTTTTTTGAGAATGAAAATCTAATCATCCTTTCATCATAATCCTAAAACAAATAAATGTTTTCTAAGCACATGCTCTAAGCCAGGTTCTAAATTATTTGCTAGGGATTCAAGGCTAAAGAGTGGTATAAATTTCGCCTTTATACCGGCAAACAAGTGTAATATTGACTATATTTATTGCTGAGCTGTAGTTCTATAGGAGGGGAATCAGATAAGGTAATAATGCATATGGTATTTTAAAGGCGTCTTTAAGGGTACATTGGGATGTATGACAATAAAAGCATTAAACCTTTTGATATCTTTTATAATACTCAAAATGGAATTACTCATTATTCCTCACAAAATACACATTGATGGACAAAATATCTTTGTTGTGAAGTTGTGGCTATGGGTGGCTCAGTCAGTTAAGCGTCTACCTATGGCTCAGCTCTTGATCCCAGGCTCCTCAGATGGAGGCCCCTGTTGGGCTCCCTGCTCAGTGGGGAGTTTCCTTTCCCTCACCCTCTCCCTCTGCCTCCCCCCACCCCCGTGCTCATGCTCTCTCAAATAAAGAAATAAAATCTTTATAAATAACTAAATAAATAAATGAAGTTGTGGTGAGGAGGAGGACTTAGTAATTTTCACAATTTTTGCCTGTTTGCCAATAGCCTTATAACATTACAAAGCTATAAATCACTCATTCTCATGCATACAACCATAGTCACTTACATATTTCCATACACATTTTACTCTTTCACTGTTCTTCTGTTAAATAGCAAAAGAGTATGGTTAAAATATGAAATGAAATAAAATGCAAGCAGCAAGTACCTTTATAAGTTATTCTAAAAAGTTTTAAAAGATTTTTTTATGAGAAATCATTATTAGCTAAATACCCGAGTTGATGAAAATTTCTGTTGGTCAGAGAAGATAAAATAAACTTATTTTCTTTTTTTGTAAGATGCAATTCCCCATACATTTGTTGAATGCATAAGCTATTCTATTTATAAAAACAAAGCAAAAATTGAACAAACAATGCCTACACAGAAGTTAAAAATATTAGATTTGGAAATAGCTTTTAAGTGTTCTCCAGCTGTAATTATTTAATTTCTAAAAAGCTGATTTATTCTTTTTTATTATGTTTTTAATTTAAGACATTCATTGTAAATTTTATCTCTAAGTGATGATGCATACTTTCATCTTTATTGCTTCTGAAAAAGTTTTAATACTATTCATGATTATAGGTTTTGCAATCTCAAATACGAATTAACTTAAATTCATAACTGAAAATCTGATGTTATTATTTCGATAGTCATTTATGCTGGCAGAATAAATGGCATCTTGATATACAATGCTCTTCTAGTAAATATTATACCATTTATATTTTAATTGATTTTAAGAGGAGCATCTTAAAAGAGTTACATTATTGACTCAGAAATACATTTCCAAAGCATTAAATAATACCTGATGATTTTATCTATTAATGTGTCCTACATTTCTTATTTTTATTTTAAGAAATAATTATATAGATGAATAATTAAAAATACCTTATTGGTGTAGTTGATATTTTGTCTGTAGAACTTTACTGGTATTATGGATACTTCCATGTTATACTGAAAATTCATATCTTTTTCAGTTGGACACCCTGTTGGGAGGGATTGAGATGTTCTATCAGTGCAGGAAAATATGACACACAAAACAAATAAAACACAGGGTCAGTTCAAGGGGGTGAATGGAAAGAAGTTGATGAAGCAAAGGAAGGATATCGATTGACTAATGGCTTAGAAAGAAAGTACAAAAGCAAGGAATATGGTCAGGTCACATAGTGAAGAAGCTTCATGGAAAAATGTTACCTTCAAAGTCAGACATATGGAATTTGAAAACTGAGCTCTAAGATTCTGTTCAAAAAGATATGTAAATAACCTTTGACTTCTCATTAAAAATAATGTATAATAGTTACTACTGAATGAAGTAATGCCTGAACTATACATTGCACAGTGGTAGATGCATACTAGGTCCTCAATAAATGTTAGTTACATCCATGTCTTCATAGTTGATGGTGCTATCTGCAACAATGCTATCTGCAACAGCAATCTCCAACAGTTAAAAACAATTTATATGATTAAAAAACAGGATTACTAAGAAGAAGAGAGAAGATA
The DNA here is from genome assembly GCA_028534135.1 of Potos flavus. Lineage (NCBI taxonomy): Eukaryota > Metazoa > Chordata > Mammalia > Carnivora > Procyonidae > Potos > Potos flavus. Next base: position 23,013,860 of record CM052883.1, on the reverse strand, counting down.
CGAGTAATCTAGAGTAGGAGCTTTCAAAATTTAAGAGTGTAAAAATAAAAATAATTGTGATACTCAAATGGCCCAAACCCAGAGATTCAGCTTCAGGTGGTCTAGAGCAATGCATAGGCATCTGGGTTTTTATTAGGTCATCAAGTGATTTTGTGATGAGAAAAATTGAAGTTCTATGGCCATTGCAGCTCAAGCTTCCTAGAAAGATCAAGACTTTATCCTTATCTGAAAGAAGAGCTTATTATGTAGAACAATCTTTGACTTTATATCAGTATTTCAATATTTCTCAATCATTTCTTTCAAACTTGAAAAATGGACACTTTTAAAAAATATTTTATTTATTTATTTATTTATTTATTTATTTATTTATTTATTTAAAAGTGAGAGAGAGTGCACAGGCACATATGTGCCAGTTGGGGGAGGGGTAGAGGGAGAAGGAGAGAGAGGATCTCAGGCTGACTCTGTGCTGAGCAGGGAACCACTGTGGGGCTTGATCTCACAACCCTGAGATCATGACTTGAGTCGAAACCAAGAACTGGATGCTCAATGGACTGAGCCACTAAGGTGCCCTGAAAAATAGACACATTTCAAATAAATACATTCTTAGGAGCTCTTACCTCCGTCCAAGATGCAATATCAGTGACCTGATTTACCCTTCTATCTGAAACATCTGAAAAACAACAACTGTATATATCTTCATCTCGGTCTTTATCTATTTCTATTATTTATATCATCTATCTCTGTATTTATCTATGTCACCTTTATGAGCATATGCAATGGTTTTCAAGACACTAGATGACAATGAGTAATATTTTCTGACCAATGAAAAACAAACAAGATGCTTTCTTCATTAACTGCCTTGGGAGAATTCCCATGCTGGTGCAGAGAAAGTGAAAGCAAGACAAGAGTTCAGAGAACTCCATGAATTAAGTTGAGGAGACAGAGCTGAAGGTTCATAAAGAAAAATGGGGCTGAGAATTACAGCTCCGATTACTGGAGAGAGGAGATCATTACAAAGATATAACTCTGCATATCTAAGTAGAATCTAAATACTGATTAGCCCAAGTGTTTGAGAAAACCATCCAAAGATGAGTTAAAAATAAAATCCGAAGAGAACAGTGTCCAGTGTTCATACAAGGCTGAGAAAGTGCTTATTCCCACCAGCTAGACCAGACAAACTTAATAATTTATATGATATTGGATAGAATACTTGCCTCAGAAATGAGGAATAAAATGCCCTAGACATATCACTATTCTAGACACACCTAGAAAATCATAAAATCATAATGAACCTGAACACTCAAACTCTAAATTAATTATATCCCAGAACAAACCTTACAGATATTTATAGGAAAAAAATTATATGCAGCTCCTAAAACCCACAATTCTCATACAACTTTTATTTATCCAAATATCTGCCAACACTTTGCTCATACAATAATATACATGGTATCATGTAGACCTTGCTTGATGCAATCAAGTAAATTACATATCAAGTGCTCTTTCTTTACTTTTTTACATATATCATTAGGTCACAAATTTGTGTGCATTGTGTGAATTTGATCATAAATATACTACACACTGATATATCTTAGACATAAATAGTCCAACTGTGATTATGTAGATAAATATTCACAATAGGTGTGAACATTACCATCTAAATCAAAGCATATTTGGGCCCCTACATTTAAAAATAAATAATTATGGAAAATATTTAAGCAAGAAATTAAAAGTCAGGAAATGTTTTCTGGTAGATGGAATTGTATAAGCCACTTTTGAGAATATAATACGATTATAGTGAAAGGTAATGACACCTCATCTAACAAACTGGCAACAGAAAAAATGTAAGTGTTCAAGACAGTTTATGGCTGTGATATTTAGAGTAAGTGGCATAAGGAGAAATTATTATTTCAGAAGTGAAGGCGATAAGCTCTTCCTTATCCAAAATAAAATCATACAATAATCATTGTCTTCCCAATTTCTTCACAAAGATATTTTTAATGAAAATTTAAATAGTCAACTTGAATCTTCTTAGTCAATTATACTTTGTACAAAATGTAGGGAAGTATGGAAAATTATATTTTTTACATGCAATATTACATGTATGCAAATCCTTAAATTGCACAGATACAAGAAATGATCATGACCTGAATAGGGTATGAAAAAACACTAAGTGGACAGATAACAGTGTACTGTTTGATAGGACAAAGGTTGTAATCTAAAACAGTGCTGGGATGATTGAGACTGTGTATGTTGAGGTATTTGTGAGAAAAGAATTAAATGCACTGTCATTAAGGACTATTTGAAACATAAAAAAGCAAACTGTGACTACCTAGTAGTGTTGAGAGGAGGGATATCTCTTGAGATAAAATAAGCAATCATAATAATAGTTTTATCAAGTTTCACAGAATATTTTAATGCTCAATCCAGCATAATAGGCTAACTTTTATGAGCATCAAAACATATAGGCCAATTAGCCTATATGATTTTACTATGAAATCTCTTTGAGCAAATCCAGTGTTTAAAATAAAGACTTTATGCACTCAATGCATAGTATCTTAACATAAGTAATGTTAAGTTACATACTTGATAGATTTTGATAATCAATTTGTATGTATCTCTCTCTATATGTATCTGTTGATATTGACATTGATGAGAAAGAAGTAAGATGATGCTAAGTATTTGAACAAAATAATGAGCAACTTTTGACTGAATACTGAAGAATTTAAAATTGTTCATTCAAGCAATATAAAATATTCTAGTTTCTACAGTCAGATAACATAAAGATGATGCTTAAAGAAGGTTAAATATTTTAACATAGGTAATATTTAGAAACTTGCATCATCAATCCACTGAGGCATATTTCTTTCTTTCCCCATTTAACCCACTAACTCTTTCTATAAAAGGAAATAATTTACATAGAATACATGTTCTTCCTGCTGGATTTAAAGTTTTTGAACCACAGGAAAGCAGCGCACATTTTAGATGGCCCTAATAATTGGCTCATGTGGTGACGTATTCAGTGATATGCATGCTGTGAAATCTCTTATTTCTTGGAGTAACAGCAGAGAAATCAGAGGCTCCAGGTATCTGGTATATTAAGAAGATTAAATATTTGCAAAGCTCAAAAGAAACTATAGGGATTTTGAGAAATTCGTATATACGTATGAGTTTGTGTTAAGAATCTTCAAACACACACACATACACAGCAAGGTTCATAGACTTAAAATTGATTTTAAAAATCTATGTTATTTGGATTTCCTGTATACCTATTCATGACTAACTTGAATTTGCTGAGATAGCAGTATTTACCAACAAGTCCAATATATTTTTTTCCAGTTGCACTATAATGTTGATCTCATTTGGACTGATTGCTAATTCATCCAACGCATTATGCTGACTTTTGTAAAATGATCATTACTTCATATTACCAATGAATTTAAAAATGTGCTAAAAGGAAAAAAATAAAAAATAAAAAAAAATAAAAATGTGCTAAAAGGAAATCTTTGAAATGTGTTAGTTTTGAAAGTTATGTATGACATTGATTTACAAGCAGCTGTGTATTCAAATGTGTTTATGAACACAACACATTTCTCATAAAATAATGTGCAATATTGCTGATTAAGTAACAATTTAAATATGTTGTTTTTAATGTTTCTAACTACCACTCATTGAAGAATTCTCATAAAAGTCTCTTACAGCACATCAATTTAATTATAACGTATTGATCAACCCAGTCTCCTTTGGAATTAAAATCTATGTGCAAAACAGTTATAATATAAAAATGTGTTATAAGTGATGCCTTAAAGGTGCAACTCCAAAAGGGTCATAGTGGGACCTGTTAAATATTTGCTTGAATTATTTTTCAAAACATGATAGGTTATGTAAATGTCCCAAAATGTTTTGAAAAAGCCTTTAATTTTTTTTCCAAAGACTTTTTTTTTATCAAAGACTGGATTCAAGTTTGAATGTTGAATGGGACTTAGTACTGGAGAAGAAAAAGAACTTTTTGTTTAAAAATAGAAGCAACATTCTAAGTAAAAGCTCAGGAGTGGGAAATAATTGCAGGGTCTTTGTAGTAAATATTGGTAAAACTGACATAGCTAAAAGTGGGGTGAAATGAGTATGGAGAAGTAGATATGGAATTTAAGATGGATAATAAATGACCAGTATATTCAAATGGCAGATTATGTACTTTTTTTTTATCCCCAAATACTTTTATTTTATTTTTTCAGTGTTACAAGATTCATTGTTTATGTACCACACCCAGTGGTCCATGCAATACGTGCCCTCCTCAATACCCACCACCAGGCTCGC
>CM052883.1:22981805-23009043 GCA_028534135.1 Potos flavus | reverse complement strand
CAGTTTTTTCGCCTTTTCAGAGAGTCCAAGCAAGGGGTCTGCCCGTACCCAGACCTCCGCGTCACAGAGAAGCCTTAGTCTGCTCCCCTCTTCGAGCACCGCTCTCCCGCAGCCCGCCACAGGCAGTGCGCACCCCAGCCACCGTCCCAGTGTCCCCGAGAGGCCCTCAGTAGCCTCTGCACCCTCGCGCGACCAAAGCCGCGAGGTCTAGGAAACTGGTTTCTGGTGGCTGCCCGCGCCGCGACTGCTGTCCGGGCTCCCGGTCCGCCCGGTGCGCTCAGATTCCTGCCCCAAGTGGCCGCGTTCTCTCCAGCCTCTGGGCGGAGGGCGCCTCCGGTTCTCTCCCCCTCGCGCGGGGCACAGGGCGCGAGCCCACAGCGCTACCGCGGGCGGAGAACACAGCGCTCCTCCCGCCCGCCGCTCTTTGTGTCTGGAGGCCCCGACGCCGCGCTCTGGCAGCCTCTAGGCCGTGCAGCAGATTGCTAAAAGTCCCGATTTTGTGCTCTACCGCTCTTGGGCTTGCCGGGACCCGGCCCCTCCCCCCGCGGTCTGTCTGCCCGTAGCTTTGGATTTACTTTTCCGCACGTCCTACCTTCCGGAAAGTGGTCGACTTTCTGTTCCTAGAGTTGCTGTTCTTCTTCTCTTCTGTCTCCTGCTAAGTTTGTAGTTGTTTAAAGTGGTTTGATAACTATCTAGCTGAACTTCTGGGATCAGTCACTATCTCCGCCTCCTACTTCTCCGCCATCTTGCTCCTCCCCCTCGCAGATTATGTACTTTTAACATTATTTTATGACTGTGAAAGATAATTTGATGATTTGAAATGGGAAAATAAAATAATTAGAATCCTAACCACAGTCTGAAAAATAGACTGATGATGGAAGAGCAAAAGACAGCCAGAAATATCACACAGTTATTTATGACACCAAACTTCCTTCTACCCAGAATTTTTACTTTATCTATCTTAAGTTGGCATTATGAGATATATGCAGATATAATACTATTTAGGGGGTTTTAGTAATTCTGAGGCTATTTGTGTATATTATAGAATTAAACAAATGAAAAAAAAATATTTATATTGTTGATTCCAGAATTTCTTTGTATGTGAAGGAAGTGATGCATGAGGGAAGCAGGGAAAAATCCTGCTGCCGTAGAGTAGAATTAGAACTATCCATGCAGATCTATAAATCTGTGAATTGTTTCTGAAAGAATCTAGAAATGATGATATTCCACTAGTGATGAACAACCATAGTACACGGATCTTAACTTCTTTTCTTTTTTTTTAAGATTTTATTTATTTATTTGAGGGAGAGAGGGAGAATAGGGTCATCAGGGAAGAGGGAAAAACAGGCTCTCTGCTGAGCAGGGAGCCGTATGTGGGACTCGATCCCAGGACCCTGAGATCATGACCTGAGCCAAAGATAGACACTTAATTGACTGAGCCACCCAGGTGTCCCCACAGATCTTAATTTCTAAGTAACATTTCCCATGAAAAGGAACAAGGGGACTTGAGTAAAATGGCTAATTTCAAAATTAAGATGGGGAAAATATGTGAAAAGCCAGCAACTTGTTTTTCAGAAAGAAGGATTGTGTGTGTGTGCACACGTGTGTAATACGTATATTCATTTAATATTTTATACTTTCATGGTCACATGTAGCTGTTTAACTACATGTTTAATTGAGCTGAAAAAGAAAAGATAATGTGTGTATACATATGGTTGGTATACTCCATGTATCATGTTAGGATGGAATCTTGGAACTGAGAGAGTATTTTGGTCTTCTCGCCATTTAGGCATTAGACTCCACGATTATGTCTGTCAGTCTTAGGCAGTGTTTCATGTTCCTCCAAATCTGCACTCAGTAGCACAAGAACTGACCAGTAAGAATTTTCCTGGCTATTGATCACAGTCACCCAGTTAACACCTCATAGAGGTCACATGTTCCTTCAAATGATAAGTAACATTTTGTACTTTTTATTTGCCTTCTATTAAAGACTCGATCTGCTGGAGTATTGCAATAAAAAATTCCCATATTTAAATCCATATATTACAGTGTGTATAGTTGGTGTTGAATAAATAAAATATAACAGTTTCAAAAGAGAAAATTCTGAAGGCCCTCCTAGGACAAATGATAAAGGGCCCATAACAAGCTAAATTATTCTGCTACTACTTTCATGGTTCTTAACTATCCTTTCTCTTCCTTTACATGTGTATTAGAAGTCAACATGTTCTATTGGGGGGGAAATTATATTTCTTTTAAATCTGCGTAATATTCAATATTGTTCCCATAGGCTTGAACTAGACATTTTTTTCTCCTATTCCACAGGTTATTCTATGTGCCAATAAAATAAAAATCTGGAAAGTCAAATGCTCTTACTTAATTTTTACTATTTTAGGACTCAGGGACCCCATGCTATTGGGAAATGGATACTGGTACCTGAACATACTATTAATCTTAGCTAAAGTGGTGCATATGTGTGCACACAATAGAAAGATGTGGGGTTGGGAGAAAGGAAGAGGAAATGAGTGGAGGCACAGCTGGAGAATATGAGAAGTAAATTTAATCTCTGTATTGCATTACCAGAATACTATAGATCTGGGCTAACTTGAGTCTCTGTGAATATTTTAAGGTCTAATCTAGAGTTGGGAATTAATTGCACAGGGATAAGCTTAGATTAATCATGTTATAATGATTTTCAGATGGTGTAAAGTACTTCCTCTTCTCAGTCTTTTATCTCTTCAAATAAATGGGTGTGTTCTAGGGATACTGGCTATTAATAACTTCTCAGATTAAAAAAAAAGAGAAAAAAATGATTAGACTCCACTAACTTCTGACTCTTCGAAATGGAAGGGATATAGACTCCACTAACTTCTGACTCTTCGAAGTGGAAAGGATAGTTTGTTTTTTAATAAAACATTTTCATTGCATCATGGAAAGATGTATCAAAATAATTGAAATTGAAAAATTTGCTGATTGTGAAATATATAGTTTTAGAATATCAGGAGTATAACAATGTCAATAAAAATTATTATAATCACTGTTCTTAACAATACCTGTCCCCAGGGGAAGTTGGTTAACAAAAGCCTAATCTACTCGGTTATTATCATAGCGTAACTGATGTAAGGGAAAGGAAAAAACCCAACTCCAAGCCACTTTAGCCATCCTGTCTTACCTAGGGAAGAAAAAAACTGAAAAACACATGAAGTTGATTCCAGAAGCATAGACTAACTAAAAGACAGAGACCATTCCATAGGGCTATAGAATACTTCCCTCCTGACATATCCCCAACACAGTACTAAAGGTCCATATATAGTAACTCTTTTTACCCTATATGTCATGCTCTGCTATCAGGGAAAAAAAAAAAAATTCCAAGGTTTACCAAAAGGCAAAAAAAAAAACCACAATTTGAAGTGGCGGAGCAACCGTGAGTGCCATACATGACAGAGATGTTAAAATTATCAAACGGGGTATTTAAAACAACAGTGATTAAACAGCTATGATTAAAATGCCATAGGCACTCTAATGGAGAAAGCAGACAGCATGCAAGAACAGATAGGCAACATAAGCAGAGAGATCGAAATTCTAAGAAAGAATGAAAAAGAAATGGTAGAGATAAAAAACACTGCAGTAGAAATGAAGAATGCCTTTCATGGGTTCATCAGTAGACTGGATACAGTTGAGGGAAAAAAAAATCTGATTTGGAGGATATATCAGTAGAATTTTCAAATGAAACAAAGACTGAAAAAAATGAAACAAAATCCAGTAACTTTGAGACAACTACAAAAGGTGTAATAAATGCATAATGAGATACAAGAGGAAAAGAAAAAAAGGGACAACTTATTTGAAACAATTAATTTCCCTAAATTAATCTCAGACACTAAACCATAAATTAAGAAAATGAGAACACTAAACATGACAAATTTTAAACTACATTTTAACTAAATGAAAATGAAAATACAACTTAGGAAAGCTTATGAGATACACGAAAAACAGTACGTAGAGTGAAATTTATAGCATTAAATATGTATATGAGAAAACACAGGAAGATCTAAAATCAGTTATCTAAGATTCCACCATAGGAAACTATAAGAAGAGCAAATTTGATCCTAACTAATCAGAAGAAAATTAATAATAAAAATTAAAATGGAAATCAATGAAATAGAAAATAGAAAATAAGAAATAAATAGGGAAAATCAATAAAACCAAGTTGGCACTTTGAAGACATCAATAAAGTCAATAAGTCTTGAACCAGGCCAACAAAGAAAAAAGAAAGAAGACACAAATTACTAGTATCACAAATGAAAGAGGGTGCATCACTATACATTCTATTGACATTAAAAAGATAATAAAGACATATTGTGAACAACTCTATGCCTACAAATCTGATAACCTAGGTGAAATAGATGAATTTCTTTCTTTTTTTTTTAAGATTTTATTTATTTGACAGAGAGAGGGAGAGAAAGAGAGAGAGAGACAGAGCAGAAGCAGGGGGAGCAGGAAAGGGAAAAGCAGGCTCCCCACTGAACAGGAAGCCTGATGCAGTACTGGATCCCAGGACCCTGGGATCATGACCTGAGCATAAGGTAGACACTTAATCGACTGAGCCACCCAGGGCCCTGAAATAGATCAATTTCTTAAAAGGTACAAAACTCACACAAGAAGAGACAATTTGAATGGGCCTACATCTATTAAAGAAATTGAGTCAGTGATTAAAAATCTTCCAGGACAGCATGAGATAAAAATGGGTTCATTGATGAATTCTACTAAACATTTTAGGAAGAAAATACCAATTTTCAACTATCTCTTCCAGAAGATATAAGCAGAGGGAATACTTTCAAACTAATTCTATTAGGACAGCACTCCCCTATTACCCAAGCCAGACAAATATATTACAAGAAAACTACAGAGCAATATTTCTCACGGAAGTGGATGCAAAAATTCTCAACAAAATATTGGCAAATTGCATCCATGTATATATAAATTACTTACTACAGACGTGTGAGATTTATCTCAGGTGTACAAGGCAGGTTCAACATTTGAAAATCAATTAATATAATCATATCAAGCTAAAAACAAGAAATCATATGATCATATCAATAGAAGCTGAAAGGGATTTGACAGTATCCAACACTCACTCATGACAGAAACTCTCAGCAACTTATTAAAATATACAAATAACTCTTAAAACTCTATAATAAGAAAACAAACAACTTGATTAAAATTTGACCAAAGACTTTAGCAGACCCATCACCAAATGGCAAATAAGTTCATGAAAAGGTGTTCATATCGTATGCTATCAGGGAAATGCAAATTAAAACAATAAGATATCATTCCACACTACATATATTAGAATGGCCAGAATATGGAACACTGTCAACACCAGTTGCTGACAAAGATATGGAGCAACAAGAACTCTCATTCATGGCTGTTAGAAATACAAAGTGGCACAGCCACTCTGGAAGACCTTAAGGTGGTTTCTCACAAAGCTAAACATACTTTTATCACATGATCCAGCAATTGTACTACTTGGTATTTACTCAAGGAAGGTGAAACTTATCTCCATTCAAAAACCTGTATTTGTTTATAGCAGCTTTATTCTTAATTAGCCAAGCTTGTAAGCAAGCAAGGTATTCCTTTCTGGGCCAACAGATAAACTGTGGTGGATCCAGATAATGGAATATTATTCTATGCTAAAAGGAAATGAGCTATCAGGCCATACAAAGATATAAAGGAAACTTAAATGCATAATACTGAGTGAAAAAAAAACAATGTGAAATATTATATTCAGTATGATTCCAACTACTGTGTGACTTTCTGGAAAAGGCTGAACTTTGGAGACACTTACAAGATCGGTGGTTGTCAGGGGTTAGGGAGGAGGGAGAAATGAATAGATGGGCCACAGAAAATTTTTAGATCAGTGAAAATACTTTGTCATAGTGATGAATACACTTTTTTTTTCAGATTTTATTTATTTATTTGACAGAGAGAAAGAGATCACAAGTAGGCAGAGAGGCAGGCAGAGAGAGAGGATGAAGCAGGCTTCCAGCTGAGCAGAGAGCCCGATGAGGGGCTGATCCCAGGACCCTGAGATCATGAGCTGAAGTGAAGGCAGAGGCTTAACCCACTGAGACACCCGGGCGCCCCATGATGAATACATGTTATACATTTGTCCAAACTCAAGAAATGTGCAACACCAAAGTGAACCATTATTTAAACAATGGACTTTAGGTGATAATTATGGGACAGTGTAGGTTTATCAGTTGTAACAAATATACTATTCTAGTGGTGGATGCAGAAAATGTGGGAGAGAATATATGTGTAGGAGTAGGGAATATGTGAGAAAGTTTTGTACTTCTCTTCAGTTTTGCTGTGAACCTAAAAGTTCTCTAATAAAGTGTTATTTTAAAAAGTATACTAATTTAAAAAAATCATTTCATTACTCATTTCTGAAATATCTTTACTAAATATTCAGTCATTTTTATACTTACATAATTATGATAAGGGTCTTCAGGGCAAGCAGTTTAAATTGCTTTCAATTTATTAAGGCCGATTAATGAACATAGAAGGAAAGCAATTAATCATAATTAGGCTATTAGCAATTGTGACAAACAGTACAATTTACCTCAAATTATCAAGTAAAGGATAAAAAAGAGAAGGGGGAAAAGAAAATAATCTAGGACTAATTAATGACAATCAGAATGACTTCTCCTGTTAGTACAGTGATATATTAGCTAGGATATAATTTTAGTACATAACAGAGAACAAAATTTGACTGTGGCTTAAACAGAATTTAATTTTTTTTTTCTCCAGTGTAATATCCTGGATTTAACCTATAATAGCCCTTTTAAGGTTTGTAAGAGATCTCTATAGCAAAATGTGATCCAGCGCTTTGCCACCTCCTGTCATGCTGCTGTTTTGGTTTTAATGTAATGTCCACATCTGCATTTTACAGTTTTACAAAATGGAACTATGTTAACCATATCCCAGGAACCTGAATGAGAGAGAGAGAGGGAGAGAGATGTTTTATTTCCTTGATGAAAGCAGCATGGAAATTGTATACATCATTTTTTTTTTCAAGATTTTATTTATTTGACAGAGACAGAGAGATCACAAGTAGGCAGAGAGAGAGGGAGAAGCAGGCTCCCCGCTGAGCAGAGAGCCCAATGCGGGGCTCGATCTCAGGATCCTGGGATCATGACCTGAGCCAAAGGCAGAGGCTTTAACCCACTGAGCCACCCAGGCACCCCTGTATACATCATTTTTAATATAAATATATCTCATGCATTATTTGAACATACTTATATTAAAATATTGGAAGAATACGTTTGTTCTTTATCTGAAATTCCTGCGTTTTATTTGGCCACTGTACTCAACATCCCATTAACCAGAATTTAGTCAAAACTCAACTACTTTTAAGGAGAACTAAGAGGTGTGAGGTTATCCCAGATGATCTTGCAGCAAGCTAAAAATCAGGGGTTCTATGATTATAGATATTGAGAATAGAACTATAGTTTCTAGAAGTGATAGCTCCTAGGACTGATAATGGCCATTTGTAAATTCAGTTTTTTTGTAACAGACATGAAGTGATTAGTGATAAATGAATGAATCCAGCTGGGAAAATATACCCACACTTATTTTCAGTTTCCTATTTTTAAACCCCACTTTCCTCAAAATTTACAGGTTTTTATCACTTAACACTGTATGGTATCCAGATCTATGTCATGAGGTCCTCAGGTCTGACAGCCAGTGATTTGGGGCCCATTTAATTCTAGGGTGTTTAACAAGTTTTTCTACTCTGTTTTTATATATTGGGCAAATGTGGAACACAAATGTTAGATATTTTAGTTTCTCATCATACTAAAATTTTAGTTTGTAATTCAACTTTGATAGATACTTTATGAGGAACCACAAACTCATATACTTAAAGAGCTCATAATATTTGTTTTAGCCATGCCATTTAGAGGCTTAGTTGTAGAGAGATTAACACTCGAGTTCTCCCCAAAGTCAGCCATGATAGCCCAGCTCCCTCTTACGACTCAAAACTTTAGTTTTCCAACTCCATTATTCCTTTTGTGCCAAACTTTGCTTCTGATTCTTCTTAAATTGTTGTAGTCATAATTATGACTGTTATTTTATCATTATTTTTTAAAGGTATGACTTCTGGTCTACAGTAAATATCACATTATAAAATTGATATTATTTGTTTCTGGTATCAAATGTTTTGTATTCCATTTCTGTCATTTAACATATTTATTCTCTTAATTACTTTTATTAATAAGCACACACACCTTTTGTATTTTTAAGAGAGAAATTTATTTTAAGAATATTGAACTTTACTAAGTTAAAGAAAAATTCCCAAATAATACCGAAATATTTTTTTTCTTCTTAAGATTATTCTATTGATCACCACTCCAGAGATGGCTCATTTAATTAGCCAGCCTTGTCTTTTCCATCTATCAAATCGCTTAAAATATACAATTTACTTATTCATTGTTAAATTTGTTGAAAAGTAATACTTATTTAAAATGGCAGAATTGAGGGGCACCTGGGTGGCTCTGTCAGTTAAGTGTCTGCCTTCAGCTCAGGTCATGATCCCAGGACTCTGGGATGGAGTCCTACATCAGGGTCCTTGCTCAGCAGGGAGCCTGGTTCTCTCTCTACCCCTCACCCGCTTGTGCATGCTTTCTCTCTCTGTCTCTCTCTGACAAATAAATAAAACCATAAAAAAGAGAAATGGCTGATGGAATATGTGAGGCAAAAGATATATTATTCTGGAATATCTTTCATACCAGACCAGCATGAAGCTATTAAAGACTATGAGGGTCAAAGATTAAGGATTCAATGTGAACAGGCTTCTACTGGCATAAGATAAAGTGATTTGAGCTTCAAAAAACTAATTTTTTATTGTGACAAAGCCAATCAAAATTGGTTATATTCATGAGTTCTTAAAGATAAAATAGAAAAGAATGCTATTTTCAGAGAATGATAGAGAACCATTATGTGGTAAATAAAATAATTGAGCATTTTTCCAGATTTCTCTAGGTCTGCTCTAACCCTGGATTGCCAAATAAAAGATGAGAGCAATGTCCTTTTATAAAGACATTTCAAACAATAAATGAAAAATAATGATAAAATTAGAATATCACCATTTTTGCAAGTTCCATAAAATAGTAGCTTATAGGATTTAAGCCTCAATGACTGTGGAAATCTAAACAAGAGAGAAGCAGACGTCATGTATTGTTATATACTTACCAACACTCTATAGTCTTGCTAGAAGGGTTGAACTAGAGTCTGATCTATCTCTTCATATAGTTGCCAAGTTGCAGGAAATCCAGAGTGCAGAGATACATGTAGAACTGCACCAAGATTATTCATCATCAAAACCCAGAGGTTGGAAAACTGTACAGGTCAAACAAAATAGCCAGGTTTCTCCAAACATAAATTTTAAGAAAATAGAAAAGTTTTATAAAAGGAAAACCTATAAATTAAAAAATAGATATAAAGCTACGTTAAATTTTTTTAAATCAGTGAGACTAAACTCTAATGTCAAGAGAAGCACTTTTGTGTGATAATGTTATTAAAAATGCAAAGAAGTGAAAACTATAAAGTCTAGATAATGGTTAATTACTAGAGGAGGGAGTGGTCTATGATTGACATGTCTCATAGGCAAGGGGCTCTGAAGTGGCTGCCAATGTTTTTTTCCTTAACTTAGTGAGAGCTGCCTGACAATACTTGATTAAGCTATATATTTAAATTGTTTGATTTTATTTTCCTGTATTTTATTTCATAATAAATATATATACATATATATATATTTAAGATTTATTTATTGGAGAGAGTGATAGAGAGTGCACATGGGGAGGGGCAGAGGCAGAGGGAGAGGAGCAGACTCTGCTAAGTGTGGAGCCCTATGCGGGGCTCAATCTCAAGACCCTGAAATCATGATCTGAGCCAAAATCAAGATTTGGATGCTTAACTGACTGAGCCACCCAGGTACCCCCATAATAAATATATTTTTAAAGTTATTTTGGAATTGAGTGCTGAAAAACAAAAATTAATTCTATTTGTTTGATTCATTAAAAGAGATTTACACTACAAATAGAAAACTGGGGAATAATGTTAAGTATTAAAAGAAGATAAAAAGCTTCGCACAGCAAAGGAAACAGTCAATAAAACCAAAAGACAACCAACAGAATGGGAGAAGATATTTGCAAATGACATATCAGATAAAGGGCTAGTATCCAAAATCTATAAAGAACTTCTCAAATGCAACACCCAAAGAACAAATAATCCAATCAAGAAATGAGCAGAAGATGTGAACAGACATTTCTGCAAAGAAGGCATCCACATGGCCAACAGACACATGAAGAAGTGCTAAACATCACTCGGCCTCAGGGAGATACAAATCAAAACTACAGTGAGATACCACCTCAAACCGGTCAGAATGGCTAAAATTAACAAGTAAGGAAATGACAAGTGTTGGAGAGGATGCGGAGAAAGGGAAACCCTCCTGCACTGTTGGCGGAAATGCAAGCTGGTGCATCCACTCTGGAAAACAGTATGGAGGTTTCTCAAAAAGTTGAAAATAGAGCTACCCTACTACCCAGCAATCGCACTCCTAGGTATTTACCCTAAAGATACAAATGTAATGATCTAAAGAGGCATGTGCTCCCCAATGTTTATAGCAGCAATGTTCACAATAGCCAAACTATGGAAAGAGCCTAGATGTCCATCAACAGATGAATGGATAAAGAAGTGGTACATATATAATGGAATATTATGCAGCCATCAGAAAGCAAAATCTTGCCATTTGCAATGACAGTGGATGGAACTAGAGGGTATTATGCTAGGCGAAATAAGTCAATCAGAGAAAGACAATTATATGATCTCACTGATATAAGGAATTTGAGAAACAAGACAGAGGATCATAGGGGAAGGGAGGGAAAAATGAAACAAGATAAAACCAGAGAGGGAGACAAACCATAAGAGACTCAATCTCAGGAAACAAACTGAGGGTTGCTGGAGGGGAGGGAGTAGGAGGGATGGTGAGTGATGGACATTGGGGAGGGTATGTGCTATGATGAATGCTATGAATTGTGTAAGACTGATAAATCACAGACCTGTACCCCTGAAACAAATAATATATTATATGTTAATTAAAGAAAAAAGAAGCAGAGTTGTGACATAGTTGGTGAGAAAATAATATCAGGGAAATATTAACTCAGATGAAGTTAATTGAAAGAGTGATATAATTCATTAGTACGTATATATTTTCAAGTTCATGTGTACATTGTTGTGTTTTTATATATGAAGTGGGCCAAAGGAAAAATACGTGTCATGAATATGAAGATGCACCTGAAATAAGCACATTTTTTATTAGCATCTTAAACTTTTTAAGAAAAATGGCAACACTTTGCTAATATGACTAATGGGAATTATTTGAGTATTGACTTTTCTGAACATGCTGGAGAGGATGTGGGTGAGATAATCTTGTTTCAAATATATATATTTATTTATTTATGGATGAAAGCTAAGACTCTCAAATGCAACAATATGGGTTCCATGATTCCCATAGGGGTATATTCTCCTAGTTTTCTTTTGTATGCCAATTAGTTTATGCTGAATCCAAACCCCAACCAGGGATTTATGAATTTTCAAGTTATTTTCCCAGAAACCTATACCTTCTCACTAACAGAGGTTTGAATTGTATTTTATATTAGATTTATGTTATTTGTGATCTATTTATTTTCTCTGAAGAATATTTACACTGTCTCTACTGTTATTTCCTATTAGAACTTCAGTGATTTTTTAAGTTCAGCTTGAGCATGGAATGCCAAAGACATATTTTTATTCAGAAAATGTTTAAAAACAAAGATAAATAAGAAAAAAATCTACATCTCACAGTTGCACCATATGTTAAGGACATTGCTAAATAACCAAAATTCAACCAAATAAATTTTAAAAATCTAATTAGTTTTATTGAGTGATTCATGAATCAGACAGCACCCCATCTAGTAATACAAAAAAGCTTCAAAGGCTGCAGAAAGGGAACAGTTTTTAAAAGCAGGACTGGGAAGACGTTAGTGAAAAAAGGATTGTTTGGGGTGAGATTACTTTTCTTTGAGAGACAAAAGGATTTATTGAGGTTAACATAATCTTCCATTGGGAATTAAGCTAGCTTTTAAATCTTGGTGCATTTAGCATAAGTGACTCCATTCTGAATTTGTTGTTGTTGTTTGCCAGAATTAAAGTAAGAAAAACATTTGATAGGGAGAAACATTCAACGATACAGACTATTTAATGGAAGATCAAGGTGAATAAATTGATAAAATGAAACGACTTTGAGATGTTGAAGAAAAAATTGAGAAAGCTTGTTAAACAGTAAAGCTTTGACCCTAAGAATATTTTGTATTGAGTGTAAATATTGACCAGTATTAAAATAAATAAATAGAGTATGTTTCTTTTTTTCTTGTTCAGATATCACCTGTAGCATAAGAAATACCAATTAGGTATCTAAGACATTCTTAAAACTCAAATAGATATCTCATTTGCATATAAATAAAAAATCACTGTGTCTAAGGTTATATCAGTCTTTGGGAGATTAGTTCTTTCTCATAATTTATTTCCACTGTTTATTCAGGCCATTTTATTAGACCCAGATATTTCATGCCTTCTAGCATGAGCCTTTAAAGTGCAAAGACAGGAAAGACTATAGCAATAAATTTGTTGCTCTGACATTCTCTCATTTACCTTTATTCCAGTAGGTCTGCACTCAAGCCTAGAAATGGTGGCTTTAGTTTGAAAGGTTTGTTGGCTTCTTTTAGTTGAAATCTATCAGGAGTGTAGATCAAACGGATAGTAATTATTTTATTAATTTGAACATTTAGTCTAACTTCCAGATTTATTATTATTTATTATTAAATACATTTTTTACAGAAATCTGTGTCATAGCATTATAAAGTGTGCTATTGAATTCAAGGGATGAAATTTAATATCTCAATGTGGCCATAGGTGATTATATAAATTCATACGAAGGGGACCATATAGTTTTTCTATTCCTATTGTAGCTGTAACAAATTACTACAAATTTAGTGTTCGAAACAACACAAACTTATTCTCTTATAGTTCTGGAGGTCAGAACTATTCCTCCTGGAGACTCTAAAGAGAATCACATTTTACGTCATTTCTAGCTTCTAGAGGCCAGCTGCATTCCATGGCTTGTAGTCTTATCCTCCATCTTCAAAGCCAGCAGTGTAGTATCTTTCAATTTCTCTCTTTCTTTCTGCTTTCATTGTTAAATCACCTATTCTCGGACCCAGACACTGGGTCCACCCAGATAATTCAGGGTAATTACCCCATTAAATATCCTTAACTTAGGTCTACAAAGTTTTGTTTTCCATGTATGACAATATATTCATATAATATAATCTCCAGTTCTTGGGGGATAAGGACCTAGACATCTTAAAGAGGCCACTTTATTTTAATGAATGTCCCTTTAAAAGTTTACTAAAAAAAAAATAAATAAATAAATAAATAAATAAATAAATAAATAAAAGTTTACTAAATACTTAAATGTTCTGGGTAATAAAACATACCATGTCTCTAAACTGGGAATAGTTAATTAAGCATGGCCTGTAATGATCTAGAAACTGAGTTTTTATCTATATCCATGATGAAAGGAAACTCTTACCGCAGCTGAATGACCTTGACTGAGTAATGTAGTCCTTAGCATATTCCAACTTTTTTAGCTAGGAAATACTAGTTTTCCCATTATAGCTAAAAATGGAGGCATATAGAAATAAATTACCTTTCCCAGGATTATGCAAGCTTTCCAGCCTCAAAACCCAATTGAATGGAAACATAAAGCTTTGGAAAGCTGAGAAAAGTTAGAGTGAAGAAAGTAGATTGTCACTAATTGTATAAAGTATAATATAGGTGTGTTGGGTTATGAAAGAACAATTTCAGGAAAAATGTCAAACTCATAGATACTTAAGTATGTGGGTTAACAATCGTATTTTATGTTGCTATAGAAAGTAGTTTTATAATATGTACTTTAATTCAAGTTTTTACCAAGCTACATAATGAGGAAGGAATGTAAAAAGCAAAACTAAATAAAAATACTCCATCTAGATAATTTAGCTAGTAAAAATGTATTTACACACAAAAATTATTCCATGAAACAACAACAAAAAATTGCCTAGTAATATATTAAAATGTCAAATAGTTTATATCTTAAAAAATCCATCAAAATAAAAGTTTATCTAGTATAATCATCTTCAGCCTTAGTCACATTTAAAAATGTTTAACCACTGTGGATATGAATTATAAAATACAATATGAATCTACAGTTTCCTAAAAATACTGTTTTATAATATCAGTGTCCAGATTAATGGATGTTTAATATCAAGCTTAAAACCAAAAACTAAAACAAAACAACTAAATAAACAAACAAAAAAACCCAAAAAACTATATGGGAGTTTAAAGCCTTTTATTATTTTAGGTATGACATATCTTATTGCAAAATTAAACAAGACTTTTCAGAATATTAATTCACCATGAATTTAAAAATTACTGGCACTATTGAAGTGACTGTATTTATCTGTATATGATCTCTTGTCCCTAATGAGTCCAAATCCACTGTGTAGTGGGAGGAAGAATTAGTCTAATTAGGAAATGTTTGCTGATCCAATAATCAAATAAGAATTCCTGGTAACTTAGTTTCTGTTTGGGTGACTGAGCTAAACCTGTTTCTTCAGAGACCTATAGCCTCTCCCTCTTTCTAGCCAAGGCAGAATCTTGTATGAAGTTGAAATTCACATAATTTTGTGATGGGGAGAGTAGGGAAATGTGAAGAAGGTTGGATACTTGAATTAACATGAAATTCTCTCACCCTTTCTGAAATATGTTTTGATGTGAATTATTAGTTTGTATCACTGGGTGCTAATTATTTACAGTTAATGATCCTAACTACTTTCAGGTATTTTATGATTATGGTCATTTGCTATCAGTTTCAAAGCTCCCAAATGCTAAAGCCACTTTTTTTTTCCAATGCCAACCTCTTCTGGTCCATTGACAACCTAAGATGCAAAAAGGGATATGTAGCCCGCAAATAATTACCCAGGCTTGCAGGAAAATTTTGGTGACTTGATCAGCATTGGTAGAACGGGAGTTTCTTCATCCACTCCTGTTCTTCTCTAGCACTTCTGCTTGTGCCTCTCTAGCACTTCTGCTTGTGCCTCTCTATCAGTGCCCTGCATATACTGGGTGTGGTTGAATGCAGGGCCACTCCCAGAGATACACATGCTTCTTATTAATCAATCAGGGATCTCCTGATATTATGTATTATAGCAACACACTTTTAAAAAATGGACTTACACCTGGGGCAAATAATATATTATATGTTAATTAAAAAAATTTAAAAATGGACTTAATTTTTCCATAATTGCCTCTTTGGAAATGATCTTATATTAATGATTCATTCTTTGACATAATTATGAATAAAAATACTTGGTATTTTGAATTTTTGATGTTTTTATTTTCCCCACTCAAAGATACAATCAAAAGATCGTTAGAAACCCATATTAACTCTGATAATGAAGACAAGGAGTAGGCTTTGCAAATTGAGAACTGCTGGGAAAAAATATGCCTCTCTGCAAGTAAAGAAGAAAATCAAGTAGAATGAGAGTGAGGCTGTTTGAGCAACATAGGATCACTGACATTGCATAAAGAGAATGGAAAAAGGAGTAACGAAGTCACTTTTGTCCACCTAGAGTCAAACTACTTACCAATAAGTTAAAATTTCAGCAAACTACAATCTAATTTTGGTTCAAGACAATGCCCTGATTCCTTGAAAAGAGCTTCTGACACAGACTAGGGGACATAGAAGAGGGAGAGAATGAAGCACTATTGAGAGAACTCATTCCCAGAAAATGCACAAAGATTGCTTGTTTTTCAGTGATGGTAATAGTCATACAAAAATGAAGGAAAAAAAACCTCAGACTCAGAAATGGCTGTAATTGGAAGCCTGGGAGAGGTAGAAAGAGCAATTTACAGAAATGTTGATGGAAAAGGGATTAAGAGGATTGAAATACAACCTACAGGTATAAATGAACAATTTTAAAATAATGATATCCATAAATAACTATAGATATAAAGCATATATCTGTGAAGAGAAAAGCAAAATGAATGAATACAAATGATGGCAACTTGCCAGCATACCTAATTCCTTACATTCATACCAGGTGAAACATGAAAAGTGGGAGTGTGAGAAAACATTTTCAATGCTGAAATAAAGTTCTCTTAAACCATTTCATAGTTATTTTTAAATTGTTAATATTGCATTTTTTGCACATTAAATATAGACAAGGCATTGATGAATATCCCACAGATGAGTAAGATAAGGACATTTGATTTGAAGGAATTTATAATTTAGTGAGATATACAAATAATTACCGTGTGTTTATTTATCATTTACTTACCATAAAACAAAAAAAGGAAGATATAAATAAAGGTGCCTGAAGACATCTAAAAGGAAAAGTTTATTGTAACTCACATCTCAGCATCTACCAAACAAAGATGGCAACATACCTGACATGGAGTCATAAGTCTCTGAATACTTGTATTGAAATTAAATCAAAACCTCCAAAATGAACTGTACTTTAAAATCCAGTGCCTGAAAACATCTAAAAGGAAAAGTTTATTGTGACTCACATCTCAGCATCTACTGAACAAAGATTGCAACAGACCTAACATGGAGTCGTGTCTCTGAGTACTTGTATTAAAATTAAATTAGAACTTCCAGACTGAAATCAGGTTTTTAATTTATAGTCACTGGGTTTTAATCTATCTTTCAGCCAAAAAGATATAACTCTAACGTTATGCAAGGTATTCTCTTCTCAAAATCAAACATTTCCAGCTATTTTGTCATATACCCCATATTTTCCTTGTAACTCCTAGATTATAAGCATCCTTAAGTTGGTTAAGGTATCTACCTATTTCTTCTTTCTTCCTTCCCTCCTTCCCTCCTTCCCTTCTTTCCCTTCTTCCCTCTTTCCCTCTCTAACTCCCTCCCTTCCTTCTCCCTCCACTACCACCCTCCCTCCCTCCCTCCCTTCCATTTAAAGGATTTAAAGCAGTTTCAGGTTTAAAGAAAAATGAGCAAAAAATACAGAGTTCTTGTATCACCTCTCAATCCCTAAGCCCCCTCTCATTTCTCCTATTTTTAACTTACTTTTTTTTTTTAAGATTTTATTTATTTATTTGACAGAGAGAGAGAGATCACAAGTAGGCAGAGAGGCAGGCAGAGAGAGGGGAAGAAGCAGGCTCCCCGTTGAGCAGAGAGCCTGATGTGGGGATGGATCCCAGGACTCTGAGACCATGACCTGAGCCTAAGGCAGAGGTTTAACCTACTGAGCCACCCAGGTGCCGCCCCTATTTTTAACTTCTTGCATTAGTGTGGTAAATTGGTTACATTTGATAAGCCAATAATGATACATTTACTACAGCCCATAGTTTGCATTACTATTCTTTGTGTTGTACATTTTAGGGATTTTGACAAATGTATGATGTCATATAGCCATCATTTCTCTCTCTCCCTTTTTCAAAATTCTTCCTCTCTTCTTTAATTCCTTCAACTAATTACCTATTGACTGAGAACTCTGCCTTTAACAAAATATAGGTATTAAGTGTAAATAAAAGTGTGTAAGACAAAGTCTGCACCAAACTAACTCAAATGTTTATGTAAGAGAGAAACAGAGAACAGAGAAAATTCCGTATTGCAAAGTAAAAAGCATTTGCCATGGAAACACAATAAAAGCAGACAACTTACTATTTTTGGTCAGCTCAAAAGTTAATGTTTTGTAGATTTGAGAGATTAAGGCATATGCTAAAAAGTAAAATGTTATTTATTGCTCACCAGGGGAGATGTTTGTTCCTCAGAGGAGAGGTGGGAGCTGTGCCTGGCGAGATATGCTAAAGTCTGGTAATGAAGGGTATTAAATGCTATGTACAAAATTACCAAAGTGGCCAAAGTTAACACTGCCAAAGGCAATTGGCTGGTGATTCAGAATGAAAAATAAATGTTAGGTGGTTACAAATGTCAAAGAAAAGAAAGAGGGGGGTGTTTTGCCAAATCTTAAAAAAGCAAATTCTAACCTAAAGTATAACAACACACAGACGTTTTTGAAAATTTAGTAAGTTTAGACAAAATGTGTGTGCAATTCAGTTGAAGTGCCTGATTTTCTATATAAAACTGAGAATTCTGACACATCTAGTGTGAACGTTACATTTCTAATAACATAGCTATATCATATTCTGCTATGTTAATAAGAATATAATGAACTTGGGGCACCTGGGTGGCTCAGTCATTAAGTATCTGCCTTCAGCTCAGGTCATGATCCCAGGGTCCTGAGATGGAGCCCCGCATTGGGCTCCCTGCTCAGCGGGAAGCCAGCTTCTCCCTCTCCCACCCCCCCTGCTTGTGTTCCTTCTCTTGCTGTGTCTCTATCAAGTAAATAAATAAAATCTTTAAAAAAAAATCTTATGAACAATTAGCACTATATAGACACTATTAAAATTTATAGGATAATATGTTTAATGACCTTTTCAAGTAAACCTATATCCTTGTAGTTAATGGCAGTTTGGGGGAAATTTCTACTGACTTGCTTCAGATTTATACATGGAAAGTTTTGGTCCAATCAGTCCATTTTTTGCACTTTATATTAAATCTTTCCTATTTCTGGACCTGACTAGTGTGTGTTGTATATTGTTTCATGTTCCTCTGGGTGGACCCAATCTAATAAACAGTTATAAACAATGGATATTTATTTCTCTTTTGTTTTTCGTCTACTGCCCTCTACTTTCAGGAAAACTGCAAAAATATATCCAGTCTTCTACACCAACATTTTCCTAAGAGGGGCTGTTTCAAGCTTCAGGATGAAGGTGGATATTCAGGTGTTCAGATATGGAACTACTTTCTCCAGTTAGCCTATGAAGGGTGGGAGAATATGCTACCCCCAAATATGCCAGTTTGCCATCAGGATTATTTTAAGAAAAAGGCACCTGAGAATCATCAGGTGCAGAAAGATCATTCTAATTTCCTTTTCTGTCTGAGAACAGGAGATAAAGACTCCATGTGAAAAAAGCCCTCCCTGTACCAAAAGAAAAGAAACATTCTTTGACAGGGAGGCAGATACAAGAGAAAATTCTGTACAAATAGACTTCTTTAAAATAATTCTTATCTCACTTTAGTCTCCCCATAGTTAAGTTACTTTTCCATAACTGCCTCTCCTTGTTCAACCTAATATAAAAGGATTCAGATTTTGCCACTTCCTTAGATCTTCATCTCCTATGAGAGAGAGCTCTTGTATCACATAGAATTTGCATGTGTTCTCCTGTTAATCTTTCTTATGTCAATTTAATTCGCAGGCCCAATGAAAAACCCAAGAAAGGTAGAGGGAAGACCTTGACTCCCTTATATTTATCAGTACAAGGCAGGCATTTACATTTCTAGTTGCTTGACCCACTATCTCTCTACTCTTTGTGACTAGAAAAACAAAGGATTGTTAGTCATTGCACCTTGATAATATAATGTTCTTGGTGTGCTAATATAAATTACTCTTGGGAATTTTTAGTATGACTACCCTATGTTAGAATTTTTAATGTATTCTTTAATTCCTATAGTTTCATTCAATTAACTGTTGATCTTGAAATGACTTAGATGGGATAATGGAATATATGAATATATATTTATGTAGCCAGAACTCAACTAATTATATTCACTTTTCTCCTTGCAATTAGTATAGATGAAATTAAAAATAGGGTGACAAGAAGTCCTATTAAAATGAGAAACTAAATTTACATTTAGGGTGTGGCTTTATGAAATATTGTAGTGATACAAACATAAATATACAAATATTTATGAAATATACAATGAAATATACAAATATTTATGAAATATTGTAGCGATACAAATATAAAACTTCAGATCCAGATAGATGCTTGGTAAATATTCAGAAGTCACCCAGATGTAATTTTAATACCAGTAGGAGTTGTGACCTATAATAATAGAAAATGACAGAGAGAGAGGCAGGGGTAGAGGGAGAAAATGTTTAATCAGTTCACAAAGTAGAAACAGGTTGCTGCAGAATTGTGTAAGGATGTAACACTTTACTAGGGCCAAATAAGAAACTTTAGATTTTAACACTAGTAAACGTAAAAATCTGTCCATATGATAAAGGTTGGTAAATATTGTTTTAATATGTGTGCATGTGTGGGGAGAAATTTAGACATGTTTATCTCCCTAAGACTAAGATACTGATATGACTTGAATACATGATTATGAACAATAAGACCACAATCATGGTCACAGTTTAACTGGCAACAATAAAAAATGGGTCATTCTGTGTGTAGGTGTGTGAAAGTTATCACACTTAACTAAAATTATCTGCACTTAAGTAACCTTAGTAATTTGAGCTGTTAACCTCAGTTCACTTTTGTTAATTCCAATTTACTTGGAATATTGTAATTATATCATTGAAGTTAAGAGTTTTTTTAACCCTGGAAAGGCTTAGAATAAAATATAGATATGATGATGTAAATCATTTACACATTAATGATCTCTTTTTGGTTAGGGATAATATCTGTATTTGGAATAAAAATGTAATGATTAAAATAATTACCTATCTTAGAGACTCAGAAAATTTACTTTGGTACTTCTATTTAAAATGTGTTGCCGGGGCGCCTTGGGTGGCTCAGTGGGTCAAAGCCTCTGCCTTCAGCTCAGGTCATGATCTCAGGGTCCTGGGATCTAGCCCTGCATCAGGCTCTCTGCTCAGCGGGGAGCCTGTTTCCCCCTCTCTCTGCCTGCCTCTCTGCCTGCTTGTGATCTCTCTCTCTGTCAAATAAATAAATAAAAATCTTTAAAAAATAAATAAATAAAATGTGTTGCCAAGTGATAGATTTTCCACTTCATATTTTATTTAAAAGTTCTACAAAGGAGCACATGGGTGGCTCAGTTGGCTAAGCAGCGTACTCTTTTGTTTTGTTTTGGTTTTGGTATAATGTCTTTATTTTTTTAATTTAAATTCAGTTGGCCAACATACAGTGCATCATTAGTTTTCAGATGTAGAATTCCATAATTCATCAGTTGTGAATAACACCCAGTGTTCATCACATCATGTGCATTCCTTAATGCCCATCACCCAGTAATCAAAGAAGAAGCATCCTACTCTTGATGTTTACTCAGGTTATGATCTTGGGATTGTGAGATCAAGCCCTGCATCCAGCTGCGAGCCTACTTAAGATTCTTTTTCTTCCTTTCCCTCTGCCCCTCCCTATCCCCTCAAGCTCTCCCTCTCTCTCTCTCTCAAAAAAAAAAAAAAAAAAAATCTATGAAAATTTTACTCTCTGCAAGCAGCACTGGAATGTTGAGGACAACTTGAAACTGTTTATAAATTTGCCGTATTAAATTTACTATTATGGATTAAATTATTAGGATTAAAGTACCAGTGACTGAGATTATAAATGAATTTTGTGTCAATTAAAATAATTTAAAAAAATCCCAAGTGCCTGATTCTATCAGAGTAAATTGTGGTACTTTATTTACTCCTTTAGAGAGTAGCTTGTGATTTTTTTTTTCTTTCATTTCCTTTGAAATTATATTTTATTAGGCTGAGGTCTTTGTCTCCTTAGAGAAGTCACTGAAACTATCAGAACACCAATTACATCATCTATAAAATGAGACTCTTAAATCAGATAATTTTTACATGACTCTGCATTAAACATCAGAAACAAACAAAAACGTGAGGACTATAATCTAAAGAATTAAATCTGTTAAGGGACGATTAAAAAAATCTTTAAATCATATTCTCAAACATGGCTGAGGAGAGATTGCTTCCAGCAAGAAGTGAATGAGAAGGGACACCTGGGTGGCTCAGTCGGTTAAGCGACTGCCTTCGGCTCAGGTTATGACCCCAGGGCCCTGGGATCCAGTCCCTTATGTTGGGCTTCTTGCTCAGCAGGAAGCCTGATTCTCTCTCTGCCTGCCGCTCCCCCTCCTTGTGCTCTCTCCCTCTCTCTGACAAAAAAATAAATAAAGCCTTTAAAAAAAAGAAACAAAACTGAGAAGTTGTGCAGTGCTAAGAGTCCTCAGAGTCCCCACCTAACCAAAGAGGAGAGACCTCACTGAGCACCTTGGTCATTCAGTTGAGACCGAAACAAGGCCACTCTTATCTCATCTTTTTGGAGTTTGAAGTAATGTCTTGCTAGTGTTTGATATACATTTCAAAGATGAATTCAGACTGCTCCTTTATCAGTTGGACTGTGATTGATTCACTTTTCATTCAGTAAGATAGCTAAAATGATCAATTTTCCCAGACTTTAGAACATTTCAATGTCTGTGTCTGCAATTGAAGATTGTCTAACTTTACAAAAAAGTCTAACCCTAAGTTTGAATATTTGTTTTTATACAAATGTGCATTTTATGTTCTGTTCCTGAAAAATTATCCATTTAAATGTTACAGATAAAATAAATTACAGAAGATTTATTGTCATGATTCTAAACATTTAATCTGATTTTTAAAATATAGCTTAAAATCCCAGAAGCTGAAATAGTTTTTATAAGAAAATTTGTAGGAAGATTCTGGTAGACATTGGAATGGCTTTAGGCATTCATCTTTGAGAAGCTGAAGAAAACAATTAGTCTTCAGATTAAACACACACACATGCATACATATGCACATAAACAGGGCATAATCATTAACATTCACATTTCAAGTTGTAGAAATACAAGTATTTCAGCTTCCAAATACCCAGCCAAGGTGTTCCTTGGTGAGTTCTCATTAATTGAAAGAATTTTTTTTTTTCCTGAAGAATAAAACATACCTACTAAAGAACAGAATTGAAGGCTAGAGATTAAGGGTCTATCTTCATGCCTCCAAATCTTTCATCTCAAAATTTATGTTACTTTTATGTTTTTAAAGTGCTTTTTTATTACTGTGGATTATGTTTAATGTTCTAATTCTTAATATTTAAAAATAATATTATTTATATAATCAAATTTTTAAAATATTTTCTTTTAATATTTTAATTTACATTTTATAGTGATTTAATTATATGTTTCATGTATTTGAAATATATGTTAAATTCAGTTGTCTGAAATCTGTGAGGAGTCAGGAGATATTTATCTCTACTTCTTTTTTTACAAAGGGTAACAAGCTGCTTCTCAGGTATATCAGACTAAGGTGTTAGATTTAAGAAGAAATAATCTTCAGAATAAAATGCCCCCATGGCTTTCTATCCCTTAATTTAAGGATTACTCTCGACTTACTCTTCCAGTCTACTGCAAATACTTTCTCCATTAGTTTTCACCAATTTGTACTACTGGAAATCTGGATTTTCTTTTTTCATCGATCCATGTGGATTTTCTAACCTGACTTTAGTCTCTACTCTTGGGCACAGCATACCTGCGATTTTGTACAATTCTGTGCCTGGCCATTTTTGTTAGGTTGTTTCCTCATATATCTGTATCTATATTACTTTCCTACTGCTGCTGTTGCAAATTGCCACAAATGCAATAGCTTTAAAAAACACAAATTTATTGTCCTACATTTCTGGAGACCGGCAGCCCTAAATCCCTAAATTAATTTCATGCAGCTAAAATCAGGGTGAAACAACAACAACAACAACAGGGCTGGTTCCTTCCTTAAGTCTTTCTCTTGTAGCTCACTGCATTATACCGTTTGTAGACCATTCTTAATTTTCAAAGTTTATTGCTCCAATATCTGCCTCCAACATTACATTACCTTTCTCTCTCTTCCATACTTACTAGATAATCCAGGATAGTTTCCTGTCACAAGACCCTTAATATGTACACCCATTTAAACTTTGAATGAGACAAGGATTATCCTCCATCATGATTAGTTAACATGATCCTGACCAATCCTTAAAAGTCTTGGCTAATTTGTAATACTTAGAGTTCCTGGCCAATGCTGTAAGGAAATAAAAACAAAAATAATAAGGGTTTTAGGATGAGAAAGGAAGAAATAATCAGTTATTATTTGAAGAGTGTCTGTAAAACCAGATATAGAATCATCAGTGTCTTTAAAATTAATAAATAGGATATCTATAAGATCAATTTAAAATCAATATTATTTTACTTTATCATTAAAGAGTCAATATAATGTAATTTAAAAAAAATTAGGTGCGTATTCTACCAACCTACCAAAGTTGGAAGAATATTTTGAAAAATTCCTCTTCAGGCCCAGAATACGAGTAAACCTTGATGGATATTAGCATGAGATTTGACAGGTTGATGTAAAAGAGAAAGCACTTTTTATAATCCGAAACTTGGGATCGGTACTTAAGCACAGTGATAGCTGAAGCACATCGTCAGTGGTGTGCTAAATTTCCTTGTTTATTATATAGAGTAGCTATCATTCCCACAGGTATTCCAGCTACCAGCGAATATCCTCCTGTAGATTCTACAAGTCCTAGACCAGATGCATGGTCATGTCCAGCTCTGTAGCAAAGGATGCTAGTGATTCTTGAATTTCTCCTGTGTCATTGAGAGACACATGCAGGTTCGTTCAAGTATGTTCTTCCTCATCTTTATAAGTTCTGCCTCATCTTTATTGCTTCTATTTGGTCCTCATTGCTCTCATTTTGTCTTCTTCCCTTTTTCACATCCATCCTTCCTTCAAGTGCTGTCAGCTGCTGTCTTGGATGAACTATAGAATCTTCAAACCCAATATTATAAGCAGAAACAACAGCCACCAAAATACTTTTCAGTCAGCCCCTATGATTTTGTAAGAGTTCATATCTGCAATAGATCTCTTATTTTATATTACTCATGTTGGTTCTCTGATAAAGTTTTGGTAGACAAATATACTCCTTACTATAGCAATAAAAACAATAAGAAACTAGAACTTAAAAATTCTTATGGTCTCAGAAAATACTAAAATATTTTAAAATAATGGATAAGAAAACTTTGGATAAATGAAACATCCCATGACATTGAATGAAATGGCATTATATTTAAACATTCTGTTTTTCCCAATAAATTTTCAAATTCAATCCTATTTAATAAAAATTCCATTTGGTTATATATTTAGAAACTTGATAAACTGTCCCTAAGATATATGTGGAAGAATAAACGTTCACAAATAGCAAAGTCAGTTATAAACATAAAATGTATAAATAGATAAATTTCTGTACCAGATTTTAAGACATTTCACAAAACCATAGCAATGAAAGCATGTCACCATTTAAGGGTCACAGTCAAGGTTTGACTGCATAAATTGTGAGTTGAAGTGGAAGTGATGTGGACACTATATCTCATGTGTATCACATGAGGGTTGACTAATTTCTGTCTTCACAGACATTATATAGTCAGATATATAATAGTGATTAAGCCAGTGTAACATTGCTAATCAGACCTAAAATCAGTATTTTCAGTTTAATTCATTTTTACATTTAGTAGTTTTCCATTGCTGTTGTACAAAACTTCCAAAAGTTTAGTAGCTTAAAAAAACAAGTTTATTGGTTTACATTTCTGTAGAAATCTGGCATGGGTCTCAGTGGGCTACAAAGTTTTGGCAGGCCTGGGTTCCTTTTGGGAGGGTCTAAGTCCAGGGCCTTTCCAGATTCTAGAGGATACCCACATTCTTTCCTACATCATCAAAGGCAATAACATGCCTCTCTATGACTATTCTTCAATAGTCATATCTCTTTGTGACTCTGAACTCAGCCAGAGAATGGCCTCCAATTTTAATGACCCATGTGAGTAGATTTAACTCTGAATGATCCAAAATAATTTCCACACCTCTGTGTTCATAACTTAATACTATCTTCATAGTCCCTTTTGCTATGTGAGGTAACATATTTTTTTGGTTCCAGAGATTAAGATATGGACATTTTGGAGGAGACTTTATTCTATTTTTTTTTTAATGATATACTATTTTTTTGTTTATTTATTTATTTATTTATTTTTAAATTTTATTTTTTTATTTGACAGAGAGAGAGAGAGATCACAAGTAGGCAGAGAGGCAGACAGACAGAGAAGGGGAAGCAGGCTCCCTGCTGAGCAGAGAGCCCGATGCGGGGCTTGATCCCAGGACCCGGAGATCATAACCTGAGCCGAAGGCAGAAGCTTAACCCACTGAACCACCCAGGTGCTCCATATTTATTTATTTTTTAATTAACACATAATGTATTATTTGCCCAGGGTACATGTCTGTGGATCCTCAGGCTTACACATTTCACAGCACTTACCATAGCACATACCCTCCTCAATGTCCATAACCCAGCCACCCTATCCCTACCCGCCCCTACCCCCCAGCCACCCTCAGTTTGTTTCGTGAGTTTAGGGGTCTCTTATGGTTTGTCTCCTTCCTGATCCCATCTTATTTCATTGCCCTTTCCCACCCCCTACGACCCCCGACTCTGCCTCTCGAATTCTTCATATCAGAGAGATCATATGATAATTGTCTTTCTCTGATTGACTTATTTCACTTAGCATAATACCCTCTAGTTCCATCCATGTCATGGCAAATGGCAAGATTTCATTTCTCTTGATGGCTGCATAGTATTCCATTGTATATATATACCACATCTTCTTTATCCATTCATCTGTGGGTGGACATCTAGGTTCTTTCCATAGTTTGGCTATTGTGGACATTGCTGTTATAAACATTCAGGTACACGAGCTCCTTCGGATCTCTACATTTGTATCTTTAGGGTAAATACCCAGTAGTGCAATTGCAGGGTCAAAGGGTAACTCTATTTTCAACTTTTTGAGGAACCTCCATACTGTTTTCCTGAGTGACTGTACCAGCTTGCATTCCCACCAACAGTGTAGGAGGGTTCCCCTTTCTCCACATCCTCGCCAACATCTGTCGTTTCCTGACCTACTTATTTTAGCCATTCTGACTGGTGTGAGGTGGTATCTCACTGTGGATTTGATTTGTATTTCTCTGATGCCGAGTGATGTTGAGCACTTTTTCATGTTTCTGTTGGCCATTTGAACGTCCTCCTTGCAGAAATGTCTGTTCATATCTTCTGCCCATTTCTTGATCAGATTATTTGTTCTTTGGGTGTTGAGTTTGAGAAGTTCTTTATAGATTTTGGATACTAGCCCTTTATCTGATATGTCATTTGCGAATATCTTCTCCCATTCTGTTGGTTGTCTTTTGGTTTTGTTGACTGTTTCCTTTGCTGTGCAAAAGCTTTTGATCTTGATGAAGTC
>CM052883.1:22866129-22981305 GCA_028534135.1 Potos flavus | reverse complement strand
TTTTATTTCTCCTGAAAGGGATTCTATTTCTCCAGAGAGGGATTCTCTGATATCTTCCATGCTTTTTTCGAGCCCAGTTAGCACCTTGATAATTGTCGTTTTGAACTCTATTTCTGACATATTACTAATGTCCATATTGATTAGGTCCCTGGCCGTTGGTACTACCTCTTGTTCTTTTTTTTGTGGTGAGTTTTTCCGCCTTGTCATTTTGTCAAGATAAGAATAGATGAATGAGAGAACAAAATACTAAAAGGGTAGCAGCGACCCCAGAAAAATTAGAAGGGAGCCAAAACCAGGGGTTGAAGAAAAAAAGGGGGGGCGGGAAAAAAAAAAGTAATAAAATAGAATTAAAAAGAGAAAAAGAAAGAAAAAAAATATATATCTATATATATATTAGACTTGTGATTAGAACAGAGCCCCACACCTGATTTTGGGTGTTTTTGGTTTGTTAGAAGAAACTACCTCGCAAAACTTTAAAAAAAGAAAAATTTATAAATATACAAAAATAAGAGTAAACCCTAGGAAGGGATGGAATATGAGTGTAAAGATAAAAATTAAAAAAGATTCCAAAAAAGTGGATTGATAAGAGGTTGGTTGAAAAAAGAGGAGAAAAAAAAAAAGGAAAAAAAAAAGAATAAAAGAGAAAAGAATGTAATCAGGTTGGAGACTAGATCCAAGCCGTGTGCTAGATTTAGGGTATATTTTGATCTATCTGAAGATACAGTATCCCAAAATTTTAAAGAAAAAAGAAAAAAAAAACCTGTATGTATACAAAAAAATAAGGTTAAATACAATGAGGGGATAAGATATATAACTGAAAATTAGAAAAGATTTTTAAAAAGATGTTGATTAGATACTAGTTAAAAAACACTAAAATAAAAGGAAAAATAAAATAAAAATATAAAAAAATACAATAAGAAAAAAATAAAATTTAAAGAATTTAACTCTGAAAGACTAAAGGATCATGGGAAAAAAAGTCATGAATTCTTTGTGTTTCTTTTTCCTAACTTGGGAGTTCTGCCATTTTCTTTGATCGGTGAACCTGGTCTTGGCTGGATAGTCTTGCTGATCTTCTGGGGGAGGGTCTGTTGCAGAGATTCTCAAGTGTCTTTTCCTGAGGCATAATTGCACCGCCCTTGTCAGGGGCCAGTCTAGGTAATCTGCTTGGGTGCATTCTCGGATGCTTTTGTTCCCTGAACGCTTTCCGTACAGCTTTGGAGGAGGGGAATGAAAATGGCGGCCTTCTAGTCTCAGGCCCTTAGGAGCGGAGAGCTTGGGGGCCCCACTCCTCAGTGTGCCCTCAGAGAAAAGCAGTCAATCCCTCCCGTCTGCCTGGTCTCCGGCCGCACTCCGAGCTCACCCAACCTGTGACGGAGCGTTTCTGTCCCTGGCGCACGGTCGTTTGGAGTTTCCAAACCCAGTAGATTCCTGCCGTGTGCTACCGCGCTGCTCCTCCCGGAGGAGGAAGGAGGGGGTCTCTCCGGATCTGCCCCTTGTGGGGTTCCTTCTCGAGGAGCAGTGACCTGACTGTGTCTTGGATCATGGTTCAAGGTAAGCCTAAGCTGGTAGCCCAATGTTTGGCTCGGTCTCTGCTGTTGGCTTCCCCGTTCTGATACCTGGGATCTCTGCCACCCTCAGACACCCTCAGTCTTTCTGTGACCCCACAGATCCTGAAACCACGCTGTCCCCATGAGGGCTCCACCCCCCGCTTAGCCTCTGGAGTGTTATCCCTCAGTGGCGCAGATTTCTAAAAGTTCCGATTTTGTGCTCCACTGCTTTGCGGCTTGCGGGGAGCCGGCCCCTCCCCCCGCGGTCTATCTTTCCGTCGCTTTGGATTCACTTTTCTGCACGTCCTACCGTCCGGAAAGTGGTTGATTTTATGTTCCTAGAGGTGCTGTTCTTCTTCTCTTCTATCTCCTGTTAAGTTTGTAGTTGTTTAGAGTGGTTTGATAACTATCTAGCTGAACTTCTGGGATCAGACACTATCTCCGCCTCCTACTCCTCCGCCATCTTGCTCCTCCCCATTGGAGGAGACTTTATTCTACCTGTAACGCATATTGTCAATTAAAGTGATGAAATGAGTAGCTATATGAATAGGAACACTAGGGGCGCCTGGGTGGCTTAGTGGGTTAAATCGTCTGCCTTTGGCTCAGGTCATGATCTCAGGGTCCTGGGATGGAGCCCCACATGGGACTCTCTCCTCAGCAGGGAGCCTGCCTCTACTTCTCTCTCTGCCTGCCTCTCTGTGTACTTGCGTTCTCTCTCTCTCTGTCAAATAAATAAATAAAATCTTTAAAAAAAAATGAATAGGAACACTAATCTCAGAAAGTTCCCCACTGTGATGTTAAGAACCCTCAGTGTTTTTAGATCTGTGGATTTTCTCCCACTGCAGATGAGTGTGAAGTCTCTTGAATCTCCCTTTGTGTGAAGTCAAGTTTTTGACCAGAATGTCTGATCTTACTTTGACCAAAACTCTTGTGAGATGCCGTCTACAATTTTACTCTAGGATTCCTGGATCTATTACCATATCACCATAGTAATATTTCCAGAAAGTGTAGGGCCTAATTAAGACTGATAATGAACAATTAAATCATAGTTTTATTCCAATTTATGCAGTTTTGTTTTCATTAGAAGCATCTTTTTGTATATGGGTAAGGCAGATGGTCGGCTTTAAATAGTGTTGATATAAACTTAAGTAATAGGAGTGTAATATCAATAACACAAGCTCTGAAGAAAATAGCCAAATAAATGGAATTGAATATGGGTTAGGGTGTGAGTATGTTAGAGAATGGAAAACCTGATGAAGAAACGAACAATTGGAATATACTTGAATAAGCATACTGCAAGTTAAGAGATTCACTTGGAAGACAGCTTTTTTTTTTTTTTTTTTTTTTAAATTTGACAGAGATCACAAGTGCAGAGAGAGGGGGAAGCAGGCTCCTGTGAGCAGAGAGCCCCGATGCGGGGCTCGATCCCAGGACCCTGAGATCATGACCTGAGCCAAAGGCAGAGGCTTTAACCCACTGAGCCACCCAGGTGCCCCAACAGCTTGTTTTTGAGTTTGCGATTTAGGAGATGAATAGTTAGAACCATGAAAAATTCAAGCTCAAGACTGGGTATGGGTTCTTGAGGGGGAATGGAAGAGAAGGACTGATGGATGCGCTATTTTCATATTTAAATAATATATGTTAATGAGAGCTGTTTTAATAGAGTAGAGGAATTGATATAGGAGCTTAAGCTATCAAAGAAAGATATAGGGTTAGCAGAAGGTAAATCAATAATCCTTATATAAAGGTCATGGGAATGCAATAGAAACATAGCATGATACTCAGAGGAAACAGAATTTTTATCACATGATGGAAAAACAGTATTTTGAAAATAGTGTTTGGAAGCAAGGGCAATACTAGTGCCACTTCCATACTCTGAGTTATATATAGCGTTAAAAGAAAAAAAAAAACTTTTAGGTAGTAAGGAAAATAAGAAACATAGCGATAGTAATAGTTTAATAAAAACAAGGAGGAATGTTCAGGAAAACACTTGTTGAACATCAGTAGAAGTTTCAAAGTACCTTCTGGAAAAGTTGGTTCAGTTGGAGGAAAAGGAACTATTAAATACATCTAAATGTACAGATCATGCTATAGGAAATTTAAATTAAGTACATAACTACCAGTATGGTACAGGCACCAAACAATCAGAACAAATACTGAATTAAAATGACCAGTAGAGCCATATTCATTTTTAGTAGCTGAACAATAGTGTTAGAGTTCTGTTCTAGAAGTGATTGATTGAAAATTTGTATTTAAGACAGTGCCATAGGGGTGCCTGGGTGACTCAGTTCCTTAAACACCCAACTCTCGATTTTGGCCCAGGTCATGATCTCAGGCTTATGAGATCTAGCTCCACATCAGGCTCTGCACTCAGTGGGGAGTCTGCTTGAGATTCTCTTTCTGCCTCTCCCTCTGCCCCTCCTCTCTTTCTCTCTCTCTCCTCATTTCTAAAACAAAACAAAACCAAAAAAAACAGTGTCATAAATAAAAAAAGAATACCAGGTGTGGATATTGTAGTGGAGAAGAGAACACACAGGTTTGGATTGATGAAACTTGTATTAACCATCATCATATGGTTTTGGTAGGTAGTATTATTGTTGCCATTTCCGTCAGCAGAGTGCAAACACAATAGTCAGGTTGTTTTTTCACTTCAGAAGCATCTAGGAGTAATTTTAAATAAAACCACCCAGACAGTTTCTGGGAAAGTTATTCTTCCTATGGTGATAAAAAGGAAAATTTCAAAGGCTTATTTATTGATTGATGGGGACTTATAGCTGCTTCCCTGATTAAAATATATGAGAGATTATCTTATCTAAATATTGAGTATTTTCTTTAACTGCACCTCGTGTGTGTGTGTTTGAGAGAGAGAGAAAATGAGAGAGAAAGAGAGAAATTGGGAGTATGAAGAGTTGGACGGTTCAGTTTTTTAGCTTTTGTGTTTATCAACATTGATTCTGTATTCTTACATCATCACTTTGTGCTTTTGGAATCATCTGTGAAAACCTTATGGTCATTTGTACTCTTCTGTACAGAAAATG
The DNA here is from genome assembly GCA_028534135.1 of Potos flavus. Taxonomy (NCBI): domain Eukaryota; kingdom Metazoa; phylum Chordata; class Mammalia; order Carnivora; family Procyonidae; genus Potos; species Potos flavus. The sequence continues at coordinate 22,976,720 of CM052883.1, read as the reverse complement.
ACATTCACTGTAAAGTCCAAATCCTCAGAAGGCAGCACTATTTTTGGAAAAGTGTTTTTGTGCAGGTCTGTGTTTCTGTCATGTTTCCTATGAAAACAGCAGGAATTTTCACCCTCAAGATGATTCCTGTACTGTATATAATTCCACTGTTTTTAGAAAGCAAATTTGAAGCAGCCTTTCTTAGAGACATACCCACTGAGAGCATAGTAAATACAGTTTCACCTATTATGTTGGATTTACTTCTGTTTTCTGGTCCTCACTACTAGCATCAGTCCCTAGTGCCCATACTTGATCTGAAGGCAAAGTGAGTCTAAGAAAAATGAAACCAAGTTTCGATTTACCATTCAGTGTGGCCGTCTTTAGAGATCATCTTAACTGGATTCATTTATTTACAACTGATACATGTCAAAATGGGGCACATATCATATATGTTTGCTTAAAGAAAAGGGGAAAGTATCTTTGAAAAATTCTAAGACTTACTCAATTTTACAGTCTGCCTTTCAGCTCTATGTCCAAGAAGTTAATAATTCTTAGAGACTCCAGTACTGCTGGATGACTTCAGATAAATGATTTCTAATTGGTATAGGGCAGTTGGTACTATTCTTTAATGATTTTGTCCCTTCATGTATTTCAATGATATTTTCACATCTGCATTCTTCTGCTGATATTAGCACTTCCCTGCTTAACCATCTCCTACTTCCTTCAAGAAAATTAAAATCATTGGGCAGACATTGTATCATTTAAGTATATTTGCACTAAAAATAAATTCTTCAAAGGCACACACACACACACACACGCACACACATATGCACATGTATCCTTCTCAGAGGGCTCTCTTCTTCCAGATTCTCTACAGATTTTCCTAGTCCAATCCATAACTATCCCATTTAAAACCATTTTCAACACATTAGATCTATTGCTATTTTGCTGTTTAAGCTAATCTAGAAATATGCTCGGGCCTTCCCCCATCACACGTAAAAAATGAACCCTGGATAGCTTACCAAGAAACAGAAGGCACCATTTTTTTAATCTATGCTCACCTCTTAATGTACTTCAATCTGAACTCTTCGTTTGTCTTTTGCATAATATCTTAACAATGTTATTATTGATCTCATGATTTGTCATTCCATTAGGCATTTTAGACTCTGCAAATGTCTGCCCCATTCAGTTCCTTCTGTTTGTCTTCACTTTTCTTCCTCTGCCTTTATCATCTTTTAATCTCTCTGATTGGAAATTTGTCTTTAACACTTCCTTTTTTAAAACTTTTGACATATAGTCAATAACTCTTGCTTGTTTTGGTTCTTCATTACATAGTAGATTAATCCCCTTATGTATTAGTCCTCTTAACCATCGCTGCTTGTGATGGTTAATTTTATGTGTCATGGAACCCTAGCTAATACACCACTCCTCCAAATGATTGCTGCAACCCCCTAACTTGTCTATTTTCCTCCAGTTTTTCCCCATTAGGTCAATTTGCCTTCCTGCCAGCAAAGTCTCTATCTTAAACATAATCTGACCAAGCCATTCCCGGTTCGAAGGTTTTTAGTGGTTTTCATTCCCTTTACGATAAAATACATTCTTTTTAGTACATTAGAGTTGCCTTTATTTTCATCTCTAGCACCTCATACATGCATTTTTGCTACTATGTACATAATCATTATGTAGCAGTATTTATATAATTTGCTTTACAAACACATTATACTATCCGTGCCTGTTCTTATTTTACCCCATCTATCTAGAATGTCTTGTCCTGCTTTTGCCTCATCCTACTACTTTCTTATTCTCTTTAACTACAGGGATCCTCATTATGCAAGGATTCCTTGCTCGAGTTACCACTGTGCATTGAAAAAAAAAAGAGTCATGATAAGTAAATATTATTAAGTGGCAACTTACTAAATTAGACCTCTCCAAAACATCCTTTTTTTCCAAGTATGATTTCTATTCCTTAGACTGTAACATCATTCTGTTTGTGAATCAGTTACTTGCTGATTGTGGGATTTATAGTATATATACAGTGTAAATCATTTGCAAAGTAAAATTACAAATACAGCCCCAAAATAGGATTTCATTAAGAATATGAAAGAGTGGTCCTAGAGAAGGGTTAAAAGTCATGGTAAAAGAAAAAGTTGGAGAAAAGAACAGGTAGATACATTAAAAAAAAGAAAGATAATAAGGTTCTTTATACAATTGAGGCTTCTCTTGATTATTTCTGGGAAAAAAAATAGTTCCCTTTATGATTTTCATGAAAAAGTCAAACATAAAATACAAAACTCAATAACATTGTTTTACACTGTAATGTTAAAAAAATTAAACAGATAATCACCACTACAGTCAGACTTTGATGCAAGAATCAAATATACAAATATGTATACAAACGTAACTTTTATTAAATGCATGAAAAATTCAGTACGTTTTTGCAACAATTTTTAATTTTACTGTTCACAGTGAATGTTAAAATATATTTTTCACTTTGTAATGAACTTCTGTTCCTCATTTTAATTAAATTTTTTTTTTTTTAGGTTTCAATGAGGGTTGATATATCCCCATGTTGAGTTTCATGTACATTCCTCTATAAATGTACTTTTAATATTTCTATATGTATCTGTTTCCCCTCCAAACACATGCATCATATGTGTAAGCTTTTAGAGGATGTTAATATTACATTTTTAATTTTAAAAAAAGGATGTCAAATACAAGATCTGGGACCTAATAGCTATCCAAATAAAATCCACTAAATAGAATTCAAATAAGTGTACATTCACAGAGTGATCAAGTTCAGTATTTGAAATTATTTTCTGGAAGAGAAGAGTCACAAGAAAGTATTATGCTCACTCACCAGTCAGAAAATAACCACATAAGAAAACATGGTTAAATGGTAAATATCAGGGAAAGAGAAGGAAGTAATGGAAAGAAATAATAGTTTGCAGCAAGAGAAAAAGACATGAAGAAGCTTCAGCTGTTGGTGAGTGTCATATTTTGATAATGGAGGGATATAATGGATACTACTTATAGACATCACATGTTTTGCTGATTCACACTCAGAATACATATTCTTACAAATGTGTATAATTTCAGACTTACTATGTTCACAAAATAAGTATCCTTTTGGGAAAAAATGAAGTAAAATGACTGTATTAAATATTTTAAGAGGCTGAAGTTATTCTCAAAATGATGATACAGGAAATCAGGCAGAAATCAAATGCTTCTTAGTAACCTGTGGAAAAATATGTGCACATGTTTCAAACTTCACAATGAGATAGGAGAAAAATTCACAAAATTTTAATAAAAGATCTGAAATTTGAAAATGTTATGTATTAAACAATATGTTATCAATGCCTGAGTTTGAAAATTAGGAGACTGGATTATTTTTTAAAGGAGGATTATGACTGTAATAAATTCCTCAACCATTGTATGGTAATGTTTCTATCATGGTTATTGTAGTTTTTATCATAAACACTGGGAAATGCCTTGCTAACACATGATTTAAGAATTTAATAGTGGCAGATCAGTGAAACACATGTACAATGGAAATAATTAGGCTGCTAATGCTTCAGATTGTAGGTAGTTACCTAGAGAGATAAATAAAATTTCTGCTATATTTCTTTCAAATGTATATTGTTAGAACAAAAACCATAGATTTTATTGCACACAGCATACTCAATATGTGTAAAGAATCTACATAAGCATTTGAAGACTTTAACTGTAGGTGAATGTATTTCTAGTATACGTATAACATATTTATTGTAGAGGTAGTTTTAGAAAAAAATGCATTTGGAGGCCTTGTTTTTAATATCTACACCTACTTATAACAAACTTCTTCAGATAAGAGATTTTTCAGTAAATTATAAAACATAAATTTTATGACACATAAAGCTTAAAAACTATTAATTTGTAAAAATGTTTCTCCAGATAAATATATTAGCTCAGATAATGTTGAGAGGAATTTGACTGTAGTATTTAGAAAAATGAAAGAAGAGAAGGAAGGAAAGAGAGAAAGAGACAAATAGGAGAGACAGTGCTCAGGCTGGAATAAGAGGAGGAGGGAGGGAAGACCTAAGGAGGCAGATATGGAGGAAGAAGGAAGAAAGAAGAAAGAACAAATCAAAACAATTCTCAGGGCAGAGTACCTAATGCAGAGAGTAGATATGGATATTATCCATAAATACTGATGAGTAGATTGGGCAAATTCTATGCCCAAATTCGTTGGGCATAGAATTTGAGAGCTGAAATAAAATTTAAAGATTTTCACTTACCATTACACATGTGAGAAAGACATTCGGAGTGTAGACAGCGTAGATACATCTAATGAGCTTCCCCATGTAGAGCAGCTCCTTGAAAAGCTTTTGTGTGTGGTTCAGCAGTGAGGGATTTTCATACTGTCTACTTAAAGTGCAAAAAGTTCAGACCCATTCTATTATCCATGGATAGTCCTTCTGCCAAGTACTAAGTGAGGTAAAGGAAAGTAAGACCACAAGAATCAGTAGTACCATTTTCTTCTCCATTGTCCCTGCTTTCCCCCTCCCCACTTCCTCTCTGTCTCCCTCTCCTCTTCCCTCCTTCCCAAACTCCCCTCTTCTCCTTACCTCCCCCTTTTTCTTATCTTTTTTTTTTGCCTCTTGATAGAATTTTATAAATTCTTAATTATAACATACAATGTTTTCCCCCTTAATTTTTAACACATCCTATACTTTGCTGATTATTAATATTACCCTTAGGCTTTTTGGTATGTGTTATGCATGTCGAGTGTCTAGTCTGAATTTCCAAGAAGATAGATAGACATTGGAGTTTTCATTAGCCAAGTGAAGACGTCTTAATAAGTTAAAAGATCATTTGTTTTCAAATATAGTTGAGAGTCAATCTTTTAAAATTCACTTGATTATTAATATATACATTTAAAATTTATTTTTAAACAACAGGCCTTTTTATGATCTTTGAGTAGTTTCTTTTTTTTTTTTTCAATTAATTTAATTTTTTCAGTGTTCCAAGATTCATTGTTCACGTACCACAGCCAGTGCTCCGTGCAATACGTGCCCTCCTCAATACCCACCACCAGGCTCACCCAACCCCCCTACCCCCTTCCCCTCGAAAACTCTCAGTTTGTTGCTCAGAGTCCACAGTCCTTCATGGTTCATCTCCCCCTCCGATTCCCCCAGTTCACCCTTCCTTTCCTTCTCCCAATATCCTCCATGTTTTTCCTTATGCTCCACACATAAGTGAAACCATATGATAATTGACTCTCTGCTTGACTTATTTCATTCAGCATAATCTCTTCCAGTCCCGTCCATGTTGATACAAAAGTTGGATATTCATCCTTTCTGATGGAGGCATAATATTCCATTGTATATATGGACCATATGTTTATCCATTCATCTGTTGAAGGGCATCTTGGATCTTTCCACAGTTTGGCAATTATGGTCATTGCTGCTATGAACTTTGGGATACATGTGGGCCTTCTTTGTACTGCTTCTGCATCTTTGGGGTAAATATCCAGTAGTGCAATTGCAGGGTCATAGGGTAGTTCTATTTTTAATTTCTTGAGGGATCTCCACACTATTTTCCAAAGTGGCTGCACCAACTTGCATTCCCACTATCTTTTTTAACGAGAGTTCTAACCTTTCTTTTGTTTTGCAAAGGGCGTTTTTGGCAATATGGTAAAGCTTATGGACTTCTTTTCAGAATAATGTTTTAAAAAACACAAAAATACATGGATTTAAAGGAAAATAATTCTGTTAACATGTAGTTATTTAAATTTTTGTTAATATGGAAATATATATCTTCTTCTTTTCCTTAATATGATATTTCATTTTCTATGCTCAAAATAAAAGTAAGCAATTCATTTTCATAATGTATAACATAGTTAAGAGTTCATAGTAAATGACAAGTTTAGATGAATGGGAAGGAATAAAAATTACTAGATATAGGTCACTATCAGTATAAATAAATTAAAACACAGGAATTGAGCTTTCTTAGAATAGTTAAAATCTCAAACTCTTAGATAATTTCTCTACATGTTGTGCTTGATCATTCTGGGTCATTGTCTCTCTCCATCATAGGGAGATCTCACTGCACTGGTGAACCTTGCTCTAGATATATGGTTAAAAGAAGACTGAGTTTATTTATTTATTTATTTTTTACTTTATTATTTTTTAAGGCCGTGCTCTACCCCCTGGGTCCTGTCCTGTCACCCCCTTCCCTGTCCCTGTCCTACCCTCTGAGTTTGGATATGCCTTTGCCCTCTGAACCTTGGCCATGCCTCTGCTCCTTCCTTCCCCCTCTTGGTCTGGCTTCTCTGACTAGTCTGTCCCAATTATTTAATTATTTTAATTTTAGTGGCTTAAAACATTTGTTATTTCACAGTTTTCTGTGGGTTATGAATCTAGCCATGGCTTACTTGGGTCCTCTGCTTCACAGTCTCTGAGAGGCTGCAGTCAAGGTGTTTACTGAGTCTGTGATCTCATTTAAAGACTTGACTGGGAAGCATCTGCTTACAAGCTTGCTCATGTAGCTGTTGGGTTGGGTTGTTGATCTTAGTTCCTCACTGGCTGGTGAGCTGGAGGTCATACTTAGTCCCTCACTCCCAAGTGGTCCTGTTTGTCAGGGATTATGTAAGAACTACAGAGAGAATGTTAGGAAGATGGAAATCTCAGTCTTTTATAACTTACCTCAGAAGTGACATCACTTTTGTCACATTTTATTCAGTAGAAGCAAGGCCCTAGGTCCAGTCCATACTCAGTACTGGGGATTACACAAGGTGTGACTTAGGAGATGAGATATAGTATATATACTAGTTGGCCTTCTAAATGGCTTTCAGTGATTCTTACTTCCTACTACATCTTGTGAGCACACATTACTTTTGTTAATGTATAAGTTTGTAACTTTTTAAAATCATTTAACCTCACCATTCTCCAGTTAAATGCATAATGTAAGTCAAAGGTCATATTCTCATAACTAATACAGATTCATGGGGGGATGGGATTCATTTTAATAACAAACTATCTGTTTGCTTATAGAATAAAATAAAACTACAAAATTGAAGGTAAAAGTCATTCTATTCAACATTTTTTATTTTTGTTGTTGTTTATCTCCCTGAACTTTATCTTATTAGGAGCACCTATATGTTTGTTGTTAAAATGCCACAGCAAGGTGGGAATAGGCCATTTAGTCTCTTGTCCTTGGTTGCCATACTTAAGTATCCACCAGGTTGTCCATCTTTGTATCAGGTCGCTCATGCTGTTGTCAGCTTAGATGTTCGCATTCTCACATTGTCTCCATATTTCTTTTATTCTTGCATGCACTTCCACATTCTACTTATTTTAACTATAAGTACTCTCCTTTATCCTGGCTCTCAGTGTCATATTCTCTTAGTTAAAAGGAAAGATCACCTAGTTCTTTTTTCCTTGCTGGGCTGTTCAAGAACTGCATTTGCTCTCATTTCACCTGCTTATGCACTGTACATAACCATCTTACATAACCCATACTCTTTGTAATTTAGCCTGAATGCTGTTTCTTCTCTGTGAGGTTTACCCGTTCTCCTATATTTTAGTTAGAAAATAAGGCTGATACAATAACCCTGTTGAGCAGATTTCCCATATAGCACCTTTTATTTGTTCCACCTACAAACTATTCTTTAAAAGATTAGCTTCAAGTTAGAGAAGCAGAAAGCAGTTCTCTTGAGACCTATTCCATCTTCAGCATTTTTTTTTTTTTTTTGACAGAGAGAGATCACAAGTAGTCAGAGAGTCAGACAGAGAGAGGAGGAAGCAAGCTCCCTGCTGAGCAGAGAGCCCCATGCGGGGCTCGATTGCAGGACCCTGAGATCATGACTTGAGCCAAAGGCAGAGGCTTTAACCTACTGAGCCATTCAGGCACCCCCCATCTTCAGCATGTTCTGATGTCCGACTTGACTACTTTGTTTCATTAAGACAAGAAAATTTCTCTTTTAAAAGCTTTTAATGAGGGGCATCTGGGTGGCTCAGTTGGTTAAGTGTCTGCCTTTGGCTCAGGTCATGATCCCAGGGTCCTGGGCTCAAGCCCACAGAGTGGGGAGTCAGTTTCTCCCTCTCCTCCCCGCTAGCGCTCTCTCTCCGCTCATGCTCTCTCTTACTGTCTCTGTCTCTCAAATAAATAAATAAAATCTTAAAAAAACTAAATAAAAGCTTTTCATGAGAAGGCGAGGGGCAGACACTGTCTCAGATTTAAGATATGTATATCTATCTATATCTCCGTATTCTTAACCTCCCTGTTTCTACCTGTATAATATTAAAAGTTAAGAACTTCTTTCATTCTCACAAAAAACCAAAGTCTAGAAGGTCCAGAAGGTCTAGGGGCAGGAGGTGGCATAGAGTGAAAGGAATGAATGAGAATGAAAGTTCATTAGTTAGTAGATCAAAATCTTATTTTATCACTATATGAAAGTAATTTGTAAATTCTGAAGCTACACACACACACACACACACACAAGCACACTTATAGATGTACTGTACACACAAATTTGTTGCACTATTAATGGAATTACTATACTGTTTTTTAAACATAAAAAGCCTAATCATTAGCAATATTTACTTTGGGAATGCTTCTCAGTCATCTTATAGTTCAAATCAAGTTGTAAAATTCTTGTTCTGTATTCATATAAAATCTGATTTTTTAAAAAATACTATGACAACAAATTTATTGATTTCATTATTTTATCATCATAAATAATTATATTTAAGCACATACACAAAATTCAAGAGATCAAATTATATTAACAACCTATTTCAGAGAACAAAAATAAGGCTTACAAATCATGCATTCATAATTACTGCTAGTAATATTTGATAACAATAGCATTTTATCAAATGTGTGAGTTGTTGGGCGCCTGGGTGGCTCAGTCAGTTAAGTATCTGCCTTAAGCTCAGGTCACGATCCTGGAGTCCGGAATAGAGCCCTACTTCAGACTTCCTGCTCAGCCAGCATCTGCTTCTCCCTCTGCCCTTCCCTCCCCACTCTCACTCTCTCTCTCATTCTCTCTCGCAAATAAATAAATAAAATCTTTAATAAAAAACAAAAAAAACAAAACAAAAAACCCTCAAATATATGAGTTTTCAACTAAATGATGAAAAAAGGTGATTGATTAAGAAAAATCTGAGCACTGGATATTGTATGGAAGTTTTGAGTCACTATATTATAGACCTGAAACAAATAATACACTGTATGTTAACTAACTGGAATTTAAATAAAAACTTAAGAAAAAAGAAGTCATTGGAGTGGGCTCTGAGAAAATATGTAAACATATTAAGTCAATAATGAAAATCTTATATTCATGTGAAGTAGTAAAAGCAAGAACAAAAACAGTAATTTAACATAATCTCATTTTAATTGCAATTCAAATTGTTTACTTTATGACACTGTAACTTCATTTTTTTATATGGAAAATAACACAAAGTTACCATTTCATTAAACTGTGGATGTATATTTATGTCAAGCAGATTTTCACATTACTGCTGACCACTTAAAAACCTCCATATAAAGTTTTTAAAATATCTTATTATTTTCATGGAAACTGGAAAATAACCTAGACATCTGCTCCTTACCTTACATTCTGGCATCTGATTCATTTCTAAGGGGAAAAAAAATCAAAATCTTCGAATTGTGATCTACTTTTCCTTGATATAAAACAGAACATAATAGATATTGTACTTCCTGCAAAGACTGTGCTTTACCCTTATTACGATATCCATTTTTGTCCCAGCACTGAACTCCTTTCTCTGTGGCTGTTAATTTGCAGTATAGTCCACTCTTTGTCAGAGTAATCATACTGGAACATTACTATAGAAGAGTACCATGATGTCCTAGGGAGAAGACACTTGGAGAGACAAGCAAAACATAATTTATATTCCAGAAAACTATATGTGAGCCTGACTCATCACATTTTATGAGAAAAATGTCATGGAGAATTTCTTAAGCTTTTTAAAAAGCAACATATTATTAGCCCTCTTATTAGGTACACTGAGTAACTGCTTTAAAATAAATAATATATTTACCAAAAAAATAAATAAATAAATAAATAAAATAAATAACATATTTACAAAATATAAATAAATAATATATTTATAGAGTTTCTAACACAGTAACAGTAACTAATATTTAATAGGTGTGCAATATATATAGCTTTCTTCCTTATCCATTCTCTTCTGTTGATTCAAATACCAAGTTATCTCCTAGATGAGTAATTTGAAATTTTTAATTAAAGTCACCAAATTTTTTTTTTGCCTTAGTTTGCCCATCATCAATTCTGAACCTCCTCGTCTTTGGGAAATAGGGGCTACATCTGTCTCATTGCTCAATTTAAACTTCAGAGTTGTCACTGATGCCTCTTTTATTCTTCAAATTTTTCCCCTACCAACTAACTTATCAATGATACCTCATTAATCAATCCATTTTACCCTGCATCTTCACTGTAACTACACAGAACAAATCATCAGGATCCTTAGCCTGAACTATAACATATGATATAACTGTAATATTTTGTATATAAATCATACCTCAATAAAGTGATTTAAAAAATCTTTCAACATCTCTCATTGAAATGCATAGTCACTTACCATAGACAAGACCCACAAGAATTGGGTCCTATCTGCTTTGATAACTTTATTTCTTACTAGTCTCGCCTTTGTGAATAGATGTGTGTGTGCAATGTGTGTATATTATTTTGTGATGATAACTAACTCTTTCTTGTATTCACACTTTGTTGATTTTATGGTTTTCAGCCAGGGATACCTTTCCCTGAATCTTTTAATGTCAGGTACTTTAGACAGCTTGTATCTTAGTTTAAATGTATACATATACTTGTCATATACATATATATTAATCACAGTACTAATTGCAATTGCCCATGAAATTCGAAGATAAAATGAGGCACAATCATTAGGTAAAAAACTGTAGAGCAATACAAATAAATGAAAATATTATCATTCAATATAACATACATGAAAGCCACAAACATTGATTAAAGAAAGCTTTCACAAAATAATATTCTATGAATCCACTTACAAAAAGCTGAAAACTGGTAAAAATTCATTATGATTTAGTATTGTGTCTATTGGGGAGGAGAAAGGACACAGTGATGGGAAAGGAGGATAAGGAGACTTTTGTGGTATGCAAGTGATGTTCTATTTATTGAGCTGCCAGGTGTTTAAAACGATGTGTTCACTTTGAGATAATTCATTGAGCTTATTTATAATTAGTGTGATTTTTCTGTATGAAAGTTACACTTCAACTTAAAAGGTTTATTAAAATGACTAGTGTTTAGGTAGTCAGCAAAGAGAATAAGGATGTCAAACTTAAGAATATATGTTCTTGTAATTAGTTAGTAGCTACAAAATCCATGTAAAGGATAATAGGAGGATGTTTTCAGTGAAAGCTAGGATGGGGCTGTGAAGAATACTGAATCCTAAATTAGGGGTATAAGTTTTAGCTTATAAATAATGAAAAACTATTGAAATTTTTATTCCATTTCGCTAGGTTAAGAAATTGTCCCAAGACATAAATTATTCCCTCTTAGAGAAGACAGTTGTATAATTCAAAAATGAAATTGATATATTAGTGATTGTGTCAGAAGTCAATTATCAGGTCTAGTTTTCATTTGAACAGGTGTCCCTGCTTTCTCTCTTCAGCATAGGCAAACAGCTAATTATGCCTGCACTGCAGGCAGGATCAAAAGTGTCTTAACCTACTGAACTAAACTATGCTCAGATCTTGCACTCTGTCAGCAATCTGCCGTTCCCCATTGTCACTTATGGGGAGTTCCATAGACTTTCCGTCTCGGGGAATGAAATCTTGGAGACCGCTGTTTTCATTTTGATATAGACTTCTGTTCTCTTTTAGTTCAACCATTTAATATGGAGGATTACTATCTCATGATTTTATCTTGGATTAAATCACACTGGTTTCTTGGGATTTTCCTCCCACCTCATTTGACATTTGTACTTCACCCAATATCTTACCGTAAAGAAGCTCCTCAGGTTCCAGTCCTGAGTTTTCTTTCCTTCCCAACCAACCAAACTAACAAACTTCCTCCCTTCCTCCCTCCCTCCCTCTCTCCATCCTTTCCTTCCTTCCTCCCTTCCTTCCTTCCTTCCTACCTTCCTTCCTTCCTTCCTTCCTTCATTCCTTCCTTCCTTCCTTTCTTCCTTCCTCTTTATGCTTCTTGAGTTATCTCAAGCATTCCTGTGGATTTACACACAAATCGTACGCTGATCTCCCTGACTTCTGACAGATGTTTCACACTTGTAAAATTATAATCATAAGCCATAAATATCTTTAATTTAGCTTTGATGAAATTTGATTAACACCATATGCCACATGCCAATAGCAGAAAACTTGACAGGACACAAATGCTTTTGAGAATTCAAAGCACTTAACAATTAGTGCTTGTTTGGATTGAAAAGTAAGCATATTAATGAATATTTACAGACCAGTTATCCTACAATTTTATTTAAGTTCAATGTGTTATCTGTCTTGATATCTAAAATATGTATTTATAATCTATTTTGAAAACATCAAAAAACATTTCTGTAACATCAGTGTTATTTTTTTGTTTGTTTTTAACTTGTTCTAAGAACTGTTGGTTTATAATCTTATAATAAAAAATGTAACCTTAGGGTTCACTTAGAGTTTATCTGTTTTCCCCATACATGATACATTTTAGTCACTGACATTATGATAACAGCTCATTAACTATAGCCTCAAGAATCTATTACTAATAAACTCAATAAATTATATTAATAATTACTATTAGTAGCATTGCTAAAGTACATTTATCCTTTAAAAATCCCAAATAAAATACAGTAGCCTAACTCATTAAATTATATATATGTATATCAAGTTATATATATATATGTTATATAATTTATGTTAAATTATATATGTGTATATAAATATATATATACAATTATTAATATATATTTCATGTATGTGTTTGATTTATGTGTGTATGCATGTCTACAGATATATAGTTATGTGTTGAATAACTTACTTAATATTGTAATCTAGATTTTTACTAATCCTCTCAAGGTTAACCTATTATATTTTGCTCCCAAAATTTCCTTAGCAAATCTCTCCCATTCTAGTAAATTGCATTGGCATCTATCCAGTTAATTAGAAACCTAATAATAACTCATCCTTGTTTCATCTTTCTCCTCCCCCATCCATTCTATTAGCAGTTCTTGCCCTGTCTCATTTTTATTAAACTCTGCATTTTACTGCAATTAAGCTAATCAAAGCCACCATACCCATCTCCAAAACTACTTTTATTCATGTTCCATTCAGCATTACCCATCTGCAGGAAGTCATCTTAAAAATATTTATATGTGATAATGTTACTCCCTTTGTTAAATCACTTGATGATTTTCATTGTATTTTTTAAAGTCTAAACTACCTACCCTAGCTTTTAAGATTCTACCTTCAACTGTTTTTCCAAAATCGACTTACACCCTTTTACTTGGTAAGCTCTTTCTGTCAAAATGCCATAATTCTATTCTGTAAGCATCAAGCTCCTCTACTCTTCATAATTTGTGAACTCACTGTTCTGCCTTGGAAATACTATTTTAACAATATTCTGAGCATAGTTGACTCCTATCTTATAGTTATCAGTGCCTGTGTTGTCTTCTGAAAAATTCTAGCTCACTGCAAACTGCAGACATTTTTTGAGTAAGTCTTTCTTTTTCTTTCACCCTTTTCCCTTGATACTTATTTTTTTTCTAAGATTTATCTTTTTTAGTGAGAGAGAAAGAAAGAGGAAAAGCAGAGGGAGAGGGAGAGAATCTCAAGCAGACTTCCCACTGAGCTTGGAGCCTAACCTGGAGCTTTCTCTCTGGAGCCTCAGTTCATGAACTGAGTGGACATCAAAAGTAGGATGCTTAATGGACTGAGCCATCCAGACACCCCTCCCTTGAGGTTAGAAATTAGATCTACTTTGGATCTAATTTTGCTTGCTTTTTGTTGTTGTTGTTGTTTTAATATCCTTTAGTCATACTAAAATTTAAGCTCTTTCAGGACAAGAAGCCTTTTCTCTCTTGTTTCATTATCCATTGCTAACACCTAGCAAAGGTACTATCATATAGTAGTGAAGGAAACCAGAATGTGTTACCCTCAAATTATTGACATTAAAGGTTCTTTTAAACTGAAGGCAGCTTAAAGAAGCAGCAAATACAAGAAAAGCTCCCTCTACTCTCTCCCTTTTTGCCTAAGGAAGGGTGTAAATTTTCCCTCTCCTGGAGACAGATTCTTATCAGAGCAGAGATGGCAACAGAGGAATCTGCAAACACACTTTACTCCAATTGTCCCCTACCATATAATTATCTTCCCACAGTTTGCTGCCCTTGGAAGCCTAAAACTCCTTTCTTTTGTCCTGGCATTTCTCTATAAATTTATTGTTCTTTGTTGAAGATGTTATATAAGCTGGAGTTATAAGCCCCCACTTTATGTTACTTTTTGTTTAGGTGTCTCCTGTATGATGTCCACTGCACTTGTTAATGAAGGATTTTTCTCTTATTAATCTTTTTGTTACAGTATCAGCCAAAAATCTAAGATGAATAAAGTTTTGTCTCTCCTACAGCAGATGCCATAGTTTCCTATCTCTGCTGTAAGAAACTACCACAAATTTAATGGCTTAAAAACACAAATTTATTACTGTATAGTTCTGGAGTTTGAAAGTCCAAAATGAGTATAAATGGGCTAAAGCCAAGGTGTTAGCAGATAGGGATGCATTTTTTCCAGAGGCTGAAGAGAGAGCCCATTTCCTAGATTAATCCAGCTTCAGAAGCTCTCCACATTCCTTGGTTCATGGCTCCAATCCTCTTCTGCACTATATCTGGATCAACATTGAGCTGAGTATTCATCATAGTACTATCTCTCTGGTTTTTTCTCTTTTGCCTTCCTTTTCCACTTATAGGGAGCTTTATGATCATATTATGCCCAGCTGGATAATCCAGGATAATCTTCCCATTTCAGGGCCCCTAATCATCAACCTTAATTTCATTCGCACCCTTAATTCTCTATTGTCATATAACTTTACACATTCACATATATCGAGAAGTAGTACATGTATGTATTTGGAGGCCCATTATTCTGCCTTACCACAGTAGGTAATGGTTAAGTTTATTTTGTTTATTTTTCAATGAATGAAGAAGGGGTAAAATTTTCCTTTAAGTACCCGTCTATTAACTCTGCTATGAATATTTGGATAGGTGAATTAGTTGACATTGCATTACTTCTAAGCATATATTCAGAATTAATAAAATTTGATTTTTACAAAATTGATTTTTACTTATACATTCTTTATTTGACAGCGTTCTCCCAAACAAACAAAAAGAGAATTATCCCAAGTGTGTAAAGTAACATAGTGCTGTGGACAAGTTTCGGTCTTGGAGAAAAACAGTGCTGAAAATGAGATGTCCCCCCAATTTATTCAAGTGATTATAAAATCATGGCCAACTCATAAAGCATTTCCTTTTTAAAATATATTATTTATTTATATGACACAGAGAGAGAGTGCGCACAAGCAGGGGGAGCAACAGGCAGAGGGAGAAGGAGAAGCAGGCTCCCCGAGGAGCAGGGACCCTGATGCAGGGCTCCATCCCAGGACCCCAGGATTATGACTGAGCTGAATGCAGACACTTAACTAACTGAGCCACCCAGGCTCCCATCATAAAGCATTTCTATTTATAAGTCTCTTAATACACAAAATAAGGATATTATCATTTTTAATACTTCAATCCTATTTATGGGAAGTATTTTCAGAGGGTAGGTGTCAATGAGTACTATTAGTTTCAGAAACCCACAACTATACGGTCAATTAATCTTCCACAAAGCAGTAAAGAATATCCAATGGAAAAAAGACAGTCTCTTCAACAAATGGTGTTGGGAAAACTGGACAGCAACACGCAGAAGAGTGAAACTGGACCACTTTCTAAAGCAACAGTTTCCATGCAATTAGTGATTTGGCAGGTTGTGTCTGTCAAAAGTACACCATAGAAAAAGTCACTGAAAATATTACTCCAGTTCCCTAATACCCATTCTTTCTTCTTAAATGTTGATTTCATTTCCTTTAAACATCTGCTCTGAAATAATTTACCATTTCAGCTCTGTTTAACTTCTAGCATTTGTGACTCATTCTGTTTTTCTTAATCACTTCCAAAAGAGTAGTCATAATCTCCCTCAATGGCTTGAGGGAGAGGAAGTAGAACACATTTATTCCTTTTCATCACAATTTAAACTGGATGCAAATCATGTTCATAAAAATAATTTTCAAATGATGACAAGTTAAAACACTTATTATTTCTAAAAGATTTTATTTATTTATTCGAGAGAGAGAGAGAGAGAGAGGGAGAGAGAGTGAGAGAGAGCATGAGAGGGGAGAAGGTCAGAGGAAGAAGCAGAGTCCCTGCTGAGCTGGCAGCCTGATGTGGGACTCAATTCCGGGATTCCAGGATCATGACCTGAGCCAAAGACAGTTGCTTAACCAAGCCACCCAGGCACCCTAAAACACTTATTTTTACATCCTCTTTGATAAGAACATATTGTATCTATATGTTTTTAAAAACTTCAAAGAAACAAATGTTATAATTTCTATTTCCCAATCTAGTCCTCTTTGTTAGCCTTTTCGTGTGAACTATAAAACATCATAAGTGCCATTAAAATCGCTTCCCTGTGTGGGTTTGGGTATTTTTACTACCTATACATAGACATATACATAGGTTTGTATTTTCACCACCTTTATACGTGAAGTTTATTTCTCTTTATCTGTCCTGTGCTTACTTGTTTTATATTTTAAGGGCCTTTTTTCTCAATTGTACTTTTAAGTTGCTTTTTTGATATTTGAGTAATAAATATACACAGGGTTAAAGTCACATAGTGCAATGAGTTTATAAAGAATCAATAGCAGGGACACCTAATTGGCTCAGTTGGTTAAATGTCTGCCTTTGGCTCAGATTATGATCCTGGGGTCCTGGGATCGCGTCCTATGTCAGGCTCCCTCCTCAGCAGGGAGCCTGCTTCTCCCTCTCATGCCTGCTGCTCCCCCTGCTTGTGCTCTCGTTCTCTCTCCCACTCTCTTGCAAATAAATAAATACAATCTTTTAAAAATAATCAATAGTGGATGTTCACTGGCTTCTTTTTCTCTGAACATCATCCTACTTTCCAGAGGCAATACTTTTCATTGTTTTAACTCTTGTCATGCACTGTTCCATCTTTACTTACCATGTTATACATTATCATTTGGCTTCCAATTATAGAAGATGGGGATTATAGTTTTCTTATATTCTTATAGCACTTCCCTTTCATAGTCATGACAACACTTTTCTTTGGAAAGAAAATCTCTTCTTTCAATACTATCACTCAGTGAATGGTACTTCATTCATATTATCTTTATTGTACAACATAGACTGCTTAAATTGTCTAAATTTTTTCATATTTTATGTTTAATTTAACACTGTTCACTCATAAATTGTTTAAAAATACTCAATATAATTTTATATATAGTCTGTCTTCTCATATAGTAACATTAATTTTTTTGAGGGGCGAGGTGGATTTTTTCTTTTGTTTTGTGTATATTTTCAAAAAATTATTTTGGGTATTTCAGGTCTCCCTCTCTAATTAACTTGAGTTTTGAATTTCTATTAAGACTCCTGTAAACTTCCTGTCTCAACCATTCCCATTGTTGACAATATTGAAATTCTCTTCATAATTGTATACATATCCACAATGAAAGTGTGTAATAGCTGAAATGAAGGCATTAGTCTATGATTTCTTATTTTTTTCTTTTTTTAAGATTTTTATTTATTTATTTGACAGAGAGCACACAAGGGCTCAATTCCAGGACCCTGGGATCATGACCTGGGCTGAAGGCAGATGTTAAATCAACTGAGCCACCCAGGTGCCCCACTTTTCTTCTTAAAAATAACCATATGCAGAGTTCGCAAATTTATTTAAAGAATTATTCACCATGATCAAGTGGAATTTACTCTTTGGCTGTGGGAGTGGTTCAGTATTTGCAAATCAACCAACATGATACACCACATTAATAAAACAAAGGATAAGAACTGTATGAACCTCTCAATAGATGCAGAGAAAGCATTTGACAAAACATAGCATATATTCTTCATAAAAACTCTCAACAAGATAGGGATAGAGGGAACATAGCTCAATATCATAAAGGCCGTATATGAAAGACCCCCCAGCTAGTATCATCTTCAATGGGGAAAAACTGAGAGCTTTTCCTCTATGGTCAGGAACAAGTCTGGAATGTCCACTCTCACCATTGTTATTTAACATAGTACTGGGAGTCCAAGCCTTAGCAATCAGACAACAAAAAGAAATAAAAGGCATTCATCCAAATCAGCAAAGAAGAAGTCAAACTTGCACTATTTGCAGAAGATATGATACTCTATGTAGAATATCCAAAAGACTGCACCAAAAAATTGCTAGAACTGAATCACAAATTTAGCAAAGTTGCAGGATGTAAAATCAATGTAGAGAAATCCGTTGCATTTCTATACGCCAGTAATGAAACAAACAAACAAACAAAAAATCAAGAAACCAATCCCATTTACAATGCACCAAAAACCATAAGATACCTAATAATAAACCTAACCAAAGGATCTATATTCTGAAAACTACAGAACACTTATGATGGAAATTGAAGATGACACAAAGAAATGGAAAAACATTCCATGCTCATGGATTGGAAGAACAATTATTGTTTAAAACTCTATACAACCCAAAGCAATCTACACATTTAATGCAACCCATATCAAAATACCACCAGCATTTTTCACAGAGCTAGAACAAACAATCCTAAAATTTTCATGGAACCACAAAAGACCCCAAATAACCAAAGCAATCTTGAAAAAGAAAAGCAAAGCAGGAGGCACCACAATCCTGGACTTCAAGCTATATTACAAAGCTGTGGTCATTAAGACAGTATGATATTGGCATAAAAACAGACACATAGATCAATGGAACAGAATAGAAAACCCAGAAATGGACCCACAACTACATGGTCAACTAATGTTCTATAAAGCAGGAAAGGCTATCCAATGGAAAAAAGACAGTCTCTTCAACAAATGGTATTGGGAAAACTGGACAGTAACATGCAGAAGGATGAAACTGGACTGCTTTCTTACACCATACAGAAAAATAAATTCAAAATGTATTAAAGACATAGATGTGAGATAGGAAACGATCAAAACCCTAGAGGAGAACACAGGAAGCAACCTCTGACATTGGCTATAAGAACTTCTTGTTAGATAGATCTCTAAGGCAGGGGAAACAAAAGAAAAATGAACAATTGTGATTTCATCAAAATAAACATTTCTGCACAGAGAAGGAAACAATAAACAAAACTGGCAACCTTTGGAAAGGGAGAAGATATTTGCAAATGACATATCTGATAAAGGATTTGTATCTAAAATCTATAAAGAACTTACCGAACTCAGCACCCAGAAATCAAATAATCCAGTTAAGAAATAGGCAGAAGACGTGAATAGAAATTTTTCCAAAGAAGACATCCAGATGTCTAACAGACATGTGAATAGAGGCTCCACATTACTCATCATCAGGAAAATACAAATCAATACTGTGATGTGATGTCACCTCATACCTGCCAGAATGGCTAAAATTAACAACACAGGAAACAACAGATGTTGGCCAGGATGGGGGAAAGGGGAACCCTCTTGCACTGTTGGTGGGAATGTGGGCTGGTGCAGCCACTCTAGAGAACAGTATGGAGGTTCCTAAGAAGGTTAAAATAGAACGACTCTACAACTCAGCAACTACACTACTAGGTATTTACCCAGAGGATACAAAAGTACACATCGAAGGGATACATGCACCCCAGTGTTTATAGCAGTATTATCAACAATAGCCAAACTGTGGAGAGAGTCCAAATGTCCATCAACTGATGAATGGATAAAGAAGTGGTATATATATATAATACACACACACACACACATACATATACACAAACAATGGAATATTACTCAGCCATCAAAAATGAAATTTTGCCATTTGCAACAATATGGGTGGAGCTAGAATGTATTATGCTAATTGAAATAAGTCAACCTGAAAACGATAAATACCGTATGATTCCACTCATGTGAATTTGAAGAAAGAGAACAGATAAACATATGGGAAGGGGGGAAAGAAAAAAAGGAGAGAGGAAAACAAGTGATTAGAGATTCTTAACCATAGAGAACAAACTGAGGGGTGATGGAGGGCGGTGAGTGGGGGATGGGCTAGATGGATGATGGGTATTAAGGAGGGCACTTGTTATGATGAGCACTGGGTGTTGTATGTAAGTGATGAATCACTGAATTCTACTCCAGAAACCAATATTGCACTGTATGTTAACTATCTAAAATTAGGGAAGGGAGGGAGGGAGGGAGGGAGGGAGGAAGGAAGGAAGAAAGGAAGGAAGGAAGGAAGGAAGGAAAGAAGGAAGGAAGGAAGGAAGGAAATTATAGGTCAATGTCTCTTATTAACTGAGAGGCCAAAATCCTGAATAAAATGCTAATCATCCTGTAATTTAAAAGGATAGCCCACATACCTCAGATTTCTCTCCTAATCTTTCCTGATTTCTCTTGAGCACTGAAGCAATCATTGCTGGAGTTTCTTTAACTACAGATGATTTTTATCTATTCTAGAGGATGTGGCACCATACAATATGCATTTTTTGCTGTCTAACTTTTTCATTCATTGTAATGTACTTGAATTCATCCATTTGTGTATATCAGTAGTTGGTTACTTTTCATTGCTGCTGCTGAGTAGTATTTCCTTATATCATTCTCTTGTTAATGGATATTTGTTTTCTGTCATGATTAGTTATAATGAATAAAGGCACTATGAACATTAAAAAAAAAAGAAAATGCTTAGTACATTGCCTGGTCCATAGTAAGGGAAATATAAATGGTAGTGCTTTATTTTATTCTTATTGTTGTCGTTGTTATTCACATATGTATGTATAGAGTGTATACCAACAGAAATATAAAATGCATATATATTATATGCATATATTTAGTATGTATGTATATTATCTATAATACTGTACATATTAAACTTACATGTAATATTGGTTGCTTATTATAGTAAAGGAGAATGCTTCAGTTACCTGAGAAAGTTCTGAACGTAGTCTCTGCAGTTATCTCTGATAATCTCAGCATGGTTAATAGAAATATTTAGGTACTGAATGTTTCTGAAGTATCTAAATCTCTACCGTTAAGTTATGGCTAGCTTTGTAATACAGCTCAGTGAATTTAATTGATCAATTATTGGTTGAGTAATTATTTAATCTTTCAAACTATAGATATACTTCAACAGATAAGATTCAGGAGAGTTCGTTTTAATTATAACTCATAAGTACCTATTTCTTTTTTTTTAAATTAGTGTCCAGGGTATAAAAAGAATTATTTTGGTTATATAAATTCAAATTTTTACATTAACAGGAAAAAATAATCACCTTTTAATTAAGATTTAAGAATCTTATTTAATAGCTAAGATTTTAATTTTCCCAATGACAGTTTAGATGCATAATTTCTCCTTAAATACATGTTAACTTTCAGAAAATACTATTATCAAATGTGTAAAAGCAAAATAAGAAGAAGAAGGAGGTAAGAGAAGAGGAAGAAGAAGAAACGTACTTGGATTTTTTCTGTATTTCCTATTTATCTCTTTTACATAAATTTCATAAGAACTAAACTGTTTTGTGATAACTTGTTTTATAACTTATAATAATGTGTGTAGTCTCTTAAAAGGTCAGAAGGTTAAAGAGCTCTTCTGCCTTTAAAAAATATTAATTGCATGTTTCTAGCTCTTAAACTATTGGAAAACCCTGTTAATGCAAATCAAGACCCAGAATAGAAGATCATAATTTTCTTATATTACAAAAATGGGGGATATTATGGAATTCTATTGAAATAACTTTATTATAATTTAAATAAATTTCATGTTTTGAGTCCAATTTAGTTCTGAACAAGTTGAAAATACTGAAAAACTGTTTCTATAATCACTCCCAACGCATATTTAAAGTATTTGTTAATTCATTGAGGAATTCTCCCTTCAGGTAATATAGACATTAAACCAGAGACTCTAGATTTAGCAACATTATTCACAAAGCCATGAATAATGGAACCTAGCATATGAGATGTAAGGACTTTGAAACTTCTTTCATCTTTCCAAATCCTTAGAATTGGCAAACATAATTTTCCTGATAAGATTTTGTCTAGGATTCTACTTAAGGGGAACTGAATCATATAGACAAAGGACCTAATGATCAGGAGTTCTTCCCAAAAATCTAGTGGCTTTCCTTTCAATAAACTCAGTCATTGAAAGCATCATATTTACAGAGTTTCCAACGAATCTTTTGGGAAATATTAAATATAAAAGAGTAACAAAAAATCACTTACATTTTGAGGAAATCTCCCAGTATGAAACAATGATGTCCAAAACTAGCAAACAAACAAAAACACAAAAAGTAACTCATTGGAAATACAGAAGTGAAATATCTGGAAAAAAAAATTTCATATCTCTTCATTTTCAGAGAGATAATAGAGCAGATTTAATTTATGAAATGGACAAGAAAGTATATTCAAAAAAAATCAGAGATACAAAGCATAGTTCCTAGAAAATAAAACAAAATTGTTTTTCCTATTTTTTAAATAACTGTTTTTGGAAGATATATTTTGAAAATATTCCTAAAAGTAGAACAAAAAACACACAGATATGGTAAAGAAGGGAGAAATTATGGGATATTAAATAGTAAATCCACATGTTCAACACATAACCTAAAAAATTTAGAATAATTAATTGGGGAAAATCATGAGAGGGAAATTATCCAAAAAAATAAATTATAGAGGTCAGTTTATAACTTTGGTCTATACTAAATTGTCCTCTGGATGTTTAGCACAATTATTAAAAATAAAATCATAGATACTGCTTTGAGATTCTGATTTCAAGTATTTTGGATATATACTCAGAAGTGGGATGTCTGGATCACATGGTAGTTCTAATTTTAATTTCTAGAGGAGCTTCCACACTGTTTTACATAAGACTCTACCAATTTTTAATCCCAGGAACCATGTACAAGAGTTCCTTTTTATGCCACATCCTCACCAACACTTGTTATTTTGCTTGTTTTCTATTTGATCATAGCCTTTCAGACAGTCGCAAAGTGATATCTCATTGTGGCTTTGATTCGCATTCCCTGATTAGTACTGATATTGAGCAATTTTTCATGTAACTCCTGGCTGTTTGTATGTCATCTTCAGAGAAATGTATAAGTTTCTTTTTCCATTTTTTAATCAAGTTGTTTTTTTGCTAAAAATATATAGTTTTCATTTTAATGTACCTTCTGGTGTATGATCTCGGATTTAGTGAAGCTGAAGCAGAAAAAATTAATGTCCCCACTATTTATAACAAAATGGCATTCCTTTTACTATTTCCAAGGTAATTATATGAAAGTTTAAGCTTTTTTAATTTTTTTTTGAAAGTTTAAGCTTTAATGTAATTCAGGAATCCCTAAATATACTTCAAAAATAAATCTTCTTTAATAAAATAATTAATGATTTATAATTATAACTGGTATTTATGGTCCCTGCATAGATTTGAGACTCTTAAGGAAATGACATGATGACAATTTTATCCCATAAATCTTAGAGCAAATAAATATCCAAACATGCAGGAAGAGAATATGAAATCGATCAAAAGCAAGGTGGTTCATTTAAACAGAAAAGTAAATAAAATTCCTTCACATTTAGTTTTGCATATTTTATGAGGCAAATGAGTCCTTAAATTTTTAAGCATGTATGAATGTTGCTTTTGATCTTTGTGTATTAAACATTTCTGTATTAATTATAACTGGCAAAACTAAGGACTTCTCAGTTTTTTTGCATGTTTTCAGCTAGCCCACTAGCTAAACCATGTTTGTTGCTTACTTTCCTTCTTTTAAACAGCTTTGCTGAAGTACAATTGATATACAAAAAAAGAAAAGAAAAAAAAATCCTGCACATATTTAAAATATACAACTTGATAATTTAGGGCATAAGCATTTATCTGTGAAACCATAACCACAATCAAGGTAGTAGATATATCCATCACTGTTAAAAGTTTCCTTGTGCCTTTTTGTTTTTTATAGTACTTGTTTGTGAGTGTGCGTGTGTGTGTATTTTGTTTTATTTTTATTGTTATTTTCTAATTTAAATTCACTTAGCCAAGGTATAGTACATCATTAGTTTTTGATGTAATGTTTGATGGTTCATTGAGTATAACACCCAGTGCTCATCATATCACGTGCCCTCTTGAATTCCCATAACCAAATTACCCCATCCCCCCACCCTCCTCCCTTTCTGTAACCCTCAGTTTGTTTCCAGGAGTCAAGAGTCTTATGTGCTTTGTCTCCCTCTCTGATTTTTTCTCATTCAGTTTTCTCTCCCTTCCCCTATGTACTTGTTTTTTAAGAACATTTATTTTTCCTACCCTCTTAACAATTTTGTAGGTTCACAGTGCAGCATTCTAAACTATTACTATCTTTACAGATCTCTAGAATTTTCTCATTTTGCATAACTGAAATTATATAACTACTGAAGAAGAAATTTTCACCTTCTCCCAGCCTCTGGCAACCACCCTTTTATTCTCTGATTCTATGAGTTTGAGTATTTACCTTATATAAGCGAAATCATGTAGTTGTCTTGTTTGCAACTGGCTTATGTCACTTAGCATATGTCCTCAAGGTTCATCTATGTGGTCACAGATGGCAGGATTTCTTTCTTTTCTTAAGGCTATTTTATGAATATTGAATGAATATAAATTTTCTTTATCCATTCATCTGTGAATGGAAACTTAAGTTGTTACATATTTTGGCTATTGCGAATAAAGCAATAATGAACATGGTAGTACAGATATCTCTTGAAGATCCTGATTTCATTTTTTTTTGATATATATTCAGAAGTGGGATTGCTGGATCATATGGTAGTTTAATTTTTAATTTTTAAGGAACCTCCATAATGTTTTCCATAGTAACTGCGCCACTTGTGGTTTAGATTTGCATTTCCCTGATGATTAATTATGTTGAATAATTTCTTATATACTTTTTGGCCATTTGTATGTTTTCTCTGGACAAATATCTACTAAAGTCCATTTTCCATTTTATAATCATGTATTTTTCTTTCTGCTTAGTGGGAAGTTCTTTTTTAATATATTTTGGATATTAGCCCCTTTTCAGACTTATGTTTTGCAAACATTTATTCCTATTCCATGGGTTTCCTTTTTGCTATTAAAATGCTGTAGTACTTAAGCATCTTTAAGACATAGCAGTTAGGTGTAGTAAGCTCACATAAAAGTTCTCTATCAAAATGAGATTTATATGAAGAATTAGGAACTTGTTATTGGTTTAAGTACATAGTACCCAATTATTTCCAGTTCCAAAGCACATCTCATCCTAAGATACAGTTGAAGAGACTCAAATTTAAAGAGTTTAGATAACTTCTAACTGTCATTTAAATAAGTGATGGAAATATGTATTGAACAATAAATCATAAATCTCCCTGACTGGTGAAATTTTCTCAATACTTAAACTAATGTAATGAATAATTATGAATTATGGCTTACAGTCTGTGATTTGTAGCCCCAAGTTGAATAGTCTTGCTACCACATGAACATTCATAATATTGAGAAAGTCATAAGAACTGTTCTTAGGGTATGAGTGTTTCAGGAATTCACAATACAATCACAGAAACAATTTCTAAAATTTTAATTTCTTTAAAAGCCTCTTAACCTTTTTATCAAACAAGAAGATATATAACTTCAAGTCTCATGTCAGACTCATTTTATGTTGGCAAATTCTGAATTGTTGAAGATATATAATAATAAATAGGTAAGATATTTTTAGCAGAAATCACATTTATACAGTAAAGTGATTTATAAAGCCAACTGGTGTATAAGTGGCCTGCTTAGATCTGATTCATTTGAATTTTCTGAACAGATACAGGTGACTGAAGGTTTTGATTCATCCCATTTTGACAAAGACCATTCATTTCATTATAAGCAAAATCTGTGAGATAGGCCTTCATATGGATATTAAGTCTCATTTTGTCTTCATTTTTATTTTCCACAGAGTTTCAGGCATTGAGTTAAGGAAAGATTCCACTACCAATAAAATAGCTAAGAATTGAAGAGTTTATACTTCATTTTAGTGTGTAAAGATAAAAACTATGTCCTGAATTGTATGTGACTTGAATTATAATTAAGTGAAAGAAATTAAAATTCACTTTTTTAGGGAAAACTAGTGAAAGGAAGGAAGAAAAAATTTAAGAGTGCCTGATTACAAGAATTTTTATGGTTTCATCTAAAGAAAGAACAGATCAGAGTTAATGACCCCAAACCAAGATCAAACAAATCTGAGACAGGACTGAACCTGATTATAAAATAAATTGTCAAAAGAAGGTAATTAAGTAAGGAGAGAAATTTCTCAGAGTCGGTCTGGAATAACTGGAGCTTAAAATTTTTTTATATTACTTTCAAATGATTCACTAAGCTAATACAGAGCATTTCCGTATGAATATAATTGATCATCCTGATCAATCCTGATCTTTGCAATAAATTGCAAAGAATAAAACTAAGCGGTATCACTGTACTTTTCAAATAATATCACTTGAATCATATTTCTCTTTCCAGTTGTAGAGACTAAAGAGGTTTTTCTTTTTTTTCTTTTTTCTTTTCTTTTCTTTCATTTTATTTTATTTTATTTTATTTTATTTTATTTTATTTTATTTTATTTTATTTTATTTTGTTTTGTGCTTGGTGACTAGATAGGGTTTTTAATCTCCCAGGAAAAATTGGAAGAATTAGCCATTTAAGACAATAAAAATAGCATGGTTTCTACTCAGAGAGCGTCCCCAAGTAATCATTCCTGCAAAATACTGTTTTCTTCAAGGCAATGAGAATTCTATAATTGATGATTTGGGTATGGAATTATTATGTACTGATAACAGTGCATGGCCTATTACCATGTGATATCTCCTGCTGCTTTATAATTAGCTCTGTGCGTGGTTTGGACAAGTGGCTGTGTACTTCACGGACTGTTCACCAGGTAGACTATAACGGCTCCTTGGGAGCCAATTAGTTGGGCCTGTCAAGGCCAATTTCAGCAATGTTTAGTTTGTGGATTATAAGCCAAAAGCTATAATTGGACAAACATATTGAAGAGTTGATGTGATAGAAAATAATATCCACTTTGACAATATAAATTCTTTTCCATTCATGTCTGTTCTTTATTATAACAAAGAATTATTGTTTATAAGTCTAAGATTTTGAAATTATGGAATGTTTAGCTGACAATGAGTAATAACTAACAATTTTTACTTTTAGGATAGAATCTTAATTTTGAATGAAAATAAGAGAGCAAAGGGAAGTGAGGCTTCATTTGTCCTTTTGCAAAGACAATAATAACAATACATGTTAGATATATTAACAGTTTCTTTAAGAATTAAATCCATGATAAAGCAAGCAGCACAAAAATAAGTCCTGTTTCATAATGTAGTTTTGTTGTTTTGCTGTTTTTATTTCAAGACTAGCATTTTCCACAAACTCAGGTTCATTCTATATGAATGGTAAGCCTAAATTTTGCACAACACTGCACTAGTGGGATCTGGCAATTATGTGTATAAAACAAATATTTTATCAAACCCTTTCTTTTCTAACAGCAAGAAACTGATCCATGAATGTTCTCTGTCTTCCTCTTTATATTACAAATGGAGAGAGGACATACCCACAAACCAGACACCACTCTGTTCATAGGGAGAATATTAACACCTACATTATGTGAATTAAGTGGTGACACAAGGGTCAGCCAGCATCAAAAATCCTTTATGAAAAATCACCAAATCTAAAATTTCCAATATTAGACCAATTTACAGAATAAAATATTGTCTTAGAATGTTTCTGATGAATGCAAAGTAGAAATAGTGTATAGGCAATTTCCCAAAGGCATCGTTGCATATTTTAAAAGAAAATGGTTAAACTGTTGACTAGTTAATATGTGAAGGTCAGCTGTATTACTGAAGTTATAGAGAAGTCTATCCATGTCAAATATAAACCAAATAAGTGATGTGATATGTATTTACATATAAAATAGTCAAAATGTGGGTTTTGGGATGCCTGGGTGGCTCCATTGGTTCATCGTCTGCTTTTGGCTCAGGTCATGATCCCAGGGTCCTGGGATCGAGTCCTCATCAGGCTCCTTGCTCAGTGAGGATCCTGCTTCTCCCTCTACCTGGCACTCCCCCTGCTTGTGCGCTCACTATCCCACACTCTTTCTCTCTCTATTCTCTCTGACAAATAAATAAATAAAATCTTTTTTAAAAATGTGGATTTTGTTATAGCGCTCATTCTGTAAATTACTGAAATTGTACAAATTACTATACTTTAATAATTAGAATCTTCTCTAAGAAGTTTCTTACAGTAATGTGCCTATTATAAATTTAATTTCTGCAAATAAGGAGACACATTTCATTTGTTTAACCATCTTCTACGTTGCCAGACAGCGTGACTATTTTTGACATAGTCATATATTATTTTTTATTTTTCTCTAAAAGAAATTTATAAATAGTACCATGAGTTTCATAAAATTCAATAGTGACCACATAATTTTCCTGGGAAATATTCCAAAAATGTTCCTTCAAGTGCCTTTCATTTCTTAAACAATTTTTTTTAAAGAATTATGATATAGTAGTGTTATATCTAGAACAATTTTTTAAGTACTAATTTTGGCTGTGGGCAAAATAGAGAAGACAATATGGGTCAATCGTATAAGTTGTATTATGTTCGTAAAATTCTGTTTGGAGTTAAATAAAAATTATCAGTGTTTGCTTGTTACCATTTAGACATGGCACAAAACAATATTTCTTAAAAGAATAATACCCCAATTAAAATAATACCCAATTTTTGTGATTGTAAATTATTCTGGCTATATGAATTTAATTTTATAGAAGGTATTATAATGTATGAATTTTAAATTTCAAATTATTTAAGCCAGTTATATTTATTAAAATATTTTGTGGACGAAAGCCAAATATAAATTAATAGTGATAATAATAGTGATAGTGATAAGTTGCATTTCATTATTATCTATGTTTGGATTTCAGTAAAGTTATTAAAGTTGAAATAACTAGAAAACAATGTTGTGTTATTAAGATGTTAGCAGATATTAAGGAGTATACCTGAGTTGCAACTTTAATACTATTAAGTTATTCGTTTAAGGCATGATGCATCAAGAAATGCAATATGCTGGTGCACAAAGCAAAACTGCATAAATTGCAAAGAACTAAAAGAATGCATAAGGTCTACTTCTTAATAAAAAGAAGATATCTAGAAAACCCCCGAATAACTTGGAAATTGAGAATCACATTTCTACACAAACCGTGGGATTAAAAAGGTATCAATAAAAATTAAAAACATTGAGACTGAACGATAATATAATTATAATATATAAACAGGTGTTATAAGCTAAACATTAATAGAGATAAACCTATCGTATTAAAACTGTATACTCTAGAAAATGATTGAATCAACAATCTTAGCCTCTACCTTAAGAAGTCAGTAAAGAGAAAATTAAATACCAAGTAAATAGGAGGGGAAACAATAAAAATTAAAGCAGAGATCAGTGAAGCAAAATCAACAAACCCCTAAGTTTGTTCTTTAAAAGGTTAATCATGTTAATCCCTAGTAAGGTTAATAAGAAACTATTATATATAACTTTGTTTCAAAAACATTCAGCAGTTCAAATTCAACACACACACAAGATGGAAAATTTGAATAGCTTGCTATATGTTAATGATACCAATTTTGATATTTTAAATACTTACTGCAAGAAAACCCAACCCTAATGGCTTTATTGATAAAGTCTCCAAATACCAAATATTTCTTTCTCCAAATACTGGAGAAGGAAAAGCTATTCTTACATACCAAACATTCCTATATATGTTTTATGTTACCATCAGAACCCTGAAACTAAAAGTTGGCAGTCATTACCAGTGAAAGAAATGACACTCTAATATTTTTTACGAACATACACTTTCTCATGGGAAGTTTGTTTGTTTGTTTTTTGGTGCAGAAGAGGCGTTTTGTTTTTTTTAAAATATTTTATTTATCTGGGAGAGAATGAGAGTGAGTGAGAGAGCATGAGAGGGGAGAGGGTCAGAGGGAGAAGCAGACTGCCCACTGAGCTGGCAGCCTGATGCAGGACTCGATCCCAGGACTCAGGATCATGACCTGAGCCGAAGCAGTTGCTTAACTAACTGAGCCACCCAGATGCCCCGAAAAGGTGGTTTTATTAAAGCATTGGGACAGGACCCGTGGGCAGAAAGAGCTCTGGAAAGTTTTTAAAATAACAAATTAGGTATCTTTAACAGATTAACAGATACAAGCTATTCAAATTTCCTGTGTGTGTGTTGAATTTGAACTGTTGAATATTTTGGATACAAAATTATATGTAATAGATGGCTATTATTACCAAAATATTATCAAATCAAAATTTAAAATCTAGATATTGCACAACACCATCACCTAGAAAATTTCCTTTGTGCCTCCCTTTTCCCCTCAGTCTCTATGCTAGATAGTTGCTTTCTAATTTCTAGTACTACCGATTAATTTTGACAATTCTTCAAATTCATATTAATAGAATTACATGCACTATTTCGTGTCTTTTACTCAGCCCTGTGTTTTGGAACTCATCTGTGTTGCTGTATTTGTGAATCCCTAAAGCAGAGAACTCAGTTAAGCTGTGCCTATACTTCTGACCTTTAGAGCTGAAAGGTAATAGATGTGTGCAAGTAAACTACCCAGCTTGTGGTAATTTTTTATGTAGCATAGAATACCACTATTATAATATACCTTCATTTTCTCATTAAAAATTTATTTAAAAGATGATCAACTCTTTAGTAAAAATATTTATTTACTTATATATTTGCTTCTCATTGAAACATTTATTTTTTATTTCTTTAAAGATTTTATTTATATATTTGACAGAGAGAGAGATCACAAGTAGGCAGAGAGGCAGGCAGAGAGAGGGGGAAGCAGGCTCCCCACTGAGCGGAGAACCCGATGCGGGGCTCAATCCCAAGACCCTGAGATCATGACCTGAGCCGAAGGCAGAGGCTTTAACCCACTGAGCCACCCAGGTGCCCCTCATCGAAACATTTATTAGGTAGGATGCTTTGAGCTCCAAAGAATAGAAATGTGATTCATATTGGGTTGATCAATAAGGGATTTCATTGGCTCACAGCAATGGATGTGCAGAGGTAGGTTGGAATTCATGCACAGTTTGATCAGGATAGCTCTACTAGTTCTTCCTTTTTAGTCTGGATTCTTCCTCTCATGGTTTTAGATGGCTATAGCAGCAACCAGATTCTCAAGATTTCTGATTCATCCAAAGTATTCTATCTTACTAATATATGAAGGCTTCCTATCCTGAAGCTGCTGATAAACCTCTTCTTCCTTTCATTAAAACAAATTTGCATCGGTGATTCCATCCCTGTATCAAAAGAGCACAGCAGATGGGATGAGCATGATTGCCAGGCTCAGCAGTACCCCCTTCTGGAGCTAGTGACCAGTACCCCAGATTTATTTACTGCTACACAGTGGGGGAGGGTGAAGTGGATTTAAGGGTTTATAAATAATGTCCCCTGAAAATATTCCCTAGAAATGCCCCATACCTACAAGATAAAGTCCATGCACTTAGTGTATCATTCATAACCATCCATGGCCTGACTCCTGCTTGGCACTTCAGCTTTACCTCCTTCATCTCAACTATTTTTTCTTATTTCTTCCACACAGTTCATTTCCACTGTTGTCATATTAATTACTATGCAAAGCATTTGTGTTTTTCTCTG
This sequence comes from Potos flavus, assembly GCA_028534135.1. Classification (NCBI taxonomy): domain Eukaryota; kingdom Metazoa; phylum Chordata; class Mammalia; order Carnivora; family Procyonidae; genus Potos; species Potos flavus. The sequence continues at coordinate 22,944,804 of CM052883.1, read as the reverse complement.
CTAAACAATACAGGTATTCTTTGCTTTTTCTAGGTGTCATTTCATGTCTGATACCTAATTAACTCTTTAAAAATATATTTATGCTGGGGCGCCTGGCTGGCTCAGTTGGTAGAGCATGTGATCTTGATCTTGGGATTGTATGTTTGAGCCCCACATTGGGTGTAGAGATTACTTAAAAATAAAATCTCTAAAAAAATATATTAATTCCTTTATTGACATAGTAATAGAGAATGATTAGATGATCATACACAGTGTCATTTTAAAAAATGCTTTTCCACATTTGTTAAAAAAGTTATTTTTTGTACTTCAAATCTAGATTTTATTTTTTATTTTTAATATGTAAATAAACTTTTTACTTTATTTTTTATTCTTAAATTTTTATTTTAGAATATATTTACGTTCAGAGACAATTTGAGGAGACAGTACAAAGAGATTCCATATATACTGAATTTCCCCTATTATTTTTCATTGTGGTAAAAATATATATAAAATTTATAATTTTAATATTTTTTCTGTATAGTTTGGTAGTGTTAGCAGTATTCACATTGTTGCAACATAGATCTCCAGAACTTTCTTCACCTTGCAAAATCGAAAGTTTATAACCACTGAACAAGGACTCCTGATTTCTCCATGCCCCCCAGGCCCTGGCAACTGCTATACTACTTTCCATGTCTGAGTTTGACTACTGAAATCCCTCATATAAGTGGAATTATGCAGTATTCCTCTTTTTGTGACTGGCTTATTTCACTTAGTATAATGTCCTCAAGTTTCATTCATGTTGTTGCATACAGCAGGATTTCCTTCTTTTTTATGTTGTTGCACATAGCAGGATTTCCTTCTTTTTTATGTTGTTGCATACAGAAGGATTTCCTTCTTTTTTAAGACTGAATGATATTCAGGATGCTTGGGTAGCTCAGTCGGTTAAGCGTCTTGTCTTCAGCTTGGGTCATGATCCTGGGGTACTGGGGTAGTCCCATGTCAGGCTCCCTGCTTATCAGGGAGCCTGCTTCTCCCTCTGCCTGCTCTACTGCCACTCTCCCTGCTTGTACATACTCTCTGTCTCTCTCTGACAAATAAATGAAATCTTAAAAAAAAAAAAAAAAGACAATAATATTCTACTGTATCTGTATACCACATTTTCTTTATCCATTCATCCATGGATGGATGTTTATATCGGTTCATATCCTGGATTTTGTGAATAATGCTGCAGTGAACAATGAGAGCAAGTATATTTTCAAGATCCTGATTTCAGTTCCTTTGGATATGTACCCAGAAGTGAAATTGCTGGATTATATTGTAGTTCTATTTTTGAGGATACTCTATGCTGTTTACCATATATTTATTGTTTTACATTCCCATTGATAGTGTACTTGGATTCCAATTTCTCCATATCCTTGTGACACTGGTTTTTTTTAATAATAGTTAAAATAGATGTAAAGTGTGCTTTGATATGCATTTCCCTCATGATTAGTAACATTGAACATATTTTCATATACCTGTTGGCCATTCGTATGTCTCATTTAGAGAAATGTCTATTTAAGTCCCCTGCCCATTTTTGAGTTTATTATTATTATTATTCCTGTTGATTTGTAGGCGTTTCTTATATACTGTAGCTATTAGCCCATTATCAGATGTATGATTTGCAAGTATCTTCTCCCATTCTGTAGGTTGCCTTTTCATTCTGTTGATTGTTTCCTTTGATTTTCAGAAGTTAAGTTTGAATAATCCATTTGCCTGTTTTTGCTTTTATTGCCTGTGCTTTTAGTGAATTTATTGTTGGTTTAAAACTAATATAGAATAAAAAAGCAGAAGAATGAAATGAATGAAAGGTAAAGTCTTTAGACACTTGTAAGATTTTGACGTTTTACACAAAGAGATGTAATGCTGCTTGAAGGTACACCATGATAAGTTAGACATGTGCTGTAAAGTCTAGTGTAACCATAGGGAAAAGAAATTAAAAAATGAAGAACAGCTAAGAAGTCGATTTTTTAAATACATAATGGAATACTAAATTACTAAAAAAAAAATACTACAAAAGAAGAGAAAGAAGAAAATATACATGAGAACTACAAAGATTATGGGTTCTGAACTTAAATGAATCAAAAATTAAAGTTAATGTGATAAAATAGTTCAAATAAGAAACAGAATATGAGGCTGCCTGGGTAGCTCAGTCAGTTACATGTCTGACTCTTGGTTTTGCTCAAGTCCTAATCTCACAGGTTGTGAAGCTGAGCCCTGAGTCAGGCTCCACGCTGAGCTTGAGTCTACTTGGATATTGTCTCCTCTACCCATTCCCCCCTCCCTCTCTCTCTGAAATAAACAAATCTTTAAAAAAAAAACAAAAAACCAGAACTGTCCAACTGGTTAGAAGAGGTAGCCTAAGCTACCATATAGTGTTTATAGAAACACACTTTAGATATACAGATATAGATAGATTAATATTTAAGGAATGGGAAAATATACCCTATGCAACACTAACACAAAGAAAGCCTTAGTAACTGTATTAATATCAGAGTAGAATTCAAACAAAGAATAATACCAGGAATAAAGAGGGACATCAAATAATACTAAAGGGTCAGTATATCGGGAAGACATTACAATTTTCAGTATATATGCACCAGACTGTAGTCTCAAAACACATCCAACAAAATACCATATAGCTGAAAGAAGCAGTAAATAAATGTTCAGTTATAGTAGATCTTTTAATTTCCCAGTTTTTATTAAAAATAGATTTAAAAATCAAAATACAGAATAAATTATCAATTTACTAATAACATTATTATTTATTAACAAAAAACAAATATACCACAAAATAGCAATTTAACCTAATTGACATTCATAGAACATTCTATTCAATAGCAGCAGAACACACATCTTAATCAAATGTTCATGAGACACACCAAGATCGAACATACCCTTAATCAATGAAAGAAGTTACCATGAATTTAAAATAATTCACAACATACAGTGTATCTATTCTGACCACGACAAAATTAAAGTGGAAAATAAATAATAGCAAACTGGCTGGGTTATTTCCAAGTGTGTAGAAATATAATAACACACTTTGTATGTAACAACACATAGATTTTAAAAAGTGGCAATTGGTGTTATTTGAACAAGCAGATGGAATAATTGTGATAATTTTTTAATAGTTTTAATGTAATTTTAGATTATAATATCAGCTTTGATGATAAAATTATGAAAAAAATGTTAGAGATGATTTTTGAAAATTATATGCAATGGTAAAATGAGGAATGATAGAATGAGGAGTCAAAAAAGTTTGAGATAGGAACAAAGGTACCTCTTGGGTTTGAAATTCTTTGGGTATATTATGCTTAATTTTGAGTGAAAGCTGGAATGTTTTCAAATTGTAACTTTAAGTCTACATTATTCAAAGTTAGATTTTTTATTAGTACTTCTTTTTAAGTTGAGATAGCTCTGTATTTTAATTGAGTTTCTCATTTGAAAATTTGGGTAAAACTATTTAATACATACCAGCAAGGAAAACATATTTTGCATTTTTTATTTCAGAAAATAAGTGAACATTCTTGTATTTTTTCTTTTTATTTTACGAAATTGTAAAGTGTTAGTTATCACATTTAAAACAATATAATTTGGATTTTATGGGCTCTTGTTATGATTAAACAAAGAGTTTAGTGTAACCATGTATCAGTTATTTATTTTTCTTAAATATATATGTTCTTTATTGATAGCAGGAATATTGTTTTTGTAACTGAGTTTTGTAACTGATTCATCAAAAGTAAATGCCTGGGGGGGTGCCTGGGTGGCTCAGTGGGTTAAAGCCTCTGCCTTTGGCTCAGGTCATGATCTCAGGGTCCTGGGATCGAGCCCCGCATTGGGCTCTCTGCTCAGCGAGGAGCCTGCTTCCTCTTAAGAACTATCAGTGACAAAGGCATCTGACTAATTAAAATAATAAGAAAGAAAATACCTAGATACAATTAAACATTATTCAATATATAGCTAATTTTTTGAAGAGTTTAGAATTTTCTCTGGGATTTTTCCCAGTTTTAACACTTTTATAAAACCAATTTAAAAAAAATTCAAAAAATTAATTAATTAATTAATTAATTTAAAAATTAATTAATTAATTAAAAATTTAAAAAAATTAAAAAATTTGCCATTTGCTTGTCAGATACTTTGGCTCTATGGTTAATTAAAACCTCACAACATTGGGAAAGACTATGCAAATAAAATGTTCCATAGAATGGGAATGAAAGTTCCTTATTATTCTTAGTGCAGAGATTTAATTATCTTTAAATTTTAACTTTAAATTTTAAATCATTCTTATTTGAGTTGTTTATATACTTGCCCACAATTTGGCTTATTTGAAAGTAAAATTGGACATATTTTTGATGGTGTTTTTTCAATAAAATGAAGTTAATTTGTGTTTTCCCTGAGTTTGAAAGATTTCTGCCATAGTGACCCAGGAGCTTCCCCTAATGACAATCATAATTGATATCCAAGTGTTCTGATAGTTAACCAGCTAGTGTGTACACCTTGAACCAGGTCATTTTTATAGCCTGGTGCCAGACGCTCGAGTTTTCCAGGTATCATTTCTGACACAATGACCTGTGTCATAGTGGCAGATTCTGACAGCATGAATCCTAATAGACTATGAGCCTCCTCTCTGGAGCTTATCACCAATTACTCACATGAAATAGCTACAAAAATGCAAGTTCATTATCCATTCATCTGTTAACAGACATCTGGGCTTTTCCCATAATTTGGCTATTGGGGACATTGCTGCTATAAACATTGGGGTGAAGGTACCCCTTTGGATCACTACATTTGTATCTTTGAGGTAAATACCCAGTAGTGCAATTGCTGGGTCATAGGGTAAAAAAGATGTGGTGTATATATACAATGGAATATTATGCAGCCGTCAAAAATGAAATCTTGCCATTTGCAAAGACATGGATGGAACTAGAGGGTATTATGCTAAGTGAAATAAGTCAATCAGAGAAAGACAATTATCATGTGATCTCACTGATATGTTGAATTCAAGAAACAAGGCAGAGGGTCATGGGGGAAGGGAGGAAAAAGATGAAACAAGATGAAACCAGAGAGAGAGACAAACCATAAGACATTCTTAATCTCAGGAAACAAATTGAGGGTTGCTGGAGTGGAGGCGGGTGGGAGGGATGGCGTGGCTGGGTGATAGACATTGGGGAGGGTATATGTTGTGGTGAGTGCTGTATATTGTGTAAGAGTGATGAATCACAGAACTGTATACCTGAAACAAATAATACATTATATGTTAAAAAAAAAAGAATGTAAGTTCACTGTTTCTATTCTCAAGCTGCTTACCATCCAAACGACTTCCTGATTGCTCATTAGTCGCTGTGCCTAGCACAGCTCAAATTAAAAGACTTCTGGTGGCCTCAGGTAGACTAAAACTGATATTAAAAAAAAAAGAAGTGAAACACACACCTGAGAGATGTTACCTTGAAGGAGATGAGCTAAGAATATTCAGAGTTATGGACAAATAATACAAAAAAATTGTTATTGTATATAAACTTTAGAAAGGTGTCATAGGGTTTTCAGGGAAGGGATGTACAGCTCTTTTGTGTGCTGCAGTGGCTTGTCATGACTGAACCATGCCAATATTAATTACATTGGAAGAGGAAATAACCAATCCATATTAGTAATTAGCCAGTTGGAGAAAGTCTTGTTTTTGGCAAAAATGAAGCTGATTCCTATTGTGAAGCTCTTCTGTTTAGTTTTGTCATACACTATATGATTTAATTGATTTGTATAAACATCTTTAATTTATAATACTGTCTCCAGCTTAAAAAATAAAAGCAAAAGATTCCTGTCTTAAATTCTTGTCTTAAAGCAGCTTTCCAAAATTAATTTCTTTAAATAAAAACTAAGATAAATTAATAAATGTTATAAATCTTAGAAACAATGTACAAATAAACACACATATTTTAATTGATTTCCAAAAAGTGCTATGTTCTAAACTCCTTTTGGATAAAAACAATACTTCTCTATCTTTTTTTTTTTCTTTTTTGCTAAAGCAAAACTTGAGTACCATAATTTTAGAGTTTTAAAAATAATCTGCAAGATATTTTCTTCTTATTAAAAAATAAAGCACTAACACTAATTTTGAATAAATTATTTCAAAGGATGACAGACCAGAAATAAAGGAAGATAGAGCATATGCAAAGTAACAACATAAGGTTAGTATAATATTCTACCAGAGCATGATAAGAGCATAAGAATATAGATGAATTCAGAAGAATTTAATAATAAAGATTCAAACACAAAAATTCTCAGCAAAATATCAACACAAACTCAATAATGTGTTAAAAAAAAGAGTAAGGCATCATGAAAAAGACTTTTTCTCAGGAATGAAAATTTGTGGTAGCTTTTGTTTACTTAATATTTATTTATATATTTTAGAGAGAGATAGAGCGAACATGAGCAGGAGGAGCAGAGTGAGAGGGAGAGAGAATCTCAAGCAGACTCCACGCTGAGCATGGAGCCTAACGCAGCCGGATTTCACAACCCTGAGATCACATCCTGAGCCGAAACCAAGAGTTGGATGCTTAACTGACTGTGCCACCCAGGAGCCCCTATGGTAGCTTTTTAAAGAAATAATAGAACTCACACTTAATAAGATGAAGGAAATAATTCACATTGACAAGATGAAAGAAAGAATCATATGATCATCTTAATCAAAATGGAGAAAGCATTTTACATAACTCAACATCCATTTGTGATCAAAATTCTCTACTAACTAGGAATAGAAGTTCATTTTCTTAATCTGACAAAAGGAATCTACAAAAATGTTATAGCTAATGTCATATAAAATGGTGAATGTCTAAATGCTTTCTAAGATTCAGAGGAAGAAAGAAGGTCTGCTCTTACCACTTATATTCAGTATTTTACAGATATTTTGGCCATCAAAACAACGTAATGAAACAAATGCCATTAAGATTGGAAATAATAAAGTACTAGCAAAACAATGAAATTTAGCAAAGTCAGAGATGCAGAGTTGATGCAAAGTAACTATGTTTTCATAAACCAGAAACAAATAGATGGAAACATAGATTAAAAAAGAAATAGAGGTGTGTCTGGGTGGCCCAGTTGGTTAAGCTTCTGCCTTTGGCTTACTTAGGTCATGACCCTGGGGTCCTGGGATGGAGCCCTGTCTTGGGCTCCCTGTTCAGCAGGGAGTCTATTTCTTCTTCTCCTTCTGCCCCTACCCAACTCCCCCCCGTTGTGGGGTCTTAAAAAAAAAAAAAAAAGATATGGAATTCACAGTTTCACTAAAATACTCAATAAATTTAGCAGGGGTGCCTGGGTGGCTCGGTGGGTTAAAGCCTCTGCCTTCAGCTCAGGTCATGATCTCAGGGTCCTGGGATCGAGCCCCACATCGAACTCTCTGCTCAGCAGGGAGCCTCCTTCCCCCTCTCCCTCTGCATGCCTCTCTGCCTACTTGTGATCTCTCTCTCTCTGTCAAATAAATAAATAAAATCTTTAAAAAAAAAAGAATAAATTTAGCAAAATCAGTGTAAGGTCCTTACAATAAAAGTATTTTAATAATGCTGAAGGAAATTAAAGAATATATAAATAAATGGAGAAATATATATTTATCAAAAATAAATATTTTAGGGCACCTGGGTGGCTCAGTTGGTTAAGCCACTGCCTTCGGCTCAGGTCATGATCCCAGAGTCCCGAGATCGAGTTCCACATCAGACTCCCAGCTCCATGGGGAGTCTTCTTCTCCCTCTGACCTTCTCCCCTCTCATGCTCTCTCTCTCTCTCTCAAATAAATAAATAAAATCTTTAAAAAATAAAAAAAAAAATAAATATTTTAGGGGTGCCTGGGTGGCTCAGTGGGTTAAAGGCTCTGCCTTCAGCTCAGGTCATGATGTCAGGGTCCTGGGATCAAGCCCCGCATCGGGTTCTCTGCTCAGCGGGGAGCCTGCTTCCCCCTCTCTCTCTGCCTGCCTCTCTGCATACGTGTGATCTCTCTCTCTGTGTCAAATAAATAAACAAAATCTTAAAAAATAAATAAATAAATAAATATTTTAGAAGTCTGTTACACTTAATGTATAGATTCAATACTGTCTCATTCAAAATCTCAGCAGAAGTTTTTGGGGAAGGAGAAATCAACAAGCTTAAATAGCCAAGACTTGTTTTTTTTTTTTGTTTTTTTTTTTTAAGATTTTATTTGTTTATTTGACAGAGAGAGAGAGTGAAAGAAAGCACAAGGGCAGAGGGGAAGGGTAGGGTCCCCATTGAGCAGAAGCCTGTTGCAGAGCTCAATCCCAGCACCCTGGGATTGTGACCTGAGCTGAAGACAGATGCTAAACTGACTGAGCAACTGAGGCACTCCAAGACTTTGTGTGATGATAACAAATAACAAAATTGGAGGCTTTAGACTAAAGGATGTTAAAACTAATTCTAAAGCTAAAGTAATTTCCATATAATGCTACTGGCATAGAGGCACATATAGGTAGTGGAATAAAATTGAAGCAGGCAGAAATGGGCCCGAATATATTCATTCAGTTGATATTAAATATATGCTCCAACATGACTGAATAAAGAAAGTATCGTAAAATGTTTAAAAAAAAAGTGGTGAAGGACATTTAAGTTTATGTACAGAAAGGAAAAAAATAAATCTCAACCCCTACCTCCCAGAATACAGGAAGATTAGTTATAAATGAATCATCAGCCTAAAAATAAAAGAAAATTCTAAATCCTTGAAAATAAAGTTTAGGAGAACATCTTTACAACATTTAAGTAGGCAAATATTTCTTAAACTGTTCAAAGAAAGCATTAAGTTTAAGGGAAAATTGATAAATTAGACTTACCAAAATTAAAACTTCTCTGCTTCAGAATACTCTATTAAGAATTAAAAGAATTAAAAGAAAATCTACAGACTGAAAGTATTTACACTACACATATATGGCAAATAAATTGTACCCAAAATATTTAAGAAATTTGTATAACTTAAAAATAAGTAAGTAAAACAACTCCCCCTCCAAAAAAGTGAGCAAAGAATTTGAACATATCTTTCACAAAAAGATGTCCGATAGTGTTAGTCATTAGGGAAACAAACCAAATCATAAGATAGCATCACATAGGTTCTAAAATGGCTACAGTTTCAAAGCTTGAAATATCAACAGTTGACCTGGATGTGGAACAAATGTATTTTTTGTTCACTGTGTATGGGAGAATAAAACAGTGCAATCAGTGTGGGAAACAGGCTGGAATTATTTATAAAATTAAAACTAACCTGTAAAATAGCAATTTCAATTACTAGGAATTTACCAAACAAACATGTATGAATACAGCAAATTTACTCATGATCCTCCAATATTGAAAATGACCCATACATCCTTCTATGAGTGAATAATAAACAGGCTGTAACATTTACTTCAAAAGGATACTGCTTGGCAATAAAAAGTAGCAAGCTACTGATACATCCAACTTCATAGAGGAATCTCAAAATTATCATAGTAAAATGGTGAGACACAAAAAAGTATATATCATGTGATTCAATGCATTTGAATTTCTAGAACAAGAAAAAAATGATCTATAATGACAGAAGTCAAATCAGTTGTAGACTGGGATAAAAAGTTGGGGGGATTTGTTTCATAGGAGCATGAGGAAATTTACTGTGGTGTTGGTAATATTCTCTATCTTTATGGTGATTAGATAAATATTATTTATCTAACCACCACTATCAGTAGTGGTTTCATGAGTACATAAATTTGTGAAAATGCTTCAAAATATATATTTAAAACGTGCCTTTGTTGGGATGCCTGGGTGGCTCAGTGGGTTAAGCATCTGCCTTTAGACCAGGTCATGATCCCAGAGTCCTGGGATCAAGTCCCACATCGGGCTCCTTGCTCAGCAAGGAACCCACTTCTCCCTCTCCCTCTGCCTGCCTCTCCCTCTACTTGTGCTCTCTCTCTCTCTCTCCCCCCTCTGACAAATAAATAAAATCTTTAAAAACTAAAATAAAATGTGCCTTTGTTAGTGTAAATCATATTCCAAGATGTTGATAAAATATAAATAAAAGCATCAAAGCAGATTTTGTGGATTGACTACTCCAAGACTATTCAGTCTGTTTCTCTCTTGATTTCATCTACCATAGATGTTGAATACATAGACTTACTTCTTAGAATTTCCTATAGCTGGGGCTTGTCTTATGATCTAATTCTGGCTAGTAAGATATAAGCTGAAGTCACTATCAATTTCCAGGGAAGTTTATTAAAAGGAGAAACTTACTGGGAGGACTCCCTCAACCCTTCAGCATTTATTCCTGCATGCCTTGCACTTTTGCCCTTTGAATGTGGACATAATGACTGAGTTGACAGCAGTCAGTTATGGCCATGAAAAAAAAATACATGCAAGAGGAGCAGAGAAGAAAAATTGGAAGATGAGATGTTTAATCACATCTTTGACCAGTCAACAGCCTTATAAGGCTTATCTCTGGACTTAGAACTAAAAAAAGATTCTACTGATGAAAGGAATTCAAAACAGGTGTGGTTTTTGTTTTGTTTTGTTTTTTTATTTTTTTGCTTGCAGCTGAATACATAACTTCCTGCATAAAGAATGTAGTCTGTGACTCAGCAATCTTACCAGTGACAACTAATATAAAGAAAGAAATAATAACGGGGTTTTGAAAACATTTCTGTATTCTCCTATTTTGTATGTATGTGTGTGTGATAGCTATGTGGTGAATATATAAGGAGAAAATAACAACAACAATAAAAATGGGATCATGTTCAAAATGGCCATTAAAATAGATTTTAAATGGTTTAGAATTAGAGAATGCTTATTAAAAACTTTAAAGAAAAAAAAAAAACTTTAAAGAAGAATCATTTGCCAAGAAGGGAAGCGTGATCTTACAGAACTTGTGTTCAGATTATTTTTTTCTATAAATCAGTTTCCAAATAGTATGCATTTGTAACAAAATCTGTCAGAGAAAAATTGCACCAGACAAGTTAAACAGGCGAGGCAGTTTATTCAAGACTATTACAAGAAGGGAGAGAGATTGAACTTAACTCCAGAGAAACAAAAGGAGATAGAATTTTTAAGTGCTAGAGTGAGCTTATGCAAATGTAATAAACCATGTTAGAGGTGAGTTTGATCAATGTAATTAGTCACGTGTGTTTGCTTATTTGCCTAGAGACTGAGAGATTTGGCCACTGTTTTCCCCAGTGATTGAGAAAGATGCTTCTGGGTTGTAAAACCGGCAAGAGGTTGAGAGAACATTTACTTCTTAAATGGGCAGAAAAATATTTACAATTGCAAATTTTCTGAGGTAAATGCTTTAAGAAATATGGTCTGGAGACTAGAATCAGTAAAAACAAATGAACAAAAACTTATACAAATGTTCATCAAACTGAAGGGAACCTTGAAGCTGTCTAGGTCAAATCCAACTCAATTTGAGTTAGAGATAACTCACAATTTTGTCATCTGTTAACACATTCCAGATGAAACGGGGAAGAGAAAAAACTAAGAGTTTTTCTTCATTTAATCATGGCCAGTATATGCTTCTTACCAGAGATAAAGTGTACAAATTTCAGCCTGACCTGTCACTTCTTATGTTGAGCAAACTTAGGGCATAAAATTGTATTTTAACGGAAAGATAGCTGACCATCTCTCCTCTCCCAATAATTGATAGTTAAAATTCTACCCTCAAGGCTTTGTTTTACATTGATACTTGATACAAATATTCAAACCGTTTATGAAAAATAAAGCATAGACTAAGGACTTTGTCCCTGAAGAAGGAATTAAAAAAATACAAGTGTGTACAAGGTAGAGGACAAGAAAAGGGCACAAAACACATATGATGATGCTTACATTAAGTTAAATTTTTCATGCCTCCGTCATACATGCCTCCCTTTTACATGCCTCCCTCTTTCACTCTTTCATGGCAAAGCTTGAAATAGGTTCATTCTGAGTTATATGATGTTGGATTGAAATCATCTGAATTCCTTTCAGAGTTGGCAGAATTCAATCTCATTACCTGACCACATTTGCCTAGGTTTTCCAGATGTTCTGTCTTCTCGATGCTGCATTAGTCTTGAAGATGATAAAAATTTTATACTAAATTGATCTCAGAGTACTAACCCTTATGTTTAGTTTTTGGCTCAATTTGTTTGAAGTCAGCAGATAGTAGAAGTCTTTTTTTTTTTTTTTTTCCCAGAAATACAATGACACTATTCATAAGAAAATATTTAGGATTTCTTTAACGTGGTAATAGATTATATTATGAGGGTTAAGAGCATGCATTCTTGAATCAGGCTAATGGATTAAAATACTTTTCCAACTGCTTTGTAATTGAGTGTAAAATAAGTTACTTTAAACTCTGTGCATCAATTTCCTTTTTGTAGAGAAAAATAATAACATGTGCCTTATCAAGTTGTATTAAATGAGCCTGAGACACATTATGCAATATATGTTGAGTGCTTATTATTAATATTGTCAATGTTATTGTTAAAAATTCAGTGCCCTATGACTAACAAACAATCCTGGTGTACAGGGAAGAGTATAATTCTCAAGGACAATCTGCCCATTTGTTTTCTTTTGCCCAAGCAAAAGCTGTATAACCTAGTGAAGGCTGCTTTACATGTTTCTTATCATAAAGGGTGGAATAGTGCTGAACTAGCAGCTATTGGAGTCTGGTCTGAATTAGTAGGCTCAGCAAAACTATACAAGATATTCTTTTTCTCTCTAGGAAACTTATTATTCTAAACACTGCATAGCTAGAGGGATTTTGTGTGTGTGTGTCTGGTTTGGTATGGTATGTGTGACTCATAAGGACATGGATACAGAATAGAATAAATAGAAAATACATAGTCTTGGGGTGCATGGGTGGCTCAGTGGGTTAAAGCCTCTGCCTTCGGCTCGGGTCATGATAAGGGTCCTGGGATCGAGTCCTGCATCAGGCTCTCTGCTCCGCAGGGAGCCTCCTTCTCCCTCTCTCTCTGCCTGCCTCTCTGCCTACTTGTGATCTCTCTCTCTCTCTGTCAAATAAATAAAAATAAAATCTTTTAAAAAAAAGAAAATACATAGTCTTTATCTTTATCTGTCTTCTGAGTTTTACATGACTGCCAAAGTGTTTGTCTAGGGTCAGGAGATATGGTAAGTTGTTTGAATACTTGTATAATACCTAATATGGTTAATTATGGATCACTCTTTTCTAAAATTTATTATACAAAACTATTGATTCATGTTTGCTTTTCTCTGCATTTCCTCAGTGACCGACTTCTTAACCTCCTCACAAGGAGCACAGTAGTAATCTAGTTGTTACTCTCACAATTTGTGTAAATAATTTTAGAGGTGGTAGCATTGCGACATCAAGAATGACAGCCTGTATTTTAAGGATCCACCTGAGAATCTTTCCCCTAGAAGATTTCAGATAAATAGTAAAGTAAAAAATAGAAGAGGGCAGAGTTTCTCATACTTTGAATGCTTTATTGACATCTTCTGTGTTCTGAATTTGCTTTCTGTTAATATATATTCATCACTAAAACATTCCAAGGGAAACAAAGGTACCCCCAAATATTATAGTTATTGCAGATTAACTATAATTTTAAAAATGGACAATATTTAATTACCTTCTAAATTTGGTAACTACGATGTAATTTAAAACATATTGATTTGTTACTTATATGTGATCTCTTTTCTACTACTGTGGTGTTTTCACATGCTGAATGCAAACTAGTAGGCTTTTAAAAGATGCATAACAAAATACACAAATCGATCCTGCTTCTCTTTGTCTTCAGTTTTACTCACTTTAGTATGGGTGGGCAAAATTGCTATTTTAAAAATCCTATTAATTATAGAATAGAACCTGGAATTCCTGTAAGTTCTGTGTGTTTCCATTCAAATCATTTTTTTTTTGTTTTGCTTTGTATTCTAAGATGTAATAAACTTTTTTTTTAAAAAAAAGCAGAATCTACTTATTTTAAGCAGGAGTGATATAAATAGCCTTATCAGAAATATGCACATAATATTGAAATGTATATTATTTCAGAAATTTTATGTGCAGTATCAAGATAGTTGTCCTTAACATACCATTGATTTTTTTTTTCTTTTTTTTTGCAGGCTGTCATTGTGACGGCAGTTATTAACCTTCTCTGTTAACTTCTAATTAGGAGTGTAGATGTTTTCTGAAGAAAAGGAAGAGCCCTTTAAAAAAGCCATTCGGTATATTCAGTAACATTACTCCTTTGAGTCACTTGACAGAATACCTATTGTGAATAGTGTCTTTTATAAACTTGAATTTGTATTTTGGAGTTCCTATTAAAGTCCACGCAGCAGGATATAGTTTTAAGTTAAAATTTTAAGGGAGACAAAAATATTCTTGTCAACAAAATCCTTTCCATAAACAAATTCTAGGAATCTGGTACAAAATGTTAGTATTTCAGACTATCTAGCTTTTTGTCTTGAGAACTTTTTTTTTTAAGGTTTATATACAGTGTGTTTGCAATGAGTTAAGCATACACATTTTCCATAGTCTTCTACATATAAGTTTACAAATAATTCTATCTTAATGAAAGAAGACATTAGTTGAAAGAAGGTTTATACATAGTATAGTTTCAACCAGTTAAGTATGTGGCACTTTCCATATGCTTGCACACATATGCTTGCAAACACTTCTTTTTTTTTTTTCTTTCAGGAGTAGAATTTGGTGATTCATTACTTACATATAACACTTACTGCTCATCACAAGAGGTCTCCTTAATACTCATCACCCATTTAACTCATCCCCCTGTCGACCTCCCCTCCAGCAACCAGCAGTTCTCGATATTTATGAATCAGCTTCATGGTTTGCCTGTCTTTTATTTTTCCCATATGTTCATCTGTTTAATTTCTTAAATTCCACATATAAGTGAAATCATATGGTATTTGTCTTTCTCTGACTGACTTATTTCGCTTAGCATAATGCACTCTAGCTCCATCCACGGTGTTGCAAATGACAAGATTTCATTCCTTTTGATGGCTGAGTAATATTCCATTGTGTGTGTGAGTGTGTATACCCCATCTTCTTTATCCATTCATCAGTTGACGGACATTGGGCTTTTTCCGTAATTTGACTTGTTGATGCTGCTATAAACATCAGGGTGCATGTGTCCCTTCAAATCAGTACTTGTGTATCCTTTGGGTAAATACCTAGTAGTGCAAATGCTGGATTGTAGGTAGTTCTCTTTCTAACTTTTTTAGAAACCTCCATATTGTTTTCCAGAATGACTGCCTCACTTTGCATTCCCACCAATAGTTTAAGAGGTTCCCTTTTCCCCACACCCTCACCAATATCTGTTGTTGCCTGTGTACTCATTTTAGCCATTCTTACGGGCGTGAGATGATATCTCATTATAGTTTTCATTTGTATTTACCTGATGATGAGTGATGTTGAGTATCTTTTCATGTATCTGTTAGCTGTGTGGATGCCTTTTTTGGAAAATATCTATCCATTGTCTTCTGCCAGTCTCCTAATTGGATAATTTGTTTTTGAGTGTTGAGATTAATGAGTTCTTTATACATTTGGATACTAACCCTTTGTCAGATATGTCATTTGAAAATATTTTCTCCCTTTCCAAATGTTGCATTTTGTTTTGTTGACTGTTTCATTCTCTGTGCAAAAATTTATATCTTGATGAAGTCCCAATAGTTCATTTTTCTTTTGTTTCCCTTACCTGAGGAGATTTATCTAATAAGAAGTTGTTACAGCCAATATCAAGGGGTTTGCTTTCTATTTTCTCCTCTAGGATTTTGATGGTTTCCTGTCTCACATTCAGGTCTTTAATCCATTTTGAATTTATATTTGTGTATGGTGTGGGAAAGCAGTCTAGTTTCATTTTTCTGCATGTTGCTGTCCAGTTTTCCCAACACCATTTGTTGAAGAGACTGTCTTTTTTCTGTTGAATATTCTCTCCTGCTTTATTGAATAGAGTTCAGTATCCAAAGGGATATTCTTTCCTGCTTTATTGTGGGTCCATATAGTTGTGGGTCCATTTCTGGGTTTTCTACTCTGTTCCATTGATCTATGTGTCTGTTTTTATGCCGATATCATACTGTCTTGATGACTACAGCTTTATAATATAGCTTGAAGTCCAGAATTGTGATGCCTCCTGCTTTGCTTTTCTTTTTCAAGATTTCTTTGGCTATTCAGGTTCTTTTATGGTTCCATGAAAATTTTAGGATTGTTTATTCTAGCTCTGTGAAAAATGCTGGTGGTATTTTGATATGGGTTGCATTAAATGTGTAGATTGCTTTGGGTTGTATAGAGTTTTTAACAATAGTTGTTCCACTCCATGAGCATGGAATGTTTTTCCATTTCTTTGTATCATCTTCAGTTTCTATCATAAGTGTTCTATAGTTTTCAGAGTACAGATCATTTACCTCTTGGGTTAGGCTAATTCTTAGGTATCTTATGGTTTTTGGTGCATTGTAAATGGGATTGATTCCTTGATTTCTTTTTCTGCTGTTTCATTATTGGTGTAGAGAAATGCAACAGATTTTTGTACGTTGGTTTTGTATCCTGCAACTTTGCTAAATTTGTGATTCAGTTCTAGTGAGTTTTTGGTGAAGTCTTTTGGATTTTCTACATAGACTATCATGTCCTCTGTGAATAATGAAAGTTTGACTTCTTCCTTGCTGATTTAGATGATTTTTGTTGTCTGATTGTTGAGGCTAGGAATTCTAGTACTATATTAAATAACAGGGATATCTGATATAAGACATCCTGTCTTGTTCCTGACTGTAGAAGAAACTCTCAGTTTTTCCTCTTTGAGGATGATATTGGCTGTGTGTCTTTTCATGTAGCCTCTATGATGTTGAGGTATGTTCCCTCTGTCCCTACTTTGTTAAGAGCTGTTATCAAGAATGGATCTTCTACTTGGTCAAATGCTTTCTCTTCATCTATTGAGAAGATAATATATTTCTTATCCTTTCTTTTATTAATGTAGCATACCACATTGATTGATTTGCAAATATTGAACCACCCTTGCAATCCAGGAATATATGCCACTTGATCATGGCAAATGATTCTTTTATTGTGCTGTTGGATTTGATTTGCTAGTATTTTTTTGAGAATTTTTGCGTCCATGTTCATTAGGGATATTGGCTTGCAATTCTCTTTCCTAGTGGAGTCTTTGGTTTTGCTATCAGGGTAATGCTCACTTCATAGAATGAATTTGGAAGTTCTCCTATTTCTGTTTTTTGGAACAGTTTGAGAAGAATAAGTAGTAACTCTTCTTTAAATGTTTGGTAGAATTCCCCTGGGAAGCCATTTGACCTTGGACTTTTGTTTATGGGGAGATTTTTGATTACTGATTCAATCTCTTTGCTAGTTGTCGGTCTGTTCAAGTTTTCTGTTTCTTCCTTTTTCAGTTTTGGTAGTTTTATGTTTCTGGGAATTTATTCATTTCTTCCAGATTGCCCAGTTTGTTGGCATATAATTTTTCATAATATCCTGTGATAATTGTTTGTATTTCTGTGGTGTTGATTGTGATCTCGCTTCTCTCATTTGTGATTTTATTCAATTGCGTCCATTTTTTTTTTTTTTTGATAAGTCTGACTAGGGGTTTATTAATTTCTAATTTTTTTTAAAGTACCAGCTCCTGAGTTCTTTGATTTCTTCTACTATTTGTTTGTTTCTATATCATTTATTTCTACTCTGATCTTTGTTATTTCCCTCTTCTGCTGCCTTTAAGTTTCATTTATTGTTCTTTTTCTAACTCCTTAGGTGTAAGGTTAGGTTGTTTATTTGAGATTTTTTCTTACTTCTTG
The DNA here is from genome assembly GCA_028534135.1 of Potos flavus. Lineage (NCBI taxonomy): Eukaryota > Metazoa > Chordata > Mammalia > Carnivora > Procyonidae > Potos > Potos flavus. The sequence continues at coordinate 22,927,017 of CM052883.1, read as the reverse complement.
AAGCAGGCCTGTATTGCTATATGCCTCCCTCTTATGACTGCTTTTTTTTTGGATTGTCGTGTTTTCATTATCATTTGTTTCCATGTATTTTTTTTTTTAATTTCTCCTTTAATTTTCTGGTTGACCCATTCATTTTTTAGTAGGATGTACTTTAACCTCCAAGTGTTTGTGATTCTTCAGAATTTTTCCTTGTGGTTGATTTCAGGTTTCCTAGCATTGTGGTAGGAAAATATGCATGGTATGATTTCAATCTTTTTGTATTTTTTGAGGCCTGGTTTGTGACCCAGCATGCAATCTCTTCAAAGAATATCCCATGTGCACTTTAAAAGAATGTATATTTTCTGCTTTAGGATGAAATGTTCTAAATTCATTGGATTCGGTGTCATTCAAAGCCATTGTTTCCTTGTTGATTTTCTGCTTAGATGATCTGCCCACTGATATAATCGGTGTTAAAGTCCCGTACTAGTATTGTATTATTATTATCAGTGAGTTCCTTTATGTTTTATATATTTAGGTGCTCCCAAGTTGGGGGCATAAACATTTACAATTGTTAGATTTTGTTATTAGAGCTATCCCTTTATTATGATATAGTACCCTTCTTCATATCTCGTTAGGGTCTTTGGTTTAAAATCTAGTTTGTCTGATGTAAATACTGTCATTCCAGCTTTCTTTTGATGTCCATTTGTATGATAAATGTTTCTCCATCCCCTCACTTTCAGTCTGCAGATGTATTTAAGTCTAAAATGAGTCTCTTGTAGTCAGTATATAGATGGGTCTTCTTTTTTATGCATTCTGACACCCTGTGATTTCTGTTTTGAGCATTTAGTCCCTTTACATTGAGAGTAATTACTGATAGACATGAATTTAGTGACATTTTATTACTTGTTTCTGGAGATTTTCCCTGTTCCTTTCTAGTCTCTGTTACTTTTGGTCTTTCTCCCTCACTCAAGGAGTCCCCTTCAATTTTCTTGTAGGGCTGGTTTAGTGGTCACAAACTCCCTTAGTTTTGTTTGTTTGGGAAGCCCTTTATCTCTCCTTCTATTCTGAATGACAGCCTTTTTGGATAGAGTATTCGTGACATATTTTTGACATATTTTTCCATTCAGGGCATTAAATAAAACTTCCCATTCTCTTCTGGCCTGCCATATATTCTGTGGAGAGGTCTGCTACTAACCTGATTGGTCTTCCCTCATAAGTTAAGGATTTCTTTTCTCTCGCTGCTTTTAGGATGTTTTCTTTATCTCTATGTTTTGCAGATGTAACTATAATATGTCTTGGGTTTAGCCTGCTTTTCTTCATTTTGATGGGAGTCCTCTGTGCCTCCTGGATTTTGGATGTCTGTTTCCTTCCCCAGATTAGGGTAGTTTTCAGTTATAATTTGCTCAAATAAACCTTTTGCCGTCTGTTCCCTCTCTTTTTCTTCTGGGACTTCTATGATATAAATGTTATTATGCTTGATGGGGTCACTGAATTCCCTAAGTCTACATTTATGATCCAATATTTTTCCTTCCCTCTGCTTTTCAGCTTTATTATTTTCCATAATTTCATCTTCTGTATCACTTATTCATTCCTCTGTTTCTTCCTTCCTGTATTCATTACATCCAGTCATTTTCTAATCTCAGTTATCACATTTTCATTTTGGTCTGACCAGTTTTTACATCTTTTATCTCTGCAGTAAGGGTCTCCCTGGGGTCTTGTATACTCTTCTCAAGTCCAGCTAGTATCCTTATGATTGCTGCTTTATATTCTGGATCAGGCATATTTCTTATATCTGTTTCAATTTGATCCCTGGCCATGAACTTTCTTGTTCTTTCTTTTGGGGTGATTTCCTCCATCTTAGCATTTTGTCTAGGTCTTTGTCATCTTCTGTGTGTTAAGAAAGCCTGATATGTTTCCTACTCCTGACAGTAATGCCGTTATGAGGAAGGGATTACATACTGTCCAGGGTCTCGCACTACAGGAAATGTCTCCAGCGTATGCCATGTACACTTTGCTGCTGTGTTTTAGCTGCTCTTTTCCTTAGGTCAGTTGTCTGCAGAGTTTCTGCTTGCCTGTAGTGGGGAATGTTTGGATCATGTGTAGTGTGTGGGAAGTTTCAACTAAGTGTGCTCTGGTCTGCTTGTTAAAGGAGACTTGCTGCTATTTCCACTACAACTGAAGCTTTGCAACATTCTGTGGTCAGTAGATATGATACGTGCAAGGGGTTTATGCTGGTCTTCTGGGGGAGGGCCCCACTGCTCTGGTTCTCAGGCATACTTGTGTGAGAAAAGCAGTACCACCTCACCTTAGCAGGGCATGGTTTAATGTAAGTGTCTTAAGCCATCACTGTTGGTGCTGTGCTGCTTACTAAAATTAGTTGATGCTGAGGGTGGGGGAGAGAAATTTTGCCAGCACCCTCCCTCACCCCTGGAGAGGAGAGTTCATACGTGTCATTGACTGAGAAGCCCTCCCAGAAGTGCAAACAATCTTGCTTTTTGTGTCCCAGATTGCCCTCAGATTGTTCCCTTGACCTTGTGTGTGTTTGGTTCACCTTCCCGCCTGGCAATGCAATGCACCTTGGGGTCTATTCTAGGAATACTGGCTGAGTTTTAAAACTGGACTTTAGGGACCTGGTGTGGCACAGACCCTTGCTGGTCCTCTGGGGCTGGTCTTACCATGCTGGCACTAATGCAGGTTTGTCCCAGAAGGGCAGTCACACCAAAGTGCATGGGTATGGAGTTTGGATTAAAGCACAGCAAAGAGCCAGTGTCAGGTTAATCGTCCTCACTCAGCAAGTGTGTATGTACCTATGCTGAGGGGTGAGGGAGGGAGAGGCTTTTTTGTCCCCTAAGAGGCAATGACACCTTTCCCAGATGGGCTCAACAAGAGGGAACCATTTCTCCCAGTGTGTCCCAGGGGATCCTAAGTTCAAGCTGTCTGCCCCCAGGCTATCTGCCCTCCTCCACAGGAGCACTGAAACACTCTCAGGGACCCACACCAGCCCTGCCACAGACCTCTAAATCTCATCTTTGAGTCCCGATGGTTGTAAAAACTTAGGAAAATTAACCCTCTCATTTTCCCAGTCAATGGCTTTGGGGACGTGTTTTCCTTTTATGATCCCCTGTGTGTTCCTCTCTGTCTTGTAAATACGCATGGTGTCTGTCTGTCTGTCTCACTCCATGACCAGGACTCCTTCCCTTCCACTGCACCTGTGATCTGTTTCTCCCCCAAACCATCTCTCCACACCTCCTACCCTCCACAATGTGGCCTCTTCTCTCCCTCTAGTTGTGGAGATCATCCTTTCAGTCCTCAGACTGACTTCTTGGGTATTAAGAATAATTTAAGATTTATCTAGCAATGTTTGACAGATAAAGCAAGACTAGGGTCCTCCTACTACTTCGCCATTTTAGATCCTCCTCTTCAAATGGAATCAACTTTTTCTTAAAGATTTATTTATTAATTTTAGCAGGGGAAGGAGGGGTATAGGGAGTAGAAGAAAGAGAGATCTCAGGAAGACTCCCCGGGGCTCGATCCCACAACCCACAAGATCATGACCTGAGCTGAAACCATGAGTCTGAGGCTTAACCAGCTGAGCCACCCAGGCACCCCAACTGTAATAAACTCTTAACTTTAAAATAGTTTTAGATTTACAGACAAGTTCCAGTAATATTACAGAGTTCCTATATACCCATGGTCAGATTTCCCTAGTATTACTCTGGTACATTTGTCATAACTAGTGTACCAGTTTGGATGTGTTATTGTTATCTACAGTTCAAATTTTATTTGGATTTTCTAAGTTTCTACCTAATGTCCCAGAATACCATCCAGGGTACCATATTACATTTAGTTGTTATGTTTCCTTAGGATTCTTTAGATTATGGAAATTTCCCAGACTTGCCTTACTACTTTTGGTTACCTTCACGTTTTTAAGGAGTACTGTGTATATGTTTTGTAGAATGTCTTTCAGTTTGGGTTGATCTTATAATGTTTCTCATGGTTATATAGCAGCTCTGGGTTTGGGAGAGGAAGCCCACAGAGGTTAAGTGCCATTCTCAACAATTCATTTCAAAAATATATAGGCTATGCTATCAACATTACTTATCACAGCTGATATGGACCTTTATTACCTTCCTGACAAACCTTGTTTGTTAGGTTACTCAAGTGTGAAACTATTGCTCTTTAAGAAAAAAGTCACTTTGCTCATTTGACACTTCAGGGATAAGAGTTATGCCTCACGTCCTGGGAGGGTATTATCTTCAATAATTTTTTGGAATTCTTCTATGCAGGAAATTTCTCATTTGTTCCTTATTTATTTATTTGTTTAATTACTCATTTATGTCAGTATGGTCTAAAGGATATTTATTTTATATTTTGGGTTATAATCCAATACTATACAATTTTCTTTGCTGCTGAGATCGTTCTATCTTTGGAGCTCTCAGTTCCTGTGTCTCTTTGTTACACCTCCATTTTGTTTGTTTTGTTACCATTCCCTGACTTCCTGGCTCTATAAGATGCTCCAGGCTTATCTTTTATATTTCTTACCCTAACACTAGACTGAGCCATTTCTCCAAAGAGTCTGTATTTCTTTTATTGAAGAATGTCATTAGAAACCCAACTCTGGAAACTGAGTGTGTAATTGTTAGTGGTGTCCATGCTTTTAGATTTTTTAGTGGAAAGAGGTGGGAAATACATTTGTGCATCCTAACCTCTCTCCATATAACTGTACTTATATTGGGCCAAGTATTAGCTCATGCTGAGGCTTCCAAATTTTATATAGTATGGCATGTCTCATTCTAGCCGTTGTCACTTGCTTGTCTGTAACCTCTCCTTCAAACAGTGAGAAATTTGGGTTGTACCCTCTATCATGTATATATTTTATTTATTCAATCCATATATATATATATATATTCATATATTTACATATTCATATATTTACATATATGGATAGATTTTCAAAGTTCAACTTCTCTCTCTCTATGTAACAAATATATATATATTACTGTTGTTACTTTCTTATCCCATGACTCCCTAAACTTAATCGCAGGTATATGGAGGTGATCAGATTTTGGTGAGACAACCATTTCTGTAGTTTCTTTTTTCTGAGCAATTTTACCCAATTGAAAGTATTAACTTTGCAAACACTTACTTATGAATACCTTATTTAATTTGGATATTGTCATAATAGAAGTTATGGTCATACACATTTTTTTTCCTGCAGTGAGTTATAATCATAGTCAAGTAATTGCTCAAATGGCTTTTTAATTTCATCTTTTCCTTTGGTGGTGAAGATGTAGTTGCCTCTTCCAATCTTATAAGTCCCCAAATTACTGGACATTTTTCTCAATTTCCCTTCTCTTCTCTTTGCAAATCAGTGGCTGCTTTCTGTGCTTGTCCCTTTTTTGATGATGACCCGACACATAATAATAATAATAATTATTATTATTATAACCATAATCCATAATAACCCACATATTTACAAATATTCTGTCTTTAGACCTCATTGTAGAGCTACAGTTTTATTAGACACATGAACTACCTTCCAAGAAATCACACAAGAGTTTATTTGATGTTTCCCTACCACCAATTTAAATGTTCTTCTACCTTCCATATCTATTTCTTCAACATCTGTTACTCAGAAGCCATATCTTACATGATACAGATATTCAAAGCTCAAAGAAAGATTTCTTTGAAATGACATATGAGTAACTTTGTTTTCCAGTAATTATTTCTGTGAATCCCTCCTCAATGTGCTATAATCATAAGAGATTAATTCTCTACAGAAGTAGAGAATGAGAAAGCCAACTAACTTCCTATGTAGAGCACATGACTTACAACAGAAAATTAAAAGGTTCACCTTGAGAATACATCAAGAGAAACAATATTCTCAGGAGGTACTTAGTTTTCCTCAAGGTAAAAATGGAAACAAACATTAAGAGAGGTGATTGAGGATAAAGAGTGGTTGTTTCAAGGGTGTCTGGGTGACTCAGTCAGTTAAGGTCTGACTTTGGCTCAGGTTGTGATCTCAAGGTCCTGGGATAGAGCCCCACGTTGGCCTCCCTGCTCAGCAGGGAGTCTGCTTGTCCCTTTTCCTCTGCCCCTCACCCTGCTCATGCTTTCTCTCTCTCAAATAAATAAAATCTTAAAAAAATATGTATTTTTAAAGTGGGTGTTCGAATATAAGAACCTCTTTTACGAAGGGAAATGTGAGCAAGTCTATGAATGCAGGAAGGATTGAAAGAGAGATTCTGATTAGAGTTTGTACAGAAAAGCAAAAAGTAGGTAACCCCATAGTTTAGTGATGGATTATTCTGGCAGGCCTCACTCAGGTAAATGAAGATGTGATATATTTTGAGCTGAACCAAACAACTCAAATATGGGCCATTTCTAGGCTTGCTGGTGTCCCTACTAAGAAAAAGAGAGACTCCCTAGAACACCTAGAAACTAAATAGACTAGGAAAATGTTTGCCCCAAATAGAAATGTGCTTTGCAGTGTTTGATGCATGATTTGCTCAAAAATATTTGTGTGATGAATAAATCTAGGGCAACATTTAGATTAGATTAGAACATTGATGATAATAACATTACATGGAAACAAAAAGCATTGACCTTGCTGTCAGGAAATTTGGTTCTAACCTCAGAAGTGTCGTTTCCAGGCTTTCTGACCTATAGTAAGAGACTACACTCTACTGGAACTTTTCACAATCTGAAAGTCAGCATAGGAATGAGATTATTTCTAAGCTTCTTTTTGTTACAAAAAATTTGCAATTTCAATACTTTCCCGGTTCAATGACTTTTCTTCCAGTTTTATATTTGTTATGTTTAGGAAATAAAGAGAAAAAGCTGCAAAACTGGCATCTTTTCCAACCTTCAATTTTCAGCTGTGCAATCCCCAGTCTATCATGGTGCTCTATACCACCAGCAGCAATTAACTTTGTACTAACCAACCCCACTGTTAGTTTGGCATGGAGCTATTCACCTACAGTGTTTCTAATTATTGATGCATTTTCCCTTTTTCAAAATGTCAGACAGTGTTTATGTGTAATCATCTTGTTTGCCACCTGTGGCTACTCTATCCACTAGTACAAATATGGACAATCACAAATTTCCCTCATTTCATTTGAACCTCTGAGTCTCATGAATTCTTAGAACAAAAACACTGTGTCTCTACAATATTTAAAGTATGTTTCCTAATTATCTCAGTGAATTATGCATCTGGTTGTGATTACTAAGCCTAGGAAGATGCTGCCTGATTGGTGATTATGTAGCAATTTTTTTTTTATATTTTCCATTGATTATGTTAATTTCCTTTATATTATATTTTATTATTGTACTGAGTGAAAAATTGTTAGCACCTGCCTCTCATATCATGAAAAATACTTTGCAAATATGATTGACCTAGAGAGCTTATTTTGTTTGTAGATTTTGCATACAACAGTTTTAAATGATACATTTTTTCATAACAAAATTGTTCTGTCCTTTGGCATTTTTCTTCTATGTAATTCAGTGTATGTATAATTTTAGGTAATGATGCTCAGAGAAGAGGAAAATATTCTCTGTAGGGTAAATAAGTCATTTAGAACTATGTCTTTTGTATTTTGTATTTTTACTGATACACAACTGTTACACACTTGCTTCCCTCTTTCTTAGCTTTATATTAATATGTTCCATTATTTTTGATATCTTTTCACTAACATTAAAGTAAATAATTATAGCATTATCCTGAAAATGAAATACGGCATCTACTTATACTCAACAAGTACTTTTCATGTGTTAGTTCATTCATCCATTTTTTTTCCTTTTAAAATACAAAATGTTCATGAGCTTTTTAAGCTTAATTCAGTCTCGTTTTCTATTGTTTTTGTAGCATGAAAGTCCATGCTTTGGAGACAGACTATATATCAGCTACAAGATTTCTCTAAAAAGTAAAATGTTGGGGCGCCTGGGTGGCTCAGTGGGTTAAAGCCTCTGCCTTCAGCTCAGGTCGTGATCTCAGGGTCCTCGGATCGAGCCCCGCATCGGGCTCTCTGCTCAGCAGGGAGCCTGCTTCCCCCCTCTTTCTCTGCCTGCCTCTCTGCCTACTTGTGATCTCTCTCCCTGTCAAATAAATAAATAAAATCTTTAAAAAGAAAAAAAGTAAAATGTTAATTATTTCTTTTCCAAGAGTGTTTTCAGATAAGAGTGTACCAAGATATAATAATCTCTTTAGAATGTTCAGCAACAGAAATGTAAAAGTTTAACTTTATGAGACCATCTGTTGTCACATGTACCTTTGTGTCTTTGAGCAATACCAGGAAGTACAGATGATTTGTTGGCAGTGTTTCCTTCTCTGCTAATTCCCCCTGGTTTCTATCACTGTCTCTCTTTTTAAGCTCCATTCTTTTGCCCAACTCTGAGACTAAATAATTTAAGGCTTAGGCATGCACCAGTTTCTAAATAATGTTTCTCGAAGGAAGCTTCAGGGACAACCTGCATGAAAAAACCCTTTAATGTTAATTTAGAATAAATTGTGGAGTCTACTCCAGACCTACTGAATTAGAATGTCTGTAGAGAATGCCCAGAAATTAGCATCTTTATGAAGTATCACAGATGCTTTCTTAGGCACAGTGAATTTTGAGAACCACTGTTCTATGGTAAAAGAATTTAGGAAGAGAAACTACAAAACACTTAATCGCATGTTTTTGGATTTTGTGTTATCACCCTAGTTATTCATCTCATCCTGATCTTGTAATCAATTTCCAATATATACTCTTTACTCTGTGTCTCAGACCTAATTTCCAAATTATATCCCAGATCTGGTGAATAGAATGTTTTGTAAAAGTTAACGTTTGAATCTGATATTTGATTGTCTATTGATTTTTCTACTCATCTAAGATGGGAAGCCAGCTTACTCTGTCTGTCTCTATTGCTAGTAAGATTATCTTTGTTCCCATGTTATTCATCCTATGCAAGATCTCTCTGACTCTATTTGGGTACTATGTGTGGATTCCCTATCATTAACTGTATTCCTTTGTTGAGGCATATAATGATTTAAGTTTGTGATTTAAAAAAATATCTAAATAAAATTATTTTTGCTAACAACCTTATATTTATTATTATATACCCAAAACTTCTGCAGTACAGTATTGTCAACTATAATCAGTAGTAATACAATTTTTCCTCAGAACTTATTCATTTTATTTTTTTTTAATTTTTGTTTATTTATTTATTTATTTATTTATGTAATCTCTACACTCAACGTTCGGCTCTAACTCATGAGCCTGAGATCAAGAGTCGCCTGCTCTTCTGACTGAGCAAGCCAGGTGCCCCAGAATTTATTAATTTTAAAAACTGGAAGTTTGTTTCCTTTGGCCAACATCTCTCTATTTCCCCCAACTACCAGCCCATGGTAAACAGCATTATACTCTCTGTTTTTGTGAGTTTGGCTTATTTAGATTCCACAAACAAGTAAGATCATAACAGTATTTGTCTTTATCTGTCTGACTAGTTTCACTTAGCATAATCTTTTGAGGTCCGTTGATGTTGCAAAGGCAAGATTTCCTTGTTTCTCATGGCTGAGTAGTAACATAATTTTTCTTTTCCTGGATCATATGGTGGTTCTACTTACGACTTCTTGAGGAACCTCCATACTGTTTTCTGAAGTGGTTGTAGCAATTTATGTTTCCACCAACAGTATGAAAGTGTTCCATTTTCTCAATATCCTCGCCAACATTTCTTACCTCTTGTCTCTTTGACAATAGGCACTCTAATATGTATTGAGGTGATTTCACATTGTGGTTTTGATTTGCATTTCTGTGATAATTACTGATGCTGAGCACCTTTTAATGTACCTATTGGTTGTTTGTACATCTTCTTTGGAAAAATATCTGTTCATGTTCTTTGCCCATATTAATCCTTTATAAGATGATATATATGGTGTGCAAATATTTTCTGCGATTCCGTAAGTTCCCATTTCATTTTGTTGATGATTTCCTTTGCTGTGTAGAAGCTTTTCAGTTTGATGTAGCCCCGCTTTTTCATTTTTGCTAATGTTGTTTTGGATTTTGTTGTCAAGTCCAAAAATATCACTGCCAAGACCAGCATCAAGGAACCTCCCCCATGTTTTCTTCTTCTTTTTTTTTTTTTTTTTTAAGATTTTCTTTATTTATTTGAGAGAGAGAGAGAGATCACAAGTAGGCAGAGATGCAGGCAGAGAGGAAGGGGGAAGCAGGTTCCCCGCCGAGCAGAGAGCCTGTCTATGTTTTCTTTTAGGAGTTTTACAGTTTCAGGTCTTACTTTTAAGTCTGATTATGAGTTGAGTGGATTTTTGTGTATGGTGTAATAAAGGAGTCTAATTTCTTTTTTTTTTTTTTTGCATATCAATATTCAGTTTTCTCAGCAGCAATTATTGAACAGACTTTTTTTCATTATTATACATTCTGTGTTTATCTATTTGTTTATTTTAGTCACGCAATTCTGTTGCATTAATGCGTTTGCTTTTATGCCAGTATAATACTGTATAAATCACTAAAGCTTTATGATACAGTTTGAAGTCAGAAAGTGTGATGCCTTCAACTTTGTTTTCTTTCTCAAGGTTGCTTTGGCTATTTGTACTCTCTTGAGGTTCTATACAAATTTTAGGATTGTTTTTCTTTCTGTGAAAAATGCCATTGGGATTTTTAATAAGAATTGCATGAATTTATAGATTTCTTTGAGTAGTGTGGACATTTTAACAATATTTCTTTTTGTCATCCATGAGCATGGAATAACTTTCATAAAGTTTTTGTCTTTTTCAATTTATTTTATCAGTGTTTTGTAGTTTTCAGTGTATAGATCTTTCACCTCTTCGGTGAAATTCGTTCCTAAGTATTTTATTTTCTTTGATGTTATTGTAAATAGAATTACTTTCTTAATTTCTTTTTCTTTTTTTTTTTTTTTTAAGGTTTTATTTATTTGAGAGACAGCATGAGCGAGGGGAAAGGCAGAGGGAGAAGCAGGCTCCCTGCTTAGCAGGAAGCCCAGTGAGGGACTAGAACCCAGGACCCTGGAATCATGACCTGAGCCTAAGGCAGACGCTTAACTTACTGAGCCACCTAGGCGCCCCTAAATTTCTTTTTCTGATAGTTTATTGTTAGTGTATAGAAATGCAACTGATTTTGTATCCTGCAACTTTACGGAACATATTAGTTCTAACAGGTTCTAACATATTAGTTCTAACATATTAGTTCTAACAGGAGTCTTTAGGATTTTCTGTCTATGACATCATGGCATCCACAAACAGACAATTTTTCTTTTCCATTGCATGCCCTTTTTTCCTCCCTTTTTATTGCATTATTGCTCTGGCTAAGACTTCCAGTACTGTGTTTTAAAAGTAGCATGACTAAGCTTCTTTATTTTGCATATGATCTTTGAGGAAAACCTTTCAGCTTTTCACTATTCGGTATGATGTTAGTTGTGGACTTGTCATATACAGGCATTTAGTATGTTGAGGTACATTCCTTCTGTACCCAATTTGTTGAGTGTTTTTATCATAAATGGATGTTGAATTTTGTCAAGTGATTTTTCTGCATCTATCTAGGTGATCATACAATTTTCATCCTTTATTTTGTTAATATGGTGTGTCACATATGTTGATTTAAATATGGCAAACTATCTTTGCATCCCTGGAGTATAATCTACTACATATTTAAGGAAGAAATTATAGCATTTCTCTACAATTTCTTTCAACGTATAAAAGCAAAGGGAATACATACTAATTCATTCTGTGATGCCAGTATTACCTACATACCAAAACTAGACAATATTTTATAAGAAAACTATAGACCAATATATCTCACACATAGATGCAAAAGTTTTCAACAGAATATTAGCAAATTGAACCCAACAATTTATGAAAAGAATTATATACCATTACCAAGAGGGATTTAACCTCATGTATGCAAGATTGGTTCAATATTAGAAAATCAGTTAATGTAATCTATTACATTAACAGGCTAAAATAGAAAAATCAGATGATTATATCAGTACATGCTGAAGAAGTTTTGACAAAACTTAGTACCCATTCATGATAAAACCTCTCAGTAAACCAGGAATAGAGGGGGACTTTTTCAACTTGGTAATGTCTACAAAAAAACCACAGCTAACATCATATTCAAAAGTGAGAAACTAGAAGCTTTCCCCCTTAGATCAGGTATAAGCAAGGATATCCCCTTCCACAACTTTATTTTAACATTGTACTGGAAATTCTATTTAACAAAAGGAAACAAAAGTTATACAGATTAGAAAAAAAAAACACAGAGATAAAACTGTCTTGGTTTACAGACAACATGATTGTCATGAAGAAGTTCTGAAAGACTTGGAAAAACACCCTGAAACTAATAAGGGATTGTAGTAAATTTCCAGTATATAAAATTAATATAAAAAGTCAACCACTGGGACTCCTGGGTGGCTCAGTTAAGTGTCTGCCTTTGGCTCTGGCCATGATCCCGGAGTCCTGAGATCTAGCTAAGTGGGGAGCCTGCTTCTCCTTCTCCCTGTGCTCTCTCTCATGTTTTCTCACTCTCTCTCTCTCAAATAAATAAATAAATAAATAAATAAATAAATAAATAAATAATAAAATCTTAAAAAAAAAAAGTCACCCACTTTTTGGGGGCACCTGGAGGGCTTAGTCAGGTAAGCCCCTTCCTTCAGCTCAGGTCATGATCCCAGGGTCCTAGAATGGAGCCCTGTGTCAGGGCTTAGTATCTGTCTCCTTAGTGGGGATACTCTTCTTCCTCTCTCTCTGCCCCCTGCTCACACTCTCTCTCAAGCACAGGCATAAATGCTCTCTCTCTCTCAAATAAATAAATGAAATCTTTTTTTAAAAAAGTCAATCACATTTCTATATACCAATGAATAAGTGGAATTAGAAATTAAAAACATAATACCAATTACATTAGCAACCCCAGAATTAATATATCTAACAAAATATATACAACCTATATTTGAGGGGAAAAAAATGACAAAACTCCAATGAACAAAATCAAAGAAAAACCAAGTAAGTGGAGAAATTTTCCATGTTTATGGATAGGAATATTCAATATTGTCTCTCTAGAAAATGTATCTAGTACTTGAGAAGTACCTGAGGAAATTGCTGATTATAATGGACATATTATAAAGATTTACCCGTTTATTTAAGAGAGAGAGAGATAGAGAGAGCATACGTGGGTGAGCAGGGGGAAAGGCAGAGGGACAGAGAGAATCCTGAAGCAAACTCCCAGCTGAGTGTGCAGCTCAATAAAGGGCTTAACCCAGGACCCCCTGAGATCATGACCTGAGCCAAAATGAAGATTTGGTTGCTTAACCAACTGAGCCACCCAGGTGCCCCTATAATGGACATATTATAAACTTATACATATTATAGTACTCATACATAGTATAGTACCAGTTTCTTTCATTTAACAACCAGATTCAACTAATATTAATTTGCTACCTGCTGTGCGCCAGGGATTGTGTTAGATGATGGGAATACAGCAGTGAAGAAAAAAAATTCCTACTCTCCATCAAGTCTCCATCTAGTCTTCATGGGGGAGACAGACTAGGTTAAAACATCAGCTAATGTTAAGTTTTATAAAGAATAATACAAATAATTATGAAAAATGTGAAAAAGGCAATGTTATTTTATATAGGGTGGTCATGGAAGCACCTCAGGTACTGGAACTATTTAACAGTTTAACTATTTAACACTACCCAAGGGAAGTGACAAGAGTGTCTTATGAATATCTGGGGAAAAGAGCATCATAGAATGAAAAGCAGTTGGTTAGGCCCTAAAGCAAAGGTGTGCTAGGCATGTCCAAGGAATAAAGAGGAGGCCAGTAAAATTGAACAGAGTAAACAAAATGGAGCAGGAAGAGATGATATTGTAACCATAGGCAGGGACTGTATCATAAGTGACGATATAGGCCATGGTGATCTCTTTGGGGTTCTGCTGCATGAGATGAGGAGTAAAGATAATATCTCTACAGCTGCTTTGAGTTTCAGTTTTAAAGGATGTCTCTGGTTTTTGTATGAAAAAAGCATAAGTGCAGAGAGGTCACATATGAGATTGTTTGAATAATATATGGAACGTACTAAGAGGTTAGAATATAGTTAAAAGAGGTTAAAATAATTTGCTTTCTTGATATAGTCTAAAGAAGAGTTAATAAATTTTGGATTAGAATTGGTGTATTTGTGAACTGAAAAACTGAAAGAATTATTATTGTTGTTGTTAATCAGATGGGAAATAGGGAAAGAAGCAAAAGGTATGAAAGTGATGGGCAAGAAATAAGAATTAGTCTTTGGAAACGTTAATTTTGTGATGCTTATTATATATCTTGGGAATGTTCGGTAGGCAATGTAAATATTCACATTTTTTTGAAGGTTTATTTATTTATTATTTGAGAGAGGGAGAGAGCACATGTGCAAGAGAGGAGAGAGGCAGAGGGTGAGGGAGAGACAGAATCTCAAGCAGACTTGGCACTGAGTGGGGAGCTGATGTGGGGCTTGATCCTACGATCCTGAGATCATGACCTGAGCTGAAATCAAGAGTCAGACACTTAACTGACTGGGCCACCCAGGTGCCCCTAAATATTAACATTTTTTAACTTATGGATTTTTTTTCATGTGTTTTATACTGCTTCTTTGGAGAATTAATTTTTTCATTTAATGTAAAATAAGAATATCTTACTTAGACATGATCTTGAATGACCAGAGTGCATATTTTCTTATCTTGAACATAAACGACAGCATATTTTATGACTATTTTCTAGGTTACCAGGATGATACTTGTGTAACATGCAAGAGTTGCCATGAGAAAATACACTGAAGAAATGGACAATGTGATGCTTTTATCCAACCAAGGTAAGAGGAAAAACTGTAAGAGGAATATTGCTCTTTCAGAAACTACTCTGATCAATATGAGCTGAAAAAATATATTTTACCTCAAAATCAGATATATATTTTCAGTTTATTTTAAATGTATTTATCTCATCTTAAATTTATTTTGAATAGAAAAACTTAGAAAAAACAATGTGTTTTTCAGGAATACCTCAGTGGCTGGAATTGAGTTAATTTTAGAAGTAGAAGCATGATTCCTGTGTCCATTCTTTAATATATACTCTTCCCAGTTGACTAGGAATTAGACTGAATCATATTCCTACAGGGATAATAGAAATTCTTCTACCAAGTTCTTGGTGAAAGTTTTTAGTATGTTATGGAAATGCAAGGTGTGAGATGTCATTTCATAATACTGGGTGTGACAGGAAAGAAGAAATGTTAGTTGATTACTCATATAGTGTTCCAGGTGGCATCTTAAGATTATGATGGTGGCAACACACACCCTGTAAGTGAAACTAATCATGGTTCCATTACTCCTGGCCATACAACAAGAGATGAACATGAACACTGACTCGGGTGATCTCCGAAGAAAAGTACTGATCAGAATTCTTTTTAAGAGCTCTTACTATAAGAAAAGATCCTTAGAATCTTTCCTAGTCAAATATAATTCCTTTGAATTTATTCCATCTTCATATATCTATAGAAATGGGGATATGGAGGAGTAGGGAGGGTTATAAATGGTAACCCCAAGTTGTGTCTTGGGGGGAAAGGTTCAGACAATTATCATAGAGGAGTTACTATAATTAATGGCACATGCTACTTTTGAATACTTCCATGTCCTTATCTGTGGACTTTGTGATTTAAAGTTGGTAGATGAACCATAAAACAAGTTTTAAAAATATTTCCATGTTGTCATTTCTCTTTTAATTTCCAGTGTCATTATGACAGTGCCTATTTTAACATTTTACATTGCAAATGTTCAGCATTTCGGAAATGTGCATTAATAGATTTTCTGTATGCTAAGCTGGGAAAACAACCAAGATTTATTACACTGTTTCCCAACTCTAAACAACACACTGACACATAGGCACACTTCTTGTATATCTATGTCTTCTTTGATTGTTGGGGATGATTTTTTTCTTAAGCATTGCTTTCATCCTGTCAGATATTAAAATAAGATGTAGGTAAATAAACCCCTCAAATTCATGATTTCTTGGTCTAATGATAAGATTTTATTTTTGTAGTTCAAATTATAGTCATTTGAATAGAATACATATAATGTATAGTAGGCATTACAAATAGCCTTCTAGATTATTAACATAGTAAATTAGATTTAAAACCTTAAGTTATTATATGGGTTGTTACTGCTATGTAATACTAAGAAGGGCTCTAGAACATATCCAAATGCTGACCTTTAGTTAAACCTATGTCCTTATCCAGAGAACATCTGCTCTAACAAGTGTGTGTCTTTTAGATAGAACATTAATATAGACGATGATTAATATGGCATTGTAAATGATCTAGCAGGTGGCAAATATTAAATTGCTTAACAGGATTTGACTCAATTGTGGAAATCAAAAACTATGAATAGGATTCTTTAATGACTTTCCAGTAATTGTGCTAAATGACTAATATAACATTAGCCATTTTTCAGATTAAATTCAGGTGTGAAAACGTGATGTTTACTATCTTTAAAAATCTCTTTTAGATTTAATGTTAGATCCATGTATTTCTCTCTGCAAAATAAATAATCCTTACACCACTCATAACATTTCCTTGTTTTTAAAACTATTGAACCAAATGTAACAGATCAAACTATGATCTTATTTTCTGCTAAATTTCACATGAAGTACTCAAAAATTTGTTAGAACATCATATCAATTTTTAGTATTTTGATTTATACCTATGGTGTATAATTATTTTTTAAAATATAAAGTCATAAAATTAATATTCTTTTTTTTAAAAATGATTTTATTTATTTATTTGACAGAGAGAGAGAGTCAAAGAGCATGAGTAGGGGAGCGGCAGAAGGAGAGGGAGAAGCAGGCTCCCCGCTGAGCAGGGAGCCCACTGAGGGCTTGATCCCAGGACTCTGGGATCATGACCTGAGCCAAATGCAAATGCTTAACCGTCTGAGCCACCCAGGCATCCCAAAATAATGTTCTTTAGAATAAAATATAACAGTACTGGGTTTCAAATAGTTAGAGTGAGAATATATGTGGACATGTGGATATATATGTATGCATATTGGCATATATATGCAAAATACACGTATACATATATAGTTTTGTATATTTAAAACTATATAAATTGTATTTTATTACTCTAATATGTAACTATCTGCAGTTTATGGTTTTTTACTTAGTTATTTATGATATTTATTTAAACTCATCTGTGCAACATCAGTTTTATGCATTTTAACTCCATGTGTTATGTCATTGTGATTATATATCTCAAAAATGTTCATTGTGCTCTTGATGGACATGTATACTTTTTCAATATTTTGCTATTAAAACCAATACTTCAATCAACATTCTTATCCATCGTTTCCTTGTGCACCTATGTGAATTTTTCTGAGATATATATTCAGAAGTTGAATTCTTGGAATGAAAGATATGTGCATTGTAATTCTTCCTACCGGTTGCCAAATTGCTCTCCTAATTGGATATATCAATTAACAGCCCAGTTGACAGTATGGAATTCCACATTTTTATAGTCTCACCAATGCCTGGTAGTGTTGTTTCCTTCTTTCTTCATTTATGATCTTCCTCTATCTATTCCTCTCTTCCTACTATCTTTCTATTTCTGTCTTGTTGTTCCTTTATTAAATCATACTATTCTTGTGAATGAATGTGAAAATATATCTTATTGCAGTTTTAATTTTTACTCCTTAGTCCATAGTGAATTAAAGTATCTATTTAGTATTTTTTATTAATTTTTTTCTCCTCTGTAAATTACTTGTTTGCACATCTTTTACCCTTTCTCATATTGAGATTTGGGTTGATTTTGTATGGATTTGTAAAAGGCCTTTTTTTCTATTTTATATATTATGTTGTTCAGTTTTACTTACAAAATGTCTCCTTAAATATTGAATTATACAGCTTGTTTTATAGTGTCCTTTTTCATGCAGAAGTTTTCATTTTAATACAGTAAGATTTATTTTTCCTTTATGTATAATTTCTACATTTCATCTTGTTTCAGTACATTCCTCTATCCTGGGGGTCTACAGGAAGCCCCTATATTAGAAATATGATTTTAATGCATTTTACACATCAGTTTTAGGGTTTTGTAATACATTTCAGAGCTGCTAAGCCCACAATATTTTTGTAACAGAAAGTCTTGGAATCTATGATATGAAAATCTTCATCATAAATCATCTTTTTTTTTTTAAGATTTTTATTTATTTATTTGACAGAGAGAGAGAGATCACAAGTAGGCAGAGAAGCAGGCAGAGAGAGAGGGGGAAGCAGGCTCCCTGCTGAGCAGAGAGCCCAATGCGGGGCTCGATCCCAGAACCCTGAGATCATGACCTGAGCCGAAGGCAGAGGCTTTAACCCACTGAGCCACCCAGGCTCCCCAAATCACTCTTGACTATAAAGGAAAGTGTTAAGTCTTTTATTTTAGAAAATCCACAGAGCTTTATAATTTGATAATATTATATGTATTTTTCATCTGTATGTATAATTCATACTACAAAAGAAATATATACCAATTAAAAATATTTTTCCTGCTAAAGAATAAGGATTTGGTTGAAACATTGCATTTTATTAGCAAATTCTCATCTTTGAAATAGAGGTTTTATCTCACATTCTGATAAAGTATTATAGATTTCAAACATTAGTGCCAAGGCTTAAAACATTTATCAGTTAATTTAAATTCTAATTTGAGTATTTTTTCTTTCTATATTAAATAGAGAAAACAAAAAACTTTTTTTACTATTCTTGTTTGCAAATTATTGAAATAAGCTGAATATTCACTGAAAATTTCATCTGCTTAAACAAGAAAAATGCAAAAATGATCATGAGTAGACTACAAAACCTATACTTTTCAATACATCACTCTTAGTGCAGATAATTTCTAAAACAGTATGTATATTCATTTTTTTTTAAATTTTATTTATTTATTTGACAGAGAGACAGAGATCACAAGTAGGCAGAGAGGCAGGCAGAGAGAGAGGGGGAAGCAGGCTCCCTGCTGAGCAGAGAGCTCGATGCAGGGCTCGATCCCAGGACCCTGAGATCATGACCTGAGCCGAAGGCAGAGGCTTTAACCCACTGAGCCACCCAGACGCCCCTAAAACAGTATGTATATTCATTTTAATAGAGTTCTAAAACAAAGAATAAAACTAAAAATTTTAGAATTCTCAATGAAATGTTCACTGAAGTATAGAAATACATCGTTCTATAAATTCGATTCATATATTTTTTAGATATGTGCGTAATTTACATTGATTCCAGAACCTAAATGTGGTACTTATATGTAGATGTGTGAATTTCATTTAAGTTATTTAAAGTAAAAATCCAAGAGCTTTAGAAAAGATTGCAAACTGAGAGCAAACTTAGTAATTTAATGGAGAAGCAATCTTATATTAGTGGTTCAATATTTTTTTCCCTGCTTAAGGATTTAGTCCTGAGAATAATCAGTATGCAAAACCAACGGAGGAAATTTCAATGTTTAAGATTGAATGAAAGGTTAGAAAATTGCAAGACTTCGTGTTTTACTAAATGCATCTTTTAACACAATTATTTACTTAAAGGTATCCATAGTCTGGCACTTGGGTGACTCAGTTGGTTGAGGGTCTGACTCTTGGTTTCAGCTCAGTTCCTGATCTCCTGTTCTGGAAATGGAGCCTCAGATAGGGGTTCCCTCCTCAGCAGGTAGTCTGCTTCCCCTCTCCCTCTTCTTCTGCCCCCCCCCACTCACACACACGCTCTCACTCTCTCAAATAAGTAAATAAATCTTAAAAAAAAAAGTATCCATAGTAAATTTAATTTTAATGTAGGATTTGAAACACAAAAATGTTGATTAATCTTAATCTTTGTTATTAAGTGCATAAATGTATGTATATATAAGAATTTTTGTTTCATTTATTTATTACTTGAAAATCATTCATATAATTATTTTCAAAATAATAAACATTTATTAATCCACTATCCAATATAAGAATTAGAGTATTGTCAATATTTATAGATATCTATATACCCCTCCCCTAAGCTGCCAAGTGCACCACACTTCCCAACATGGTAGGCACTATCTTGTTTAAATGTTTATCATTCCCCTTTCTTATTTCTCAACAATCATCACATATTTATGCATGGTTATACAATATTTTAGTTATATATATTTTTAGAGATATGGAATATGGAACAATATATAATCTACTTAGAGTTGTTTTATTCACCCAGTATCCCATATTTTGTTCTTAAAGTCCAACCACGGAGTTGCATTTAATTACAACCTTTTATTTTTACTGCTATACACTATTTCATTCTTTGACTACACTATAGTTTATTCATATTCTGAAAGTGGATATTGTATGGGTTTTAAGGTTTTTATTATGAGAAGCGGTGCTATGAAATTTCTCCCAATGTCTCTTTTTTCATGAAGTCAATTGGTCTGATATTAATTTCATTATTTTATTTTATTTTTTTTTAAAGATTTTATTTATTTATTTGACAGAGAGAGAGATCACAAGAAGGCAGAGAGGCAGGCAGAGAGAGAGGAAGAAGCAGGCTCCCCGCTGAGCAGAGAGCCTGATGTGGGGCTCAATCCCAGGACCCTGAGATCATGACCTGAGCCGAAGGCAGAGGCTTTAACCCACTGAGACACCCAGGCGCCCCTAATTTCATTATTTTAAAATTAAAGATTTTATGTTAATTATGGATTCACATACTATTGTAAGAAATAATTCAGAGAGATTATGTGTATTTTTACTATTTTACTATCATTTATACTGGTCAATATATATATGATTTTAGGTTTACATCAATGTCAATATGGATTAAGAAATATAATTTCACTAGCTACCTTAAACAAAGACCTGTTTTTCTAACTGTAAAACAAAATAAAATACAAGTAAAACATCTACAAGATAGCAGAGGACCATCTTAGGTTAGGTAGACTTTTCTTAAAAGGATGCAAAAATGCTTTTCCAAAAAAGGAAACCTTTAATGAATTGGATTTCATTAAAATTAAGATCTGTTTAAATGTTTAGGACAGTTAAAAGGGCTGAAATACTGAGAAACATTTTGTGATACATATAGTTGACATAGGTCTTCTGTATAGACCCCATAAATAATTGTTATCAATTAATTATAAAAAGACATGCATAAATTAAAATATCAAAATACTTGACATGTCATGAGAAGTATTCAAATGGCTAACAAATATACAAAAGTATATCTTAATTACAAGGATTCAATTCAAATTTAAATCTAACCTATATTGAGATACCATTAGTGCCTACCAGAATGGCTAAATGAATTTTTTCTTGTAATTACCCGGTGCTTTCAAGAATTTGACACTCAACCGACTGGGTGGCTCAGGAGGTTGAGCATCTGACTCTGATTTAAGCTCAGGTCATGATCTCAGGGTTGTAGAATGAAGCCCCACGTTGGGCTCCATGCTCAGTGTGGAATCTGCTTGTCCCTCTCTCTTTCCTTCTTGTGCTCGCTCTCTCTCTCTCAAATAAATAAATAAATAAATAAAATATTAAAAAATAAAAAAGAATGTAATTTGTAATTACATATGCTCTTACTAGAGTGTGAATGGAGATGTTCACTTTGGAAGTATCAACTAAGGAGCAGCATACATGTGTATCAGCAGAATTCCTCTCCTGGTAACATATATAAGAGAAATGTGTACATATGTGCTATATTAGACATGCACAAAACGTATACGGGGTCATAATTTGTAATAGCTACTACAACCCAAATATATATCACATGTATAAACATGCATGAAATGGATATATTCATACAGTTATCTACTATATAGCAATAAGTAGAGTGAATCTCACAAGCATAATAATGAAAGAAATTAGGAAAACACAAAAGTACTTGTGCGGTAATGACATTTATTCAAACTTCAAAAGGAAACAAAATGAAATGACTACTACTAATCAGGATAATAGTTGCCTTTATGGTGGGAGAGAGGGATAATGATTGGAAGAGAGCAGGAGGGGTCTTCTGAGTTGCTATTACTTTTTCTATTTCTTGACCTTTGACAGTTTTAGTTACAAAGATGTGATCGTGTTGTGGTAATCCACTGACCTGCATAGTTAATGAATTGTGCACATTTCTCTTTGTATTCCATGCTTCAAAAGCATTAAGTAATGTTATAAACATTTTAGAAATTGTCCTTATTCATTCATGCAAGACTTTAAACCTATGATTTTCAACTAAAAAAAAGATCACAAGTTTCTTTTATGAAGAAGCTGTAACAATTTATAATCATACAAACAAATAAGTCAAAATGATTACTTTCTTGTTTATATTGTCAACTGATTTATTTTTAAAAAGTAGTTGCCTACCTTGTCATCTTCATTTGCATTTTTCTGATTATTGATAATATTACGAATGTCTTCATTCATTTACTTCACAATTTCATCACCTAATGTTCTAGATATTTAGAGCATTATGTAAACAATATGTACTTGGATTTATATATGCCTATCTGTATCTACAATGTGAAGTTCACAAAAGATGCCTCATTTTTTACTTTAATGTGTGAATATTCATGTTTTTGCTGTATTTAAAACTAACTTTACTACCAGAAATGTTCCTTTATTGGTAAAAAATGTTTTCTCTTAAAGGAGTTCACCTCAGAGTTGCAGACAAGTCATAATAAATATGATTGGGGGAGTGCCTGGGTGGCTCAGTCAGTTAAGCATCTGCTTTCAGTTTAGGGCATGATCCCAGAGTCCTGGGATTGAGCCCCACATCAGCCTCCTTGCTCAGCAGTGAGTCTGTTTCTCCCTCTCCTTCTGCCTTTCGCCTGCTTGTGCTCTCTCACAATCTCTCTCAAATAAATAAATAATATCTTTTAAACAAACAGACAAACAAATAAATGTTGGAAAGTATCAGGATATTTTGGAATTAATATAAATTTTCATAATATAAATAAGTTTCACAAAACAAATTATATAACGTAAGTAATACATTACATAATAGTGGGAACAACCAATCAAAATATTGCAAATGCAATTTGCAGACTAATAGTCTGACTAATAAAATATAAGGTTAACTCAAAGCTCCCACTACTATTTTATTTAGCATATAAGCCAAAGCAACAAAATTGGTAAAGTGCCTCAATTCCCCTGGTCTCTCCAGCTGAGCTGCCTGTGACCCAACACAAGCTGATCACAAAGTGATTCCATTTGTTTGAGAAACAAATATTACTAAACTCACCAGCTGAGGATGGACAGCAGGCAAAGCAAAGAGACAGCTGAATGAATCCCTTGTTGAAAAGGGTAAAATGAAAATTTTGCCAGCTGAGTGGTTTACTTCCACCTTGCAGATCTTGAATGCAGGCTTTTGGTTGATCTGGATTTGCTGTTTCTCCAAATCATTTAATTGACAATGAGATGGAATGTCCTTAAGATGAGGATCTTGAGAAACTGATCTCTACCTTAGCAGAAATGTCACTTTGAATATTAATTACTTCTGCTGGATGTGCTAGAAATACTTAAGAATAAGCGTAGAAATATAGACTCCGTGAGAGATGGTTAGCTGTTTTAATAAAGAGAAAGATGGAAAAAAATTTCTTAGTAATCATCCCTTGGTACCACATAAAAAGCTTACTAAAATGTTAGAAAAAACGCCACATATATTTTGGGAAGAAATGTCACAAAATCAGAAAAAGTTTTGAAAGAAATAGAATCAGAAAAAAAAAAAAAAAGACTAAGTAGTATGACCACTACAAGAACTATAAGCAGTTATAATGTAGTATTAATTATAGTATTAACCATTAAGCAACATGGGCCAATCACCATCTACCTAATGCAGAAGATGATTGGTTTCCAGCAGCTATGCCTTTTATGTTTTTAGAGAAAAAAGCATACGTAGAAGAAATGGAGAAAATAAAGTTACAGTTCCAGGGTATATATCAGGCAGATTTATAAGATCTGGGGAAGTTGTGCCAAGACCTAGGAAAGAATCTCCATGATTATTGACTTATTAAAAAAAGGAGCTGATACAGTCTTTTTTATCGGTACCAGAAGTGATAGCTATAAGAAATATAATCAGAAATAAAGGATTCTTTCAGATCCTGAATGCAGTAGCTGCCCATGAGAAAGATAAACTGTCTTTTAAATTAGGTATATAAAGCATGGAAGCACTGATGGCCAGCCCCTGATATGACTGTATAGCAACTAGACTTTGGGAAAAAATGTAAGAGGCTATCAAATAGTAACTAAATTAGATATGATTGAATGGAAATATAAACCTTAAATTAAGCCAGTATTCCAAAGATCATGACAAATAGGAAAATTTCTAGTAGATTATTGTCAGATTGAATCTACAATACATAAAAGAAAAATTACTACCAAGTAGTGTTTATTTCAGGAATGTAATGTTGGTTTCATAGTTGAAAATTAATAACTTTGGTTTAGCTGGACCTTTGATCTAGATAATGCGAATACTCACACAATAGATAAACATCAAGATAAATAGAGAAATGGCTATGGTACAAATGAATTTGATTTATAAGGCATATAAAGTTTATTTATGATGAATTATATTTGACAAATATATTGTACTGATTATGTAGACTGGTAAATGATGCCTAGACCTGCATTTAAATTTAGTTCTGAAAATTAATAATTTAGTAACTTGTGCTACATCAATTTAAAAACTGTCATAAAAAAAGAGAGTATTGTGATGAGGTTAAAATAACCTTACCACCTGATATACACATATTCATTAACTGTGTGAAGTCAGAATTATTAGTTTGCTTTATTATTATTGGAATGATAGTATGAGCATTTGTTCACATACTCATATTCATACCAGCCATCAATTATTTGACTTGCAATATATTCTGTTGCGTTTGTTGTTGGAAATAGACATGCATAGACAGCAATTCAGACGTTACCAACATTCAAGATCTTTATTTTGCAGTTACATATGTGAAGTATAGAAATGAGTTATCAATAATGCAGATCAGGTTTCAAAAGTAATTACTTTTGATTTTCTCCACTTGTTACACCTCATAAAACACATTCATATAAATATAAAATAAACAAACTACTATTCAGATATCTTAACATATTCTTCTGTATAGAAGCAGATCATCCTGCTGACACTGCATTCTCAAAAACTAATGAGGGGTTCTCATGGTATTCTTATTTAAGTGTGTGCGTATGTATGTGTATAGCTAGAATTGAAGTGAAGTCAATAATTAAAATAAAAAGAATTCTAGGAACTTGAAAGATAAATCAGAAAGAACAAGGAGAAGCTTTTAAAATAATAGTAAGACAACTCAGTATTTTAGCTTCATTTCCATGTTTCCCAAAATTTGACCAGCAGGACAGCATTAGAAATTTATATTTTAGACACCTTCCTCGTCCAAATTCATTTTCAAACCATGGAGTCATTTGGGAGTAATGATTTCTGCATCTTTAATAAGCCTCCAAGTGACAGTTTTTCACAACACAGTTTGAGAACTGTTCTTTGTTGATATTAGAAATCTTCTGTTTCTGTTTTCAAGAGGAATTTTTTAATGCTTAACAGCTGAAATCAAAGAATGAAATGGACAGCAAAACCTTTATCCCTTTAGAAAAAGTCATTTCCCGCTCAACATTATTAAATTTTGAGTAGAGATCATTATATAGGATGATTTAATCACAAATGAACTTCTCATAAATAGGAGAAGAAGGAAGACTCCCTGGCATTTGAGTTTTATAAAAAAAATATGTGGAATGCATAGGTTTCCATAAAATGCTACTGTTTTACTTGAAATGGCAATGAGCTAGAAAATAAGATGTAATGATTGAGGTAACACCAAAATATCTCTGTTATGATCAAACTTTCTGGGGCATGGTTTCAGGTGAAGTTGTCAAAAATTCTCATGTTTAAGCATGCAACTTAGAACTCCAGATGCAGATAGAAAACAGTGAAAATGTTTTTAAAAAGTGTAGAAAGGGTATTCCAGTTAATAACACTGCATGATAATGTACACGAAAATTAGTAACTTGCAATCACAACCCTCATTTTATTATTTCTCATGGTTTTGCATATCAGGGTTTGAACAAGGTTTCATCTAGATTTCTGGCCCAGGAACTCTCATGCAGTTAATCAGGCAGTATCTGGAGCTGAAATGGCAGAGGTTTGGGTGGAATGGATGTGTACAGGGTGGGCATTTCTCTCTTTGTGTTGTCTTAGTTCTTCTCCATGGATTCTTTCCTCTTTTCTGTTTTGGATTTTCTTATAGCATAAGCACTTCTCATAAGTGAGATTACTTACACCAAAGGTCAGGAAAGTACAACACAAGGAGCATTGCCAGATAAAAATAGGACACAGTTAAATTGAATTTCAGATAAACATGAATAACTTTTTTTTTGTATATATATGGTCTGGACAATATTTGGGATCAAATTACACTTTGAAGAAAAAGGTATTTGTTGTTTATCTGAAATTCAAATGCAACTAGGCACTCTGTATTTTTATTTAATGCATCTCGTAACCATGGACCAACTCTGAGTGGTCTTCTGTTTTCATAAATAAAATTTAAGTGGGACGCAGCCAAACCAAATCATTTAGTTATTGTCTATGGAAGCTTCAGCGCTACAAGAGCAGAGTTGAATAGTTGCAGCAGAGACCACATGCCTGGCAGAGTCTAAAATATTTACTATCTGACCTTTTACAGAACAAGGTTTGCAGGTCTCTGCCTTGTAAGGCAGCTTTACGGTAAGAAAGGTCAAAGCTATATCCGCTTTCATAACTAAACTTAGGAGGTCTCATAGCTCACTTCTGCCAAGACAAGGTGGGAGGAATTAAACTTCGGTTTGCAGAAAGGAAAGGGAAGTTTCCAGAAAAACATTACAGTAAATATTTTGCAGCCCGTTAGAAAATACAAACATCTATTTTACTGGATTGTGACTTGTCTTAAGACAGCATTCTGAAAACAAATAGGGCAATTCACAAACAAGAAAAGTAATTTCTTTCTTTTTTTTAAGATTTTATTTTCTCAGTAATCTCTACACCCAATGTGGGGCTCAAACTCACAGCCCTGGAATCAAGAGTTGCATGCTGTACCAACTAAGCCACCCAGGCACCCCAAGAAAAGTGATTTCTATTTGAAAGTTGTCTACCATAAAAATTTGAAGATGTGTGGATTATAGATGTTTCTAATATAATTCATAGAAAATAAAATATAGTATTGCTTTTTAAATAAAGCCTCAACTTAAATTCATGTCCCAGACAATTTTACCTTAAGAATAGAGAAGAGAGAGACATATCCAGTCTTAGTGAAAATGTCAAGTTTTCACTAATACAGGTTTCCTGACTCTTCTAATTTGCCTACCTAAGGAACTACCTAAGATATGACTAGTGTCATAAATAGTGTACTAAATAGTGTACTAAATAATTGAGCTTGGATTTAATTCAGAATGTTTAAATTTCAAAAATGTTTTTTATTTTTATATTTTTCTGAAGTAATATATATAAATTTAATATGTATAAATTTAACCTCCCTTAAGTCAAGTTTAGGTCTTCATAAACCAACAATATGTTGAATTGTAGAAAGTATTAAAGTAACTATAAGATAATTTGGTTGATTTATAGAACCAACGAAGATGTTAAGTCATAACGTTTTAAATCATATAACAACATTGTTTCCATATGGATGTATAATGCTTAGACTTAATCCAGATGTCTCTTCATTGTTTTTAATCTTCATATAAACTCTGAATATTGTGTATATCTAAGGTAAATATTCACATTATATAAAATGATCTCATTTTAATGTTTAATAAATACTTGCACATAAAACAGATTAAGAACTGTCATATCATTGAAATAATACAGAACTTGATGCATTTCTATATCATGTGATTAATAGTAAAAATTCTAAATAATTCAGGCCCAATTTTAAACATGCAACCTATCCACTGAACACAATGCAATCTATTTACCTATCCAATTTTTTAAGTTAGTAATGATATAGTAAGAAAAATAATTGGAGGTATTATAATTTGTAACCAGTAGCTCATGTTGATTAACAATAGAAAAAAAGAAAATGCTAAGATGCAGATGTATGTGATTATCATTTTGATTCCCCAAAGCAATTTATCTAACTAATTATATGGAAAATTATTAATTATCTTCAAATAAAACATAATCATCTACATCGCATGCTGCTATTTTGTCAGTTGATTCACACATCTGTATATTTAGGATAGAAAAGTAAAGATTCCAGTGTCATATCAATTACTCAACAAGTGCATATAAGTAATATATCCCTCAGAAATATCATTAAAACTCCAGCACAGTTTAATTTTCTAGATACCTATATTTTAAACTGTAATTTGTTTTACTTAATTCTAAGAAATATAGAGTTTATATTCAAGATTTTCATTTTTTTAACTCTGGCCATTTAGAGATTAAATGCCACAAACCTTCGTAAGATGGTATTACTGCTCTTATAGTATAGGTGCCCCAAGATAACTACTTGGGGTGCCTGGGTGGCACAGCTGGTTAAGGAGCTGACTGTTGGTTTCAGCTCAGGTCATGATCTCAGAGTTGTGATCTCAGAGTCATGAGATCAGCCCCATGTGGAGCCTGAGCTCTGAGCTCAGAGTGAAGTCTGCTTAAGTTTCTCTCTCTCTCTCCCTCTGCCTCTCCGTGCTCACTTGCTCTCTCAAATAAATAAATAAATCTTAATAAAAAAATAAAAATAATAGACAAGTACCATTATTCTTTACAGGTAATATGCCAAGAAATTTATGTCATTAGAATATCTATAGAATATGAATTATATTGCAAAGTCTTTACTGCAGAAAGAGAAACTAAGTCTCATCCAGCTTACATTGGTAGCAAGTGATCAGGCTAGTATTTGAATTTGTGCCATTTGGTTCCAAATCCTCAGCTCCTCATTACTACTAAACATTTATCAAATACTGAATTAGTATTGAGAGTACAAACACGAAAAATTAAGTCCTTGAACTCATAAACTTCTTTCACAGTATGGTGTTAGAGATAACATTAGTTAATAAATGATATGATAAATAGAATAATGAACAAAACCTTATGAGATTGCAAAGAGGAAAGAAAACACATATATGGCATCTGAACTAAGTTTTAATAATTACTATCCTTCTAGCAGGTAGTAAGGATTGTTATCATAAAAGAAATGAACATGTACATCATAGAAGCATGTCACTTTTTATTGACCCTACACCTTTCCCTCTTTGCATAATTATCAGAGTATACTTTCTAACATTCTGAGGTCATTTTTATGATACTGTGTGTAAAGCAATATTGTAATTGTGCTTTCTATGTCATTTAAAGTACTAAATTATTAAATACTAGATACTGAGTTCTATGTCTTAGTTATCATTTAATTTCTAACTTATAATTTAGTGCTTAGCTATAGCAGAGGTGTTCAGGAAAGTTTCTTGGATAACCAATTTAAAGAATTAACAATGGAGACTGACACATTTAAGATGCCTAGTTGGTATAATTACTGTATTAAAATGTTACATTTAATGATCAACTATTAAGGTAAAAGATCTGAGAGGGATAGAGAAACATTTATGGAAGCAGGATTCAATTATTTTAGTTAGATAAAAAGAATCTTAATAACACACGTATTATTAAGTACTTTTCTAAATTTTGTAAGAAGGGAGTGAAAATAGAATCAGCAACTACTTGCACTCAAACTCTGTATTGTATATAATTAACTTTATTTGGTCCATAAATCCACTTTTCAAACTGATTAAAGGTTGTAGATCCATTCTCAGAGTAATGTTTGAATTGCATGAAACACATAAGATTACAAAGGAAACAAGCTATTTTGTAATATAGTTATACATTTGTCAGATAAGCTTGTTCTATTATAAATTTGTCCTTATTAATTTATTAAATTAAATTTATTAAATTAAATTATTAAATTATTCCTTCAAAATATAATTAGTATAAATGATATTTTGACATATCTACAAATGCCTTCATGATGGAAAGACAAAAAAACTAAACAAACAAAAAAAAAGCACACCAACAACAAACAAAAGAGAAAGCAAAAAGAAAAAAAATTCTTGCTTATCTCATCTAAGAAATTCAATTTTATCAGAAATCCATTATTTTATTGGTACTATCTATCAACTGGCAGTCAGAATTAAGTTATGTGAGACAAATGTGTTACATAAGGTTCCAAAAATGACCCTAATTCTTTATCACTTCCCTTGCCATATGGTTTTGAAGTCTACTCCTATTCTAATTATTGCCTTGAGCATGTGACTTGCTTTGGCCAAGGGGTTTTTAGGAGATGTGATACAAATAAAAGCTTATGGAAGCCCATGTACAATTGAATTTGCTCTTTTCTTGCACTTCTGCCATTGTCATAAGAATATGCCCAGGTTAGTGCGCCAGCAGAGGAGATATGTGGGCCAGCCATAATTTACTTCAGTAGCCCCAGCTGAGGCCATCCTAAATGAACAGACAGCTGGCCAAATCCCAATGTGTAAACTAAGCCAAGGTCACAAAGCTGCCTCAATGATTCTACATGACCCCAGAACTATGCATTATAAGCACTGTTGCCATATGCAGTCATCATTTTGGCAAGAAGAAACTAATCCCACTCTGCACACTTGTTATGTCAAAATGAGAGAGAGAGTAAAATAAAATACTTTGTTTGATTTGAAATATTTATGTATGTCTCTATATATATACACGTATGAAAACTTTTATATCTCTTATTTTTCATGAAATCTTATTCTGCACATAGTGATTAACAACAAATGAAGTCAATCTGGCACATAGTAAGGATTCAAAAAAATACATATTTCCTAATAAATTATAGAATCACTTTCACTTAGAAACATATTTTATAGTATATATGAGATTAATGATGAACAAGGGCCATCTATAGTAAACTTGATTAATCCCTCCCTTGAGGAAAGAACTGGTAAAACACTATACTGTAAAAAGGTGTATGAAAAAACAGCAAAAAGCTCATTTTCAAGGAGCTAAATATTTGCAAAAAGTGTAAATAACATGGAAAAACCATGTGAATCTAACTTATATTTACTCACCTGCTATCCTACTAAGAAATAATTTCCCTTAATGTCCATTAGGTATAATGATAAATTACTTAACTGCACATGTCCTGCTTGATTTTTAATTAACATCAAAAGCAGATTTCTAAATCTTTTAGTCCAACATTTTAATTTTATTTTAGAAAGAAAGCCATCTAACTGTAGCAAGTAAAGTACAGTGCATGCTAAGTCAAGTGTATCTGCTCTTCATTTTCCAAAGAAATTGTTTTTCATCATCAAATATGGGTATTATGCAAAAAGGAAACATGATTAAAATACACTTGTACCCAGTGGCCCAAAGAGAGGAAGCCAGTCTGTCAGAAATAAAAATAAAAATTCAAAAAAACAAAATGAAGTTAAGAAAGGATTTTTAAAAAGTTGATATTATATAAAACAAACCCATGAGAATATCAAATAGTTTGAATGCTAAGCTATTCATCTACAAAAAAAGAACTTTGGTGAAAAAAACAAAACAAAACCAGTAACTAAACTTTTCTCACAGTCAGAGAAACCTACTGAAATATTTTAATATTATTCAACAGAGTAGTTAAATTATTAAAATAGTGCCTATTTCATCCTTTTAAACTATTATCACTGCCTTGACGCCTTGAGTCATACAGCTTTATTATAAAGATAAGCTTGAAAGTACAGTTGACCCTTAAACAGTATAGGTTTGAACTATGCAGGTCCACTTATTCACAGATTTTTTATAGCACAATACTGTAAATGTATTTTCACTTCCTTAGGATTTTCTTAAACATTGTTACTCTAGCTTACTTTGTTGTAAGACTATGGTATATAATGCAGGTAACATATAAAATGTGTGTTAAACAACTTTATATTTTAGTAGGCCTTCCAGGTAACTGTAGGCTATAAAGAGTAAAGTTTTTGGAGAGTAAAAAGTTACATGAGGATTTTTTACCATATGGGGAATCAGTGCCCCTAACCTGTGCATCGTTCAAGGGTCAACTGTACAATGAACCATTTGAATGGATTAGTAACCAAGTTCCATTTAATCTCTTTTCACTCAATCAAAATTTTCATAAATATTTCTTGAACACCTGCTGTTTTCCAGGCCTTACTCAAGTTGCTGGCAACAGAACAGTCAATAAAATTGATGATATATCTATTCTCATGAGACTCACTATTTAATGGAGACAGGCAAAATACTTTAAGAAGCAGAATGAGAAATAAATGTTTTGTCCATTAGGGATAAATACTCTGAAAAAAAAAATAGACAAAGCTGAACACATAGAATGTAGAGGATTATCATTTTATAAGTAATTATTATTTTATTAGTAATAGTCACTCTGATGTGGTAAAATTTGAGTAGAGAATGAAGGATACATAAAAGGAAATCATGTCCATATTTGGGTGTTGTGGGTTGAGGTTTGTCCTCAAAAACTTATGTTGAAATTCTAACTCTCTCATACTTGTCAATTTGATCTTATTTGTAAATAAAATCTTTGGAGACCTGATCAAATGAAGATGAGGTCATTAGGATGATCCCTGGTCCAATATGGTCAGTGTCTTTAGAACAACAGAAGACAATTGCACAACAGCAAGAATGCCACATGACAGTAGAGACGGAGACTAAAGTGCTGCAACTGCACAACAAGGAACCCCAACAGTTGCTGACAAACCACTAGAATCTAGAAAAGGCAAGCAAATAGGCTCCCTTAGAGTTTGAGAGAGAGCCTGGACCTGCCAATACCATGATTTTGGACTTCTAGACTCCAGACTGTGAGACAATAAATTGCTGTTGTGTTAAACCACCCAGTGTGTGGTACTTTGTTATGGCCACCCTAGGGAGGAAACTAATATGATGAGAGAAGATAATTACAGATGAAAGAAACAGCAAGTGCAAAGGGCAAGTTATAAATATTCCAGCAGAAAGAAAAGTGCAGCTAAGGTGGCAAAGGATACAGAGAGGGCTCATGAATTAAGACCACTAATTCAATCAATTTCACTAATAACCAAAGAGTTACTTTGTAATTAAAAAATAATCAAGATTAGGAAAATATAACACTGTACTAAAAAAAAAAAAAGCCTAAACTGGTCTATAAATGTGAGTGTTTTCATTATTAAGCGTGATAATGAAAGAACACTAGAAAATTTAAGGAAAAAAACCATAAAGAAGGAAAATATTAAATCTTCAAATAAAAGACAATATTTTGCAGTAAAATTAAATCAACAAACAAAATACTAGATATGACAAAATAAATACATTTTATTAAAGAAAATTATAAAATTAAAAAAAAATCACATACTATCCACCTTACCGATAGCCAGTTTTCCTTTGTGTCCTAGGCATATGACAAGTCTAAATTGGTCCAAAGATGAATAAGCAAGTGACCTAAACAAGGCAAAACAAAACAATCATTAAGATTTTTCATCTAGGGATTCCTGGGTGGCTCAGTCGGTTAAGCATCTGCATTCAGCTCAGATCATGATCCCAGGGTCCTGGGATCGAGTCCCACATTGGGCTCCTTGCTCAGTGGGGAGTCTGCTCCTACCTCTGCTTCTGCTGCTCCCCCTGCTTGTAGTCTCACGCTCTCTTGCTCTCTCTCTCTCTGGCAAATAAATAAATAAAATCTTTAAAAAAAAAAGATTTTTTATCCAAACCATGGGATGAAACTCATCCTCTCTTTATTAGTAAAGCTCTAGGGGAAAAAAAAAATCAAACACCTATTGACCTTAATGCATTCCTTAAATTCATTTACTGCTTTTTCTCATTAGCTGTTATCACTTTTTTGTTT
Source organism: Potos flavus (assembly GCA_028534135.1). Taxonomy (NCBI): domain Eukaryota; kingdom Metazoa; phylum Chordata; class Mammalia; order Carnivora; family Procyonidae; genus Potos; species Potos flavus. The sequence goes on along the minus strand of CM052883.1, from coordinate 22,893,198 downwards.
TGTGTTTTCTCCATTTGCTAAATAGAGGGGAGAGGGGTTTTATCCATTTTGTTCATTGTATTCTCCAGTGCTGGAAGAACTTCCCTACTAGTGCTAGTAAGAAATCCTCAACAAATATGTCTTAAAAGAATTCATGTTATAACCTGCATTGTATGTGTGCGTGTATTAGCATGTATTTAAAGGAATGCATCTATTTTCATGTTAGAAATGTATAGGAAAAAAAAAAGAAATGTATAGGAAATAACAATAATATTTTCATTAGATATTATTTGTCCTTAGAAATTGTTACCTATAGAAATTATTATACTCATTTCTTCTTTTTTCAATTAATTTTATTTTATTTTTTCAGTGTTCCAAGATTCATTGTTCATGTACCACACCCAGTGCTCCATGCAATATGTGCCCTCCTCAATACCCAACACCAGGCTCACCAAACCCCCCACCCCGTTCCCCTCCAAAACCCTCAGTTTGTTTCTCCGAGTCCACCATTTCTCATGGTTCATCTCCCCCTCCGATTTCCCCCAATTCACCCTTCCTTTCCTTCTCCCAATTGCTAAGGAAATGTTGAAAAGAAAAACAAAGCTGGGAGCATCACATTGCCTGATTTCAAGCTTTACTACAAAGCTGTGATCACCAAGACAGCATGGTACTGACACTCATTTCTTCTTTTAGGGAAAACAATAAATCTACAAAATATTGCATTAAAAATTGTATTTATATGAGCACTTACTTTACTGCCTTATCACAAAAATTTTCAGTATAATATTTTGGAAATTTCTCTGGAATTACATTAGATAAACTTCCCTAACTTTATGTGCATATGTTAGGGAATATTACTGCATATGCAGTATATTGTAATATAAGTAATGGCATATGCCATTAGGAATGGTGACACTGATGGGTTAATAGGAACCATAAGGGCATATTAATATTGAATATTTATAGGCTATGAAGCACTTTATATCTACCTTTCTATGTGCCCCTTAGAGTAGAACTCCACTAACAGCTTAAAATTGTTTTTCAATTTTTTTGCAGTTTTTTTCCCTAGCAAGTAGTTATTTTGCCACAGTTTCCTATTACTGGTTTTGTAATGGACACATAGAGTATAAAAAACATAAAAATTTAGGGAAATAATCAATGGGAATGATTTTTATTCAAAATACATTGCAGCAGCCCCCATTAAAGGAGTTAATTTTGTCTGTCACTATCCAGATTTTGGGAAGACTGTCCTGTGAACATATTCTGTTAGATTTCGCAAAAGAAATCATTAATTTGATGCTTGTTTTTTATTTTTTTTCTTGTAAGGGGTATTCTTTTTCTTTTCTTTTCTTTTCTTCTTTTGTTTTTCTTTTCATTTTTCTACATGTTTATGCAGAAACCAGAAGCCTTTTTCTCTTTGATTATATCTAACTGCCTCTCTGAAATGATAATAAATAGAACCCTCAAAGGATAGCCTGCTCTCAAGAAAAGGGGTGATGAATTAAGTGGTGTGATAAAAATCAGAATGTGAGCAGGGCTTGGCCTGGAAAGGACATGAAAGATCTTTAGGGGTGATAAAAATTTTAAGTGTCTTGATTTGGGTGCCATTTACACAGAATGTGCCTACGTTCCTGTATACTCAACGGTTTATGTTCTTTTTATAAATTACGCCTCGATAAAAGTAATTTTAAAATAAATATAGAACTAATTTTATTTCTTTATCCTTAATCATTCTGTGTGTCTGTTTTCAAATATTGAATCCTACTATGCTGAATGAAGTAGAAGCAGCCTCACAAAATAAGTCATGATTAGTAGAATAGCAACTTTGTGCGAAGAAAATGGCATTCATTGCCTTTTATTCAGCAACCCTAAATCAGAGGTACAAAGCTTGGAGAGCAAAACATGGGTTGTTTTCTCCTCCTGCTGCCTACTAGGGCAAGACGCAAATTGCTCAATGCATGCAGCTGCCCTGATCAATAGTCTAAAGATTAGGAGGAGAGGAGGGTAACATAAAATCTAACTTTAAGAATTTACCCGACAAGATAGCAAACTAATACATGCTACCCCGTCTACAGAGCCCTTCTCTTTTAAATACATCAGTAATGTCAAATATTTTCATATTGTTTGTTATAAATTCCTATTCTTTTATTTTTAAGATTTTATTTATTTATTTGAGAGAGAGAAAGCAAGCAAGAGAGAGCATGGGGAGTGGAGAGCATGGGAGTGGAGGAGAAACACACTCCCCTGCTGAGCAGGGAGCCCGAGGCACTCAATCCAGGACCCTGGGATCATGACCTAAGCTGAAGGCAGACACTTAACCAACTGAGCCACCCAGGCACCCCATAAATTATTATTCTTATGATGAAAGGAATTCTGAGGCTGTTTGGATATTCAAAAGAGGGAAATACTATGATTGTATTCATAGTTAAGTGAAGATGTCTCCCTGTGCCACAGTGTTGCTTCCATATACTACAGCTAGGCTTTTTACCATATTTTCTCTGTGTTTAAACCTAGTACATCTGTCCTGGAGGGTTGTCTGTATTTTCATTTAAAATACATTTGAATAGGGAATATATTCACATGACTAAAAAAATAATCTATGAATTTAAATGCCCCCTTCCCTGATAATAATTTTTTTTTGTACTTTTGCAGTGTTAATGTTTGTGGAAGCATAGAAATAATCCTGATCTTCACTTGTTTAAGTTTTTATTTAAACTCCTGTTAGTTAACATACAGTGTAATATTAGTTTCAGGTGTACAATTTAGTGACTGAACACTTCCACACAACACCCAATGGTCATCACAAGTGCCCTCCTTAATCCCCATCACTTCTTTTTAATAAAGGAAGTAGGACATTTGATACTCTGTTTCCCACATGCTTGTTTAACAGTTTATCTGGGAGAAAATTCAGTATCTTCCATGGCATGCCCTTGTTCTTTTTCTTTCGTGGTGCATATTATTACATTTGTGGATATACCATGATTTATTTAACCAGTTCTCTATGGCTGCATATTTGAGTTTCTGAGAATATTTTGCTATTTCAAACAAAGCTAAATGAATAAACCAGTACATACACCATTTCACATGTGTAGTAATTTCTGTAAGATAAACCCCCAAACATAACATTTCTGGAAGAAGCTGTATATACACGTGTAATTTTGATATATGCTGCCAATTTCCCCTCCAGAAAGTTTGTGCCAATGTACACGCTCAGCAGTAATATATGAGATATACTGTTTCCTTAGTCTCACAAAAAGAAGATGTTACCAGCATTGGATTTTGTCAGGTGGATGGATAGAATATTGTATGACAGAGTAGTTTGCTTTAGTTTTTATTGAGGTGGAATTTACACATAGTAAAAGGCATAAATCTTAAATGTATAATATATAAAGTTTTTAGATATGTATGAATTTTCACGTATGTTCACCATATGAACACCACCCTTGTCAAAATATAAAGCAGTCCCAGCATCCTGGAAGGCTCCTTGGTGCTGCTCTCTAGCAGTACAACTTTAAGGGCAACCACTATTCTGTGCTCCACCATCAAATATTAGTTTTTCTCACTTTGCACTTAATATAAGTGGATTATAATAACATTAGTGTTGTGGTGTATCTGGCTTTTTCCCTCAATATTAAGTCTGTGATATTTATTCATGGTATTGTGTACACAGACTTTTCATTCATTTTCAATGTTGTAGTATCCCATTGCATGAATATGTCCACAGTTTATCTGTTTAATAAATAATGCTTGAAACAGTTCCCGTTCTTTGCTATTAAAAAATAATCTCTTAGATGTGTTTTATGCATCCCACAATATTTAATATATTGATTTTCATAATCATTACATTGAAAACATTTGCTCACTCATATTTGATTTCTTCTTTAACCCATAGGTTATATAGATTTGTGTAGCTCAATTTCTGAACATTTGGAGATTTTCCAGTTAGCCTTGTAATGCTGCATTCTAGTTTGATTGTACATATTAAGAGGATATACACATAATTTCAAAGTTTTAATATTAGTTGTTGCAGGTTTTATGTTTGAAAATGTTAATTTCAACATGCATTTGAAAAGATGATATTTTGCCGATGTTGGATATGATATTTCACATATCTTAAATACATCGACACTTACCCATGTTATTTAAATTTCTATGTTTTTAATGATTTGTTTGCTTGTTTTATTAGTTTTTAAGAGAGATCTGTTAAAGCGCTTTTTGTGGAATTTTCTTCTTCAGCATTATTCTGTCAAATCTTCATTTGTTTTTGGAAAAATACTCTTATTAAGTGTATAAAATTTAGGATTATTACATCTTCTTCTACAAGTAATATTTTGAATCATAATAATATATCTTTTCCACCTAAATTTTATCTAATATTTAGATGGCCATCTTTGCTTCTTTTTAGTTAATGTTTGCATAATACTTTTTCTGCCTATTCATTTTCAGTTTTTCTGTACCCTAATGTATGTGGGTGTGTTTTATAAATAGTATGTATGTTTGTAAATCGTAGTAAATGTGATTTACTTTCTCTTTAATCTAGCCTGAAAATTTATGCTCTTTATGAAGTTTAGAAAATTTGCATTTAATATATTTGCTGGTAGTTTCATATTTAAATTTATTATCTTCTCTTTGTTTTCTATTTTTCCAATATGATCTTTGTTATTTTATTCTTCCTTATTTTCTTCATGGTAATAATATTTATTTTTCCTATTATATTTTAATTCTGTTTTTGTTCTGTGCATATTGAATATAACTATTTTAATGTGTACCCTGAAATATTTTATTTATTTGGTTATGAATGAGCTTAACAATATATTCATAGGTTTAAGATATTCACCCTTTTTTGTGTATGCGACCTGTCTGTTCATATCCTTCAGCCATTTTTGTGTTAACTTGTAGATTCTTTTTTTAAATTTTGGAAAAGATCTTTATCAGGGGTTAAAACCTTTTGCCATGATATAAATCTTCAGAGGAAGATATCTTTCCTTGCAATTTTTGCAGTTGAGTTTTTAAATTTAATTTTGTGCAGAGAAGTATAAATTTGCATGTAGTTGTGAGAAATAATACAGAAAACTCTCATATCAGATATCTTTTATCCTGTTTCCCTAATGGTAACATCTTGCAAAACTAAATGCAATATCACAACCAGAATATTTGAAACAATCCATTGTACTTTATTTAGATTTCCTTAATTTAACATATACTCCTGTGTGTGTTTGTGTGTGTCTGTGTGTCTTTAGTTTTATGCAACTTTATTACATTTCTAGATTCAGGTATCTACCACCACAGTCAAGATATTGAAAAATTCTATCATTGCAGAGTTCCTCCTGTAATACTTTTATAACTACACAAAAACCTCACCTCCATCATCTGTCTCTAATCTCTTGGCTTTTTTTTTTTTTTTTACTCATCACAATTATCTTGTGATTCATCTAAGTTTTTGAAAGTATCAAGTATATTTCTTCCTTTCTTTCTTCCTCCTCTCTCTCTCTCTTTCTCACTCTCTCCTTTCTTTAGGGCTAAATAGTATTTCATAGTATATACAGATTTACCATAGTTTGTTTAGCCGTTCAACCACTAAAATACAGTTGGATTGTTTCCAGTTTTTGCCAACACAAATAAAACTGCTATGGACATTCATGGACAGGTTTTGTGTAAAAAATTTTTTTATATCTCTGGGATAAATATTCAAGTGTGCAATCATCGAGTCATGTGGTAACTGCATCTTTATTTTTATAGGAAACTTCCAAATTGTTTTCTGTAGTAGCAGTACATTTTATATTCTCACCAGCAATATATTAGTGATCTGTTTTCTCCTTCTTCTTAACTGCATTTAGTGCTGTCATTATTTAGTACTGTCACTGAAGGGAATCAGGGCAAAAGATACTTAACCTGGTAATTTGGAAATGGAGTCTGTAGATGAAAAGCAAAGAATATAACATATAACAATTAGAGTCTAGTCGATAAAGTTGTCTTCTATAGGGATATGTTAACAATTTTGAAACAACTATATGTAATTTTTTTTTTTTAATTAAACCACTAAATAAATGAATAGTGCATAGGTCAGCCAGGATTCTCACTGTCGGAGTTGGATGGGTTAGAGATAAGCAAGGGAAGCAGGCTAAGATGATCTGTTTGGTAATGGATTAGGGTAGATGACATCAGCATGAGCTCATGTTTAGCTTAATATGGATACAGATGACTACATATAAAAATATTTATAAATTGTATACATATTCAGTATGTATACATGCTACACATAGTATACACATATATTTTCTTGTCCTTCAGCTGAAAAAGGTAGAGAAGCAATGCTATCCCAAGAGCAACAAGCACAACTAACACTAAGAAGCTGGTTTCTGATACCATTGCCCAATAAAGAATATCAAGGCTCCTTAAAAAAAGTCTTGTTCTAGAACTGAGGTGGGATATATACAGGATGAGCCTGGAACATCTTATGCCAGAAAGAAAGGCAGTACTCAAAGAAAGTTTAAAGAATGAGTGTGTGTCAAAGAGACATAGAAGCCAAATGAATGAGATTCCAGTAGCCAAAACTAGAAATAATTTAAGCAACGAAGCATAGTAGAACCTCACCAGATGATCAAACATTAACAACAATGACTCTGAAGCTCCCTTTTTGTGTGTGCAGAGAAAGGCATCCTTGAAAGAGTATTGGAATAGAACAATAGTAACACATTTCAGCACAAGAGAAAATGGCATTTTGGGGGGAATAATATCCTTCCAAATTCTACCTGATAAAGGTGACTTGATGACTTTTTACAGTGCACCATTAATATAATTACTACACTGCTCATAAGTATACAATGCCGGCAAAATCATACCAGGCAAAAAGACCTATTACAACTTTCTACTTCACCTACCCCAACCTATAGGAGCAGGGATTGTATTAGTGTTATGGCAATAAGGCTTTTGAAGTATCTTTAAAACTGGAACAATACATGTATGGTAGATAAATCCAGAGAGTTTTGAAATAATATATTTTATATACTAGGTAACTTTATATATTTTAGAGGAAGCTTATTTTAATTTTTTTCTTTTAATTAGGTAGGCTCCACACGCAACATGGGGCTTAAAATCCTGAGATCAAGAGTTGCCTGATCTACCACCTGAGCCAGCCAGATATCCCTAGAGGAAGCTTATTCTTGAAAGAAAGAAATTATCAAGCATAGAAAGAAGAAACTTAGGTTTAAAAGACCATGAGAATTCTGATAGCAGTTTCAAGGATAAGTAAATTGGAGAAAGCACTTCAATTTACTTTAAAGACCATATAGAAATTGCCTTAATTCCAATACAGACATTATGAGGTCTTTTCAGAGAAATTGAAAGCCTAATAGAAAATATCCACTCCAAGTCAAATAGTTTTTATTATCTGCTAGTAGCTTAAGAAATACAATATGTTTTAATCAATCAAATACTTTGTACCTGTAAATCCACACAAGTACATTAAACCAATAAATTCAAAATTCAGACAGCTCTAGAAAATTATATCAATAGGCTCTACAGGCTGGGTTCTCAGTCTTTGACTCACAGGCCAACCAAGGAGTCCTAGGATTGGGAAAAAAAAAAAAATCCTCCTTAAATGTTACTAGACAACTAATAATATGTACCCTAACTTTTTTTACTTCTATTTCCATTTTGTTCTATTATTATAAAGCATAGCATTCATGAATATACAAACAAGCAGAATAATCACTCTTCATACATGTAGTTTTGAACTAGTCTGAATAAATTGAGCAGGGTAATTTTCATGTGATGCACATATAACAATAAATGGACAACTTCCTTTTAGTTGATAATCACTCTTCGTGGAAAAAACATGCAAACTAAGGTGATTGTCAGAGTTAGAAGTCTAATGAACAACAAAAATTCCAAAAAATAGTTCATCCATAAACTAGTTCAGTTTAGGCAGACAAATTATGTCTTGCAGAATACTTGTAACATTTCACTCTTGGTGTGATATATGATACTAAGACATTGCATTGGCTTCTTTGACTCAGGTGTCCCCCAAGCCAAAGTCTAAAAGCCTAATTCCGTTATTAGCCTAATAACTGTCTCTCCTATAGTAATACAGCAATAATGCTTTTGCTTACAGACCACCTTCCCATGAGAACTGGTATCTTTGTCCTATTACATGTTGAGATACAAAAAAAAAAAAAAGGAAAAAGAAAACAGAGCATGTTAAGAGTCAAGAAGAGATAAGTAGGACCTATTTTAATTAACACATTTAGTGAAGAATCCTCAGGAAATTTGGTAGAGGATCATGTAGGTATCTGTGATAGCATTTCTATGAGAAATCAGCAAGTGCAAAGGCTTTGACCATGGGTATTGTTTTGAGAAGTATCAAGTAGGTCAGTGAATATGAAATGAATGAACAAGGGGGAGAGTGGTAGATGATGACCCCATTTCATATAACTAGTAATTTGGATTTTACTCTGATTTCAAAAGGAAGCCATTGGAGCTTTTTGAACAGAAGAATAAATAATATCATGTCTTAAAAAAAAAAAGCTATTTTGGATGCACTGTGAGAAAAGTTTCTACACTCTGTCTCTGCCCCATCTGTATGTGTGTGTGTGTGTGTGTGTATAGATAAATAAACCCATATATATATTATATATAAATTCATATATAATATTTTATGTACATAAAACACATATATAAAACACACATATATATGATTTTTAAAATGTATAATACTTGGCAGCCTGTGTTTTTAGGATAAATATTCTGAATGTATGGCAATGCAAGTGTTTAGAACGAACACTAATTACATCAACTAAATGAGTTGATAAGCGAATGAATGAATGAATGAACAAATGAGTGAATGAATGAACAAATAAATTAATGAATGATTTGGAGAGTATGTTCTTATAAATATTTTATGGTACAGATGAGCACAAGATACATTATGTTTTGGTTTAGTCAAGTATTGCTAGGCAATTAGTTTGAAAGAATAATTTGCCTAATTTACATATATTTTCACTTGGAGTTTAGGAGAGTCTAAGTACTAGCACAGAAAACAATTAGCATGCTGAATTTGTTTTCAGAGTCAATATTTACTGCAGAACACAAATTAAATCACATTTTAAACCAAGAATTTCTATCATGTGGTTAATAAGAAATTCTCCAAAAATTGTTGTTTATGAGTTCTTACTTTAATGTATCTGGATGAACTGATATACTATATTTGAAAAACTTTCCTATATCCTGTATCTGAACTGTCCTTGGTCTTCAACCACTACTATATATGAGCAAGTAAATTGTACTACTTATTTTTTTGTGAACTCTCCATTTGGTAATATCTGATATAATAACTCAAACTTCACCTCCCAATTTTTTTCCTTATATAAGAAAAAAAATTAAATTATGTACCTAAAATTACAAATACAGACATTTTCAATACACAATTCTCATAAATCTATCACCAAATACATAAACAACCACCCTTTTTTAATCAACTACTTGATTATAAATATACTTATTATGTCACTTTACATTTAAATACATTGCTTTGCTTATATGTCTGTCCTTACACACTATACTGTAAACCCATATAATAAGTGCTAATATTTTTCTTGCCTTTATATCTTGTACATCTGCAAATTGCTTGATCTAAGGTAGTAGCATAGTAGATTTTTAATACTTTTATTGTTATTCAAATTCCATAATATTCACTTCTTTCAAGTTTATAGCACAGTGAATTTCAGTATATTTACACGGTTCTGAAACTATCATCACAATCTAATTTTAGAACATTTCCATAATCTTAAAAAGAAAACTTGTGACAATTTATAGTCACTACTCATCCCCACCCCCCAGTAATAGAAAGACATTATTTTCAGTTACTATAGAACTGGCTTTTTTGGATAATACATATGAATGAAATTTTTTAATATATACTTTTTGTACATTATGCTTCTTTTACTAAACAACGCAATTTTGAGGATCATGAATGTTCTCACATGTATCAGTTCTTCATTCCTTCCTATTGCCAAATAATATCCCACTGTATGGATGTACCACATTTTGTTTATCACCTGTTGATGAGCCTTTAGGTTGTTTCCACTTTGGGCAATTATGAATAATGCTGCTGCATATAATATAATAATATAATAATATATTATTGTGTAATATAATAATGCTCCACAAATCTTTGCGTGGACATATGTATAATTTTTCTTGGATAGATACGTAGTAGTAGACTCTCTTGGTCATATGGCAATCTATTTTTAACTAAATAAGAACTTGTCTTAGTATTTTTTAAAATAACTGCACTAACAATGTGTGAGGGTTCCCATCTTATGCATCATTACTAACACTTGTTATTGTTGATCTGTTCATTATAAAAACTCTCAGCAAAGTGGGAATAGAAGGAATCTTTTTCAAACTTACAATGAGCATCTATGAAGAATCTGCCAGTGCCATCATACCTAAAGATGAAAGACTGAATTTTTTTCCCCAATCTCAAAAACATGACAAGAATATACTGTCATCATTTCTATTAATCCTTTTACTAGAGATTCTATATAGTAGTACAATAAGTGAAAAAAAGCGACTAAGGCATTCAAATTGTAAAGGAGGAAGTGAAAGTTTTTATAGTCAGATGACATTATCATTTTTGTGGAACGTCCTATGGAACATTCAAAAAGTTAAAGCAACCAAATAGTGAGTTCAGCAAGTTTATGGCAAATTTGTATATTCAACATACAAAAATAAATTTAATTTTTATAAACTGTTATTTAAGAGTCAGATTTTAGAATTTAGAAAATCACCAGATACCATCAAAATAATGAAGGATAAATCTGTTGAAAGATATGCAAGAATTCTATTCTGAAAATTATAAAACATTGATGAGAAACATTAACGTACACAAATTAGATATACTGTGATTATGATCAAAAGATTCTATATTGTTAATATAGCAGTTCTCCTCAAATTTATCTATAGCTTTAAGGTCATCCAATAAAAATTCCACTCCTTTTTTCCTCTTTTTTTTTTTTTTGGTAAAGGTTAACAAATTTTAAAATGTATACAAAATTCATGAAATAGAGGACAGCCACAACAAATTTGAAAAAGAAGATCCATGTTAGAGAACTGACTATGCTATCAAGACCAATTTTAAAGCTACAGTAATCAAGATGATGAGATATTGACATACAGACAGAATAATAAGTCAATGAAATAGCAAAAAGAAATCCTACAAAGACCCGTACATATATATTAAACTGATTTTTGAGAAAGTACAAAAATAATTCAGTTGAGAAAGAGTAGTCTTTTATACAAATACAAGCAGAAAGATTGGATATCTACATGCAAAAAAACACATGCCTACATATATACCTCTATCCATTCATTACAACATATACAAATATTTCCTCACATGTAGCAAAGATCTCAGTATAAAATTTTAAGCTATAAAACTTGTAGAAGAAAGCAGAGGACATAATTTTTGTGACATTGAGTTAAACAGAAATTTCTTAGGTATGAAACAAAAAAGTACAATTCATATAAAGATAATTGATAAATTAGACTTCATCAAATTAAAAATTGCTGCCTTTTTTTTTAAAAAAAAATTATTTATTTATTTCACAGAGAGAGAGAGAGAGGAGACGCAAAAGCAGAGGGAGCAGCAGCAGGCAGAGGGGAGGGGGAGAAGCAGGCCCCCCGTGAAGCAAGGAGCTCAATGCTGCGCTAGATCCCAGGACCAAGGGATCATGATCTGAGCCTGAGCCCAAGGCAAATGCATAACCAAGTGAGACAGCCACGTGCCCAAAACTGCTTCTCTTTGAAAGACATTTTTAAGACAGTGTACAGACAGGCTGCTGTCTGGGAGAAAATATTTTTAAATAACTTACCTGATACAGTATTTTTACCCAGGATTTATGAAGAACTCTCAAAAATCAATAGAAAGAAATGTGAAAACTCAATTAAAAATATCCATAAAATTGAACAGAAAACAATGAACAAATATTTCTAAACAATAAATATAAATGACAAAAAGCACAAGGAATATTAGGTCACAAATAGCATTGGAATTTTTTTTAACAATGTGAAAGACAAGAGAGAAATTATTTTAAAATTGAATTTGCATGACTATGTTTTAGAAGTGATTTTGGTAAACTTTTATATTAACATTATTCTTCAGCATTTTGTACTATTTCTGTGTATTACTTCCTCTGTATAAATTTTGATAATTTATATTTTCAGAAATTCCATGGCTTACACTGTTTTCCAAGTGTATGAGCCCAGAGTTATATAAATTCTCTTTAGTTTAAAAAAATCACACCTGAGGCGCCTGGGTGACTCAGTCATTAAGCATCTGCCTTTGGCTCAGGTCATGATCCCAGAGTCCTGGGATCACGCGCCACATCGGGCTCCCTGCTCAGAGGGAGCCCGGCTTCTTCCTCTCCCACTCCCCCTGCCTGTGTTCCCTCTCTTGCTGTGTCTCTCTCTGGCAAATAAATAAATAAAATATTAAAAAAAAAAAAATCACACCTAATAGCCCTTATGCAAGTATTTTTTATTTTCTGAACTTTCTCTACAATCAATATATCTGAATATATTGTTACTATTTTAATAATTTTTATTTTTGTTTTTTAAAGTTTATTTATTTAGTAATCTCCCACACCCATTGTGGGACTCAAAACTCATGACCCTGAGATCAAGGGCTGTGTGCTCTTCTGGCTGTGCCTCTTAATCACTTTTAAAAATAGTTTCTTAAGATATACTTCTGGGGTGACTGGGTGGCTCAGTCAGGTGAGCATCTGACTGTACATGATCCTTGAGGTTCTGAAATCGAACCCCATGTTGGGCTCTGCACTCAGCACAGAGTCTGCTTGGGATTCTCTCTCTCCCTCTCCTTTTGCCCCTCCCCCCACTCACACTCTCCTCTCTCTATAAAATAAATACATCTTCTAAAAAAAGATATACTTCGAAAAAAAAAGATACTTCGAAGTTATTTATTTTTTGGTAAACCTGATATTTTTACATTCTAATATGTGATCTATATTGCAATGTTTTCTTATCTGTAAATTAACAAATATAGAACTTTCATTTTCTTTCAGTAAAACATTACCAGCATAACACCTTCCTATAACTAAAGGTAATACCAATGGTAATACTTTAGGGATGTCTAATGATCTGAAACGCTTTATTTTTATTTTAAGTCAGGGACTTTATTTCTTTTTTTAGTAAACAGGTTTTCAGGTGTTCAACCAATGAAAAACTTAGGTTGAAATTGTCACCTCCATCAAGATATTGCCATACTCATCAAGGATCTTATATTAACATATTCCAGTTTTTTTTAACTTAATATTCAGGATGAACAAAAACAATCTCTTTCAGATGAGTCATAGCAATTTTGGAAGGGAATCATCAGCAATCAGAGCCTTAGGAACTACTTTTGGATAGTGTGCTATTGCAGAGTTAATGAAACACACTTTATGAGGCAGACCAAAATATACCAATTATAATACTCAGAAAATGCATTTTGTGAATTGCAATCATAATATCATTATTTTCTACTTTATCTTTCTTTCATTGGCATGAAAACTAAAAGAATATCCTCATTAACATGTATTGCTATATATTATACTCATTGAAAGCTTATAATATTTATGATTTCTGAAATTTTTCTTGAATGATATTTCTGTTTCATCTTTGCATTAACAACTCAATTTATTGGTTATGAGGAGAAAATAGTTTCTTGGAATGCTTATAATTATTTTTTCTTAACATCAGCATGTGCTATAATTTTAATTTTTACTTAAAAATATACCACTAGAGAAAAGGGTGTCTCAAGCAGAAAAGAATGGTAATCACAACAATATCTAATGTTTTGTAGATGTTAGACTAACTCCTTCTGTCTGTATTTCATTAAGAAACTTTTTGTGAAAATTCAGACAATTTCTGTAAAATTATCCTGTCCCAAATTGAGTAATAAAAGATAAATCTAGCTGCTATATAGTTTGTAAGGTAATATTTTTTGGATAGTTTATATAAAAAATTGTATCAAAAAGAGTTTGGTGTATTATTATACTCCTTTTGCCTAATTGCTCTGCCCATTAGAGCAGTTAAACAAAAAGGAGTAAAATAATAGGGCAGAAGGCAACAACTAAAGTCATAGTAGTCATTATTGTCAATATGTAATAATATGAATGATGCTCAAACTTCCAACTGTTTTAGGAAAATGTGAAATTGCTTTTCTTTAAATAAGTTATCATACATCAGCTATTGTCAGCTATGTCTCAAAAATGTCAGCTATGCATCAAAATTACCTCATATTTTAGTATCAGGTTTAACATCTACATTAAATGCAGCATGCCAAGATATGAATATGCTCTTGGGTTTTTGAGGTAGAAATTGACTATACTGACCTTATTCTATTTTAAAATCCACACATGTGTTGCAACCTAACACCATCATCAACTAACATTTAAAGGCTTTAAATACCATGTTTTTGAAGAATGAATTCCAGTGCAAGAGCTTGAGTAATTGAATCTGAATCGACTGGTTTTATTGATTGGGGAAAAAATAGAATTTATTATGACAACTCAATTTAAAATTGTCTAGTTAAGTGTAATGTGAGAATCTCTATTACAGACTTTGTCTTCAGGGCTTATTGCAGCTTCGTAAAACATTCTTTAGGCTAAGACTTGATAGATGTTTTCGATGAATTTGTTAATTTACTATTCCTTAATTTAACAGACCGATATATTAATGAATATTAGCAATTTTAGTCTAAGACCCAAACTTTAAATAACAGCTTAAAGGAATAATTTCCACTCGTCTTTTCTGTTCCTTTTTTCTAATTTCTCTCCGTTAAAGCTGAGCAATATCTCAAGACTGAATTGCCAAACAATGTTGTGATAAAAGAATGAAAGCCTTGGGATTGAGAGTAAAATAATTCAGTTCCTTTTAAACCAGGCAATACTTCAGAGCCATCAAATCTAAGAAAAAATGCAATGATCTATCATGTAAAATTAGCCTAATTCCATGTGAACATGAACGTTATTTTCTCACTTCTCTGAATAGGTCATTATTTTGAATTTAATAATTTTAAAATTCCCAAGAATACCATAGAAATTGATTTTCCCCCCTTACAATCCCTTTTTGAAAGAAAATGATTCATGTATAATGATACTTGTACTCCTGTCTTATCCAATTTAACTTTAAGAGGAATTCATTATTCAGTGTGTGTAGTAGGTTCTATTTAATATAACAATTCTTCAATTATAAAAGGAAACTTAAACAAGTCTTGTCTTCTCAACTCTAAAGTCTTTGGAAACTTTTACTTGCTAAGCGTGTGATTTTTTTCCTTATAGAACAGCCCCTATTATTTTGTTCACCAGTAACTGAATTTTAGTGGCTGCTTTGATTCTAAAATGTTATGAAAATAATAGTTATGTTAACTGAAAAACAAAGAAAGCCACATATTGTACAAAACGAACTACATGTAATCATAATTGGTTTTGCATTTATTGCTATATTCAGGCTACAGCAGAATAGCATGATGGAGTTATTCTATAAAACACATCTTTTTATTTCAAACACCATTTAGTCATACCTATAATACTTGAGGCTTCTTAAAAGATGTAATTTATTTTATTATACGTGATTTTATTAGTACTATCATTTTAGAAAACAAAAGTACTGCTAACCTATTTTCCATATTAAGTTACTCACATTATAATATAACCATAATATTAATTTATTCACATTTTTACTTATTCCACTAGATTTTATCAGAATTCTGTAGGGAAAAAAAGTATGACTTTAATTTCTATGTATAATTTTCAGTGCAACATTCAAATATATTTAAAACAATATGATGGCAAGTAGCAGAATCCTTTTTTTTCTTTACTTAATGCTTTTAGAATTCTTTAAATTTATATATTTATTCAGATGAATACAAAGCTGACTCAACAGCACCATTTCTCTTTGCTATCCTAGAGGGCATGCTGCTTAAAACCTAATGCTTCATTGTTGAATAAAATTGGGCACAATTTTAACCACATTCTCTTAGTATCTGGTGTTAATCTTATATCTATCCATCCATCATCATCTACCTATCATTTCTCTTTCTAGCCATCTATTTTTTTTTTTTTTTTTTGGACTGGAAACAAGATTAGATCACAATAAATTGCTAGTGATGTATATGGGTTATGTACAATAAAGCATTCCATTTAATAAACTATTTTATCCATGCAACTACTAATTTCTGAAAACTCACAAATACACTGAAAGAAAGAAGAAAACTGCTGAAAATGGAAATTAATGAAGAACCCTCATTATTGATATAAGGTATTCTCTAGAGAATGGGTAGAAATAAATACTGGTAGTGAAATCCATTTGACAGACTTAACTTCTCAGGTATTATAATTGGTAACATGGATAGTTTATGGAAGATCAATGTACAATATAGCTGTTTCTAAGGAATATGAAACTAGATTTTCTTCAACCCAACAAGCAAAACTCTAATAAATAAATAATGTCGGTGACTTAATATCTTTATTATGGACAGAATTTTTGTGCATTCCCCCCAATTCATATGCTGAAGTTTTCATTTTTTGGTTAAAAGATAAACAGAGACATTTAAAATTTTTTAGAAGTTAATTTGAGAAAAATACATCTGAATTGGGCAGCATCCAATCTAGCAGATAGAAAAGAGCTGTACAAAACAAAAACTTTTATAAGCAGCAGGGAGCAGGAATAAGGAAATTACACTAAGAAAAAAAAGCGGGAAATTGAATATTACAAAGTCACTTTCCTTTAGGGGATGGCAGGGATCCATAACACAGTGCTTATCAGGCAATTCCTGATTGAGTGATTTAAGATTCTATTTCTGGGCATGCAAAAACTATAATTTAGTCTTGATTTGGTGACTTAGTTTGGGGCTTAGCATAACTGACTCCATTTGGGGTCTACTGTCTTATTTTTAGCACCCTAATGTGATGGTTCTTGAGATAGAGCCTTTGGAAGATAATGAAGTTTAGATGAAATCATGAGAGTAGAGTCCCCACAATGGGATTAGTGTTCTTACAAGAAAAGGAGAGATCAAAGCTTTTTCTCTTTCTGCCATCTGAGTTCACAGAGAGAATCAGCCTTTTGCAAGCGAAGAAGAAAGCTCTCACCAGAACATGAACATGCTGGCACCCTGATCTTAACTTCTAGTCTCCAGAAGTGGGAAAAATAAATTTCTGTTGTTTAAGCCACTCACTTGGTCTGCCATTTTGTTATAATAGATGAAGCAGATAGTCTCCAAGAGTAACTTTATTTTTCTTTAAAATTGATATAGTACTTGTACTCATGCCTGACTTCCAGGGATTATATTACAAATATCAAATTAATAAATAATTGAAGAAAATTGAAATTATGAAGTTATATGCATTTTTGTGTTGAGGTTCTTTCACTTGAGTTGAATCATCATTGAGTTGATATTGCTTAATGTCATTCAGAACATTGGTGAATGAGCTAGGGAGATGGAAAAGGAGTCTAAACAATAGTTAAATGTAAAAAAAAATTGACATATCTATTTATAAACTTTCTTTTGGTTATAAACTGCTATTTATTTTTCTCTATATTGTTCTCTATTCTAAACTTCACCAAAAATTTTTAGCCTACCCCCCATCAAAGTATTTCAGTGATTTATTTATTTAATCTTTGGTAACCCTTGTTTTCATCACTTCAGTTTCAATCAGACGAAATAACTTATTATTTTTTTTAAATATGTTCTCTCAAAGGAATTCTATTACCAGATGTTTTACATAAACAAGGTAATTTAAGACTATTGCAGGTGGACTGGATGAATATTAATTTATCTGCTATTCAGCATTATTTATTCTACTGAAAGTGAAGTATGAGTAATTGATCATTAAAAAATAAAGTATAAATATGTTTTTAGAATATTTCTTTTTTTTAAAATTTGTTTGAGAGAGAGAGACTGAGAGACAGAGAGCATGAGGGGAGATGGTTGGAGGGTGGGGCGAGAAGCAGACTGTCTGCCCTGGATAAGTACCTATAGTATTGCAATTGTCAGGCAGTTTCTCTCCTCTTGGAAAGCCCTCTCCTCACAACTATTTCCTTCAGTTAAGCCTAGTGTAGTGGAGCACTTCACTTATTATTTGTTCCAGGATAATACACTATCGCTTGCCCTTTCCTCACATCCTACCTTATCTTTGAAATCAGTGCTATTACAATTATTAAACTTTCCTCAAGTACTCAGTTTGAGGGTCCACCTCATTCATGTGGGCATCCTAATACAATAGGTGAATAATCAGTCATGTCAAGGAAGTAAAGTCACAAAGCAAACTCAGTCTTGTTTGATAAGTAAAGATATTCAATGTTTTATTTTGTAACTGTCACTGAAAATAAAATAATACTGAAAGATTGCCTATAAATTAGTGAATAAAATATATCAGAAAAATCAATAGAAAAGAAAATATTAAAATATTAAAATAAAAAATTAAATATGAAGTCAAAATTTTTCTACATATCTGGGAAAGTGGAACAAGCAGCATCAGGTAAATGGTTGACATAATTAGATGACATGTGGTTCGGTCTATGGTAGGGATGTTAGATTTAACAAATACAAATGTATACACACAATTAAATTTGAATTACAGATGAACAACAAATAGTATTTTAGTAAATTTGTTCCCATCAAATGTTACTGCTTAATTGAAATTCAGATTTACTTGGTGTCTTAGTTCAGGTTGCTATAACAGAATACAATTGAGTGAGTGGCTTGAACAGCAAACATTTATTTCTCATGGTTCTGGAAGCTAGGAAGTCCAAGAACAAGGCACTTGGCAGATTCAGTATCAACTGTTTCTGGTTCGCAGGTGGTATTCTTCTTGCTGTTTCTTCATACGGCAGAAGAAGCAAGAGAGTTCTCTGTGGGTCTCATTTTTAAGTGCACTAATCTCATTTATGAAGGCTCCATCCTCATGACTTAACCAACTCTCTAAGATTCCACCTCTAAATACTATCACATTGGGGATGCAACAAATATACTTTCAGGAAACACAAACCTGGGCATTTAACTAGCAAGCCCAGCAGGAGATACAATATATGTGTACTGCCGACCCCATATTCTGTGAATGCTTATTAAAATGCCCACACCAGGAAACAGGTACTTCATAATCACAAGGGATTGCCATCAACCCAGTAGAGATCAGTCAGTCTCTTTACTAATTCTCGTTAATGTGCTCTTGTAAAAATAAGGCCCTGGTTTTGGGATGGAGGCTTTACGTTGGGTCAGTGATAATTTGACCTCCCTGAAGTACAGCTGGCCATATAAACTGATGCCAAATTAATTAAAACAAACTTGCTCACATTCCCCCAGTAGGACATAATTTCTCAAATGAACACACTAGTTAACTAGAGACAGATTGATTTTATTGATTCCAGGATAATTGGAAGCAATTATTGTCCTCACTGAAATAGGAGGATTTTCATTTTCTTCTGCTGTTTGTAATAGTTCTTCCAATGCCAGCTTCTCCCGTAGACTTTCTAACTATTTTATAGAACATTATGGTATCCATCACTGCTTTTTAATATCTTACTTTACAAAACACAAACAAACAAACCAAAACACCTTACTTTACAGAGTAGTTAGTAAAGCAGTGGGATATTTTCTAAGAATTCCACATCTTTCTATAAATAGCAACATGAAAAGCAATTAGTCTTAAAGTTGATTGCATGAGCTATTGAAGGTTAATTTATGATGAAAGTATCACACAATATATTACAAATTTGGGGTGTTTTCCTGTCTAATTTCATGTTTTCTATACCATGACCAAGTATGTAAAATTTGTCCAATAGCATAATCTATGGCTAGTATATATATTTTTGTTCAGATTTAGTTAAGTGCCCTCTACTTTATGAAGACCTAAAACAATGGATTATTTCTTTAAGCCACAAAGGGAGTAAGTTAGAATATTGAAGATGAAATTTGTTAAAAGGCTTTTTTATCTGGCATCTCTTTAATATTAAGATAGTATTACTCATGTTTTGAACAGATGTTACTGTTATGATTTTATTTCCTTTCCTGGTGCAGCCTTATTCTCCACAAACTATAAAATCCCTCTTGTAATTTGAATCCTTCTATCTTAAAAGAAAAAGATGTAAATGGTGGTTATTTTGTCCTCACTTTTCATACAGTTGAACCTCCTCCATCTTAAATAATCAAAATAATTAAAGTGACAGCATCAAGTTATATTTTTCCTTTCTTATTTGAGGCATTAGGGTGAGACTTCCTCTGTGGTTTTACAGAAATATAAAACACTGTCTCCATCTTCTATACTCAAATCCATTGCAGAGAAAAGATCCATTACATATATATTTTCTCTTATTTGAGGTATGAGAGATAGGCTGCTTCTATTTCCTCATGCAAATATGTACACGTTAAAGAAGGAACCACTTATTAAAGTAAGCAGAGTAAATAATAACACTTGCCCTGACAGTAATTCACTTGTTATAACTTATCTACATTATCTTGAGGTGATGTAGCAGCATAAATCTCACATACTGTGTTCTCTTATGTTCAAAGACATTATAAACTAATGGCGTTGATAAGCCATAGGATTTTTTAGCAGGATTGTCCATGAATCTCTTAAAGCAGCTAATTAGAAAATAAAGGGGTAGAATTTAAGATACTACTTATAATAACTGAATGACAATTTGAGGGAGAGAATGTTTCTTTCCTATGATTCTGGGTTCTGCTAAATTGAAGGGTTTAGCTGCCACTACTGGTTTATAAGTTAGAATAATTAGTGTTTATCTGGGGATCCCTGTACAACTGAGCAAAGGCAAAGAGAAGTTACTATGTTAGTAGGGCTATTAATCTTGACTACTGAGGGAAAATAAGGTCACTATGGGACAAGGGTGTATGGAAACCAAGAGTAAATATGGAAACTGAGAGTTTTCTGTAGCACTTCTTGTATTTGTTCACAAGATTTAAAATAATAAAGCTTTACTAGAGCTCTGCACAGGCATCACAACAAACAAAACACTTCTCTGTCCCTCCAGGGACTAAGCTTTGAGTCACACTTTTGAGGTAACTCACTTATAGCAAGGAGTACACAGAATGGATGGTTGAGAAAGATCAATCATAAATGTCAATAATGCCCTTGTGATTAGTTTCAGAAATAGAAATATTGAGGTATTAGGCCATAGTCCATTCTTTGCTTTGCCATATAAATTTACATATCTCAAATAACTTATTTTTTTCCCTTGATTCTTCCGTCCCCTGCTATTGGGCATAAAATGGTATAACGGGCTGCAAAATTAAGCTTATTTCAAAGGTTATAAAATATATTTATGGAAAATACAAAGCAGAGAAGGGAATGGACATTAGAGCCAGTTATCTAAAACATGACACTAGATGATTGCTTACCTGATGCTGGAGCTGGTGTTGCAGCATCTTCTTTTTGGGATTGGTTAATATTTGGGGACTTTTTATGGAACCGCCCACTTAGGTTGGGAGGGATCATTTAAAGATATAACACAACTGGGTAGAAAGATATGTGTGTGTTGAAAGGAAAAAAAATGTCTGGACTACAGAGGACATTTGCAGTTACTTTTTTGTTTAATCTTTCTAAGGCCATACAAATTTCCATTTGAGAAACTACCTTCTTACCAGAGTGTAGTTTTGATTTGTTAAAGTGTAATCAGATGCTTTGCTTTGCTTTTCTCTGTCCAAATGAGATGCCCCTGACTGAAACTAAGATAATCACCCCATCTCTTTAAGGTGCTGAACATCAGCTGGAGTGATAGAAAAGGAAATGGAGTGTAAATTATTACAGCCTACAGTGTTCTAAATTGCCTTTACTCTTCCAGTGGTTCTTATTTTGCTTCCAAGTCTTGATCTCCACTCTCTACTTTTACCAACTGTGGTTTACCTTCAGCATATTTATTTTTTATTTAACTTAGTTAGATGCAGATTCTGGTTTCTGCAACCAGATAATGTAAACTGATGCAACCATAGTAAGAAAGCATTCATCCATTCATATTTTACTATAAGGTTGTTATTTTAACAAGAATCAGTATTGAAAATCATTCAATTTCTTTTACCTATGAAAGAAGATAGTATAGTTTGTTACTTTTACATATTAATATAGTGAATTTTTATTACTACTCTGAAAGCTATCCTTGAAATGATTTCCATTGTGAGGAAGTGTTAATATGGTAATAAATTTAGTAGTTATGCATTCAAAATTGAACTGTGTGTAAGTTTTTTAAAATTATTTTTAGTATTATTCTTAATTTTATGAGATTTTGATATGAATGTTTCCTAATTTTTTGTAAGTATATATCTCTATATTATCTCTTATTACCGTGCATTGATTATCATTGAAATTGTCTATTCTGTAGTTTGTTTTATATTGTCCCACAACTTTTGAATACTCCATTCTGTTTTGTTTTTCCTCATTCTTCTTCTATTTCTGCATTTGAAGTAATGCAGAAATGAAAATTTTTAGGAATCTATCTTCAGATTCACTCATTTTTTTCCCTTCAGCTATGTCAAGTATACTGATGAGCCTATTAAAGCTATTCGTCATCTCCATAATGTTTTTTTTATTTTTTGGAGATTAGTATTCCATTTGAATCTTCTTATTATTTTCATCATTCTGTTGAACTACTTATCAGATCTTGCACATTGTTTGTTCCATTGGAGTCTGTAACGTAGTAATCATAGTTATTTCAAATTACATTAGTTCCAAATCTATGTCTTATTGAAATCTGGTTCTATTTTTCCCATCTTTTACATTGAATCTTAGGTTATCTTTTTGTGCAGCTCATAATATTTTGTTGAAAGCTAGATGTGTTAATAGGGAATAGATAATGATGCAAGTATTTTGAATGCTTGAAGATCATTCTTTTCCTTCTGCTGAGCATTAGGTGGATTTGTGTTAATCTAGTCAGAATTTGGGCTAGGTTTGAAGTTTGTTGTCAGCTTTACCCTTAGCGTGCCACAGAATTTAAATCCTTCTATGGATATCTAGTGTTCAGCTTGTAGGCTAGTTTGTTGGTTGTTTTTTTTTTCTATTATCTGCTCACTGAGAGAATTTGTCTCTTTCTACTTTCCCAGAAATATTGCACTGTTATTTTAACTCCATTTGATGGGAATTGAGGAAAGGAAGTATTCTCTGTTTTGCTGATTAACCCTGTCTGTATTAGGCACAGGGAAGCTAGGAATTGTATTATGTGACTTTTCAAGTGTTCTTGCCTCCCAATTTGCGATAATGCTAATGCTAGCACATATTCCTTCACCTCTCCCAGAGTAGAACTTCTTTTATCTTTTTCTTCCCTAGTTGAAATGGATTTCTACCAGTACCATAAGCGGTCTTTTTTTGTTTTATATTGCTTTGTCTTTTTTTTTCCCCCTCCTTCTTCTGTCTGTAGATTAAGGTATTTATTCCATCATAGAGTTAGATGTGAGTCTAACAGTGGCTGCTGCTCCCTTTGCTCAGTCAGCACTAGGAAGGAAGCTTACTTGGGTTTCTCCCTTGTTCCTCCTGTGAGCACCTAGTTGATGTCATGAAGGAAACATCTCCAGAGGGGGTGCCAACTTCTTTGTATCTGCAGCCTCGAAGGACAGTTTCTTGATCCTATCATCTCAGTCTCAGATGGGTTAAAGAAAAGTCATTTAAGTTTTTCTAGCATTTTGCTGTTTTTTTTTTCTCCAAATTAAAGCAAGAAATTTCATTGTAGTCAAAATTTTTATTTCTCTGTTTTGTAGTTTTTTGATTGTTTATTTTTTGTATAGAAGCTTCCTGGAAGCTTCTTTCTTCTTGGTTTATGCACATATCCACGGTTTAGGAAGGGGAAAATGCCTTAAAGATGACTCGGGCATATAATATTGGACTCACTTCTTGGTAGTTCCCTTTTTCTCTGGGATTTTATACTCTCAAGTCATGGGTACTTTGTTAACTTTGAAATCCAAATTCTGTCTGCCATAGCCACTGAGACTGCCACAAGCTCTAGCATCTTATTTTCTACTTGACGTCTGAACTTTATGTCTCCCAATTACTAAATGCCCAAAAGGAAAAGAATAATAATTAATGTTGAGTCACTGCATTGTGTTTACCTTTTCCCCAGGATCTCTGTATTTTTTCGAAGGTTATTTGCATCTGATATTTCCTCCACTTGGTACCTTCTTCTCCTAATCGTGAATACATCTTCTTTCAGTCTCAGCTCCAATACTACCACTTTAGAAATAATGTACCAGATCACTGAGGCAGTAGTATAATTTCTTACTGCTACATCATCACTGTTTTATTTGCCTCATAAAATTTATCACTAACTGAAGTAATTTTTTTTCTTTTCTTATTTATTTTTTTACATGTCTGTCTCTGACCATGTTAAAATAAACTGAAAGGCAGTTCTTGTCTCCCTTGTTCTCCATAATACTCTCATTGCCTGAAATACAACTGATACTAAATAAGCATTTTTGTTTGTTGAAAGAACTCAAGAGAGAAGTAATCATGTTTTCTTCCTCTCCTCACCTTCTCCTGCAGTTGAGTACATTGTGTTTTAGCTGAAATGCACAGAGAAGTCAGACAATTCCTTTGCACAGCCTGAAGAAATACTAATATGCCTCAGTTATTTGAACATTGGACAATACTTTTCATAATTCACCTGTAAATCAGCATGCAATATTTTCTATAATATGGTATGTTTTAAATAATGAAAAAAATAAAGAACTCACAAAAGGAAGACCAAGCTTAACAGTAGGAATTCAATATTAATAATGTCCATAATTTCTAATCTGTTGATATTCATTATAAATTGTTGAATAGGATCAGGGTTATTTTTTATATAAGTATGATGCATATTTATGTCACAAGTTATTAGAAAATTTAATAATAATTTCTTTACTAAGAATGGAATATGTATTTTACGAGAGAAATTATTTTGTATAGTCGAAATTTAGGTAAATAAATATCCATATGATCCATTCATTCATGTTAAATTTGTTTCAAATTCAAAGTGTATATCAGTAAAGGAAGTTTCCCCAACTAAGTTTAATTTTATTCTCATGAAAAAACAAATAATCAAACACTCTATTTTAATTGAAGCAGCCCTAAACACCATTATAGCATTCAATATTTCACTTTCAATTTATTTTGGTTATACTCTCAAAAAACACATGTTTTCAAACACTTGGAATTTATTTTGCATTACTTAGATGTTTTCTTAGATTCTTTATTCTTGCCATGAAAATGAACATCATAAAACATCTGTGTACATAATGAAGTAGGGTTTTAAAATAGTCATCTTAGATAAACTTCACTATCACAATCATTCTCTATAAATATTTTTTTTAAATATGTGTTAATCAACTTTACAACTACCAAGAAACAAAAGCTATGTGTGCTCAAATACCAAAATATCCAAGTGTTTAGATTTAAAGCAAAAACCAAATGTCTGACAGAAAACAATAAAATAATTACAAACGTGCCTCGTGCTTTTGGAATATTTTTCATGCATCAGTAAAAATCTTTTCAGCAAAGAAATAGAATAAAACATAATTAGAAAATAGCAGTCAGTTACTCTTGGAAGTATTTCTGTTTATCACCATTAAAATGTTACTGAGCCTAGAGACAAATGGTATGTGAGTGTGCATTTGTCAGATAAGAATTCTGAATAATTAATGCTCTTAAGATTAGCATAAATAGCCCAAGGGAGTATTTGTACATAAAATAAGTCAAGAAAGAAAGTGTAAAAAAGAAAATAAGTAAAATAATACCATTAGGCTAATCCATAACAATTTAGAATACTTTTTTTTACGTTTCTATTTATTTAAAAATGAAAATATAAAACAATTTTTTTTTTTTTGTGGGGAAATACATCCTGTCCTTACTCCACATAACAAAACGAATACATTTTAATAAGTTTACATTCATGTATGTATACATATGTAATTTTGGACCAATTGCTTATTTTTAAAAGAAAAATGATCATACCCATTCTAAACATTTTTATTTATTCACATAATACCATTAATACCATAAGCAAAACAGATTTAAATGATCTCAGAGGCAGCAACTTAATCGCTGATCTGACATAGTACCAAAATGAACCTTTCAGTTCACTCCCTTCTTCCTTTATGCACCTCTTTTTAACAAGGAATATTTTCCCTCCCTCCTGTGGGGAATATTTTCCACTCCTTTATTTTTCAGCTCAAGAGTACTTAGTCTGATTTTGCTGATCAATGTCTACCTCCTTTACCCACTGATATGGAAATGTATCTTTGGTCTTCCCTTTCCTAGAGTTTTCCATTTTCTCTATTTAAAAATAAAGAAACTTGTATTCTCTATTAGAGAATAGAGAAACTATTAGGGATAGAGAAACTATTTAAACTTGTATTGTGTTAAAGCCATTAAATTCTACTTCCTTATAAAGTTTGTTTAGCTACATTTTTGAAGATTGTCTCTCTTATTTTTCTTATCCACATGATACAGAACTATAACCCTGCATAATTAGAGTTCTAGTTGCAATTAGCAGAAGTTCCTTTGCCTGGTTTTAACAAAAAATTAAATTTATTAAAAGATGTTAGTTCACAAAATTTCCAGGAAAAATAGCTCCAGGCTTAATCAGATACTCTCTGATCAAACTAAGGAAGGAGTCTTCAAAACAAGTGCCTCTGTCACCACTACCCAGAGCCAGCACTATAATGTGAAAAGTCTGCTAACTCAGGTGACTCCTAGGACCCTACCCCACTGATGCCTACAAAGAGAAATGACACCTACTAAGAAAGAATGCCCTAAGCAACTACCTCTTATTCTCATGTCCTCATGATTTAATTATCTTCTGAGTGATATTACTTGTGGGAGCTTAGTCACATCTCTGTGCCTTAGCACTAAGTAAAATGAGATCTAGATTTTAATGGGGGTATTAGGACACATAATGAAGGAAATTTACATTTACACAGTATTTTTATTTATTTATTTTTATTTTTTTATTTTTTTCCGAAATACTTTTATTTTTTCAGTGTTATAAGATTCATTGTTTATGTACCACACCCAGTGCTCCATGCAATACGTGCCCTCCTCAATACCCACCACC
>CM052883.1:22739173-22865629 GCA_028534135.1 Potos flavus | reverse complement strand
TTTTGAATGTGAGCCTTGCTGGATAAAGTATTCTTGGCTGCATGTTCTTCTCATTGAGTGCCCTGAATATGTCTTGCCAGCCCTTTCTGGCTTGCCAGGTTTCTGTGGACAAGTCTGATGTTATTCTGATGGGTCTTCCTCTGTATGTAAGGGATCTCTTCCCCCTAGCTGCCCTCAGGACCTCTTGTCTAAAACTATAATTTGCAAATTTTACAATTATGTGTGTATCTGTTTTTCTTGGTTCGTTGATCTTGGTGGGTGTCCTTTCTGCCTCTAGAGCACGGACACTTGCTCCATTCCCCAGGTTGGGGAAATTTTCATTCAGAATTTGTTCAGCTATATCTTCTAGTCTTCTGTCTTTCTCTACCCCTTCAGGGATTCCAATAATTCTGACATTGGTACGTTTCATGGCATCATTTATTTCCCTAAGTCCTACTTTAGGTAGGAACCTTGCTCCAAATTGTAAAATTACCTCCTTTGTGAAGATGCAAGAAACTTTACTTTTCAATAAACTATCTAGGAAGAAATTTAACCAAAGAGGTAAAAGACCTATTCTCTGAAAACTATAAAACGTTGGTAAAAG
The DNA here is from genome assembly GCA_028534135.1 of Potos flavus. Classification (NCBI taxonomy): domain Eukaryota; kingdom Metazoa; phylum Chordata; class Mammalia; order Carnivora; family Procyonidae; genus Potos; species Potos flavus. Next base: position 22,865,046 of record CM052883.1, on the reverse strand, counting down.
AAATTGAAGATGATACAAAGAAATGCAAAGACATTCCATGGGTTGGAAGAACAAATATTGTTAAAATATCTATACTGACCAAAGCAATCTACACATTTAATGCAACCCCTATCAAAATACCAACAGCATTTTTCACAGAACTAGAACAAACAATCCTATAATTAGTATGGGGCCACAAAAGACCATGAATAACTAAAGCAACCTTTAAAAAGAAAAACAAAACTGGACATATCCCAATTCCAGACTTCAAGTTATATTACGGAGTTCTGGTAATCTAAACAGTATGGTATTGCCATAAAAATAGACATGTAGATCAATAGAACAGAATAGAAAACCCAGAAACAAACTGGTGATAAAACGGTCAATTAATCTTTGACAAAGCAGGAAAGAATATCCAATGAGAAAAAGACAGTCTCTTTAACAGTGATGTTGGGAAAACTGGAGAGCAACATACAAAAAATGATTCTGCACTACTTTTTTTCACAAAATAATTACACAAAAGCAAACTCAAGATGAATTAAAGACCTAAATGTGAGAACTGAAACCATAAAAATCCTAGAAGAGAGCACAGGCAGTAATTTCTCTGACATTGGCCATAGCAACATTTTTCTAGATATGTTGTCTGAGTTAAGGGAAATAAAAGCAAAAATAAACTATTGGAACTGTATATATATATATATATATATGTATATATATATATAACTACACGGCAAAGGAAACAACACTGAAAGGCAACCACTAAATCAGAAAAAATATTTGCAAAGGACATATCTGATAAAGGATTAGTATCCAGGGGGCACCTGGGTGGCCCACTCAGTTAAGCATCTGCCTTCGGCTCAGGTCATGATCTCAAGGACCTGGGATCAAGCCCCACATCGGGCTCCCTGCTTAGGTGGGATTCTGCTTCTCCCTCTTCTTCTGCCTCTCCCCCTACTTGGGCTCTCTCACTTTCTTTTTGTTAAATAAATGAATAAAATCTTTTTTTAAAAAAGGGATTAGTATCCAAAATATATAAACAGCTTATAAAACACAATACCCAAAGAGCAAATAATCCAAATAAAAAATGGGCAGAAGAAGACATGAACAAACATTTCTACAAAGAAGACATAAAGATGGCTAACAGATGCACAGAAAGATGATCAATATCACTCATCAATAGGGAAATGCAGATCAAAACTACAATGAGTTATTCTGCCACCTGTCAGAATAGCTAAAATAAAAAACACAAGAAACAATGAGTCCTGACAAGGATATTGAGTAAAAGGATCCTTCTTTCACTGTTGGTGGAAATTCAAACCAGTGCAGCCACTCTGGTAAACAGTACAGGGATTCCCCCAAAAAAGTGAAAATAGAACAACGCTATGATGCAGTAATCATATTACTGGGTATTTACCAAAACACATACAAAGCACTAATTCAAAGGGATATGGGATACATGCCCTTTTATGTTTATAGCAGCATTATTTGCAATAGCCAAATTATGGAAACAGCCCAAGTGCCCATTGTTAGATGAATGGATAAAGAATTGGTATACATATGCAGTGGAATATTATTCAGCCATAAAAAGATGACATAAGTCATTTGCAAGGATATGGATGGAGCTAAAGAGTATAATGCTAAGCAAAATAAGTCAGTCAGAGAAAGACAAATACCGTATTATTTTACTCGTTTGTGGAATTTAAGAAACAAACAAACAAAGGAAAGAAAAAAAAGACAAACCAAGAAACAGACTCTTAACTATAGGAAACAAACTGATGGTTATGGGGGAAGGGAGTGAAATAGGTGATAGGATTAGAAAGTACACTTATGATGAGCACTAAGTAATGCATTGAATTGTTGAATCACTATATATCTGAAACTAGTATAACACTATATGCTTTTAAAAGAAGAGTTTACTTTTCCTTTGGGTTAGGCCAGTTTTCTTTCGGGAAGGCAAAATGTCAAAAGTTGTCAGCAGATTTGAACACTTGGCTAAATTGGGTTATGGGTGGTTGAGAAACAGTACTAGACTGTTTTTTTAAAAAGACAGTATTTTAAAAACTACATATAAGAAGAAATAATATAAAAACCTTAGCTCTTTTAAAAGTGAGACTTGGTTCTCTTAAATAATCAGGAGTGTGATAAAGCCAACATAAAACAGAAAATTTTTCTGATATGACAAATAATCTTTGACTTTAAGGAAGTTGACTCAGAAGGTAAAGAAAAGCCATTTACAACCATGTATTAAGAGAAGACCGATAATCCAAGAAAAAAATCTGCCATTTTAACATAGAGAAATTCATATTATAGTTTTATATCAGTATGCTATTATTTCTAAAGCTTCTTTTAAAAATCACACACATAAATGAATATGAAGTTTACCCCCAACTACTAGTTTTGACTAAAAGAAAAAAAATTCCTATTTCCCAAACCTTCTATAGCTTTTCTTAACTATTTAGATTTTCTCCTCCGTTTTACTCTTTCTCATTCTAGATCAGCCACTCATTTTACTTTAAGACTGCATTATTCTCCTTTTCCTTAACAAAAACCTATTTGGCATATCTTGTATACATAGTTGCTCCCCTTTGCTATTCCTATTAAATGCATCTACTTGGACTGTATATTGCTGCCTTCAGTTGCAGTAACATGAAATGGCAGATGTATCGAATGCCCTAATTAATTATATTTCAACTTTTAGGCAGCTGGTGAAGTTGTGGGAGAAATTTTGCACCAGATGCCTTTGGCAACTTAGTTTCATTATGAAATTTCATGTGAAGCTTTGTTGTTTTTTGCACCAGACTGGTAAATAAAGCTGTTTTTTGTTTTGTTTCATTTCTTTTTTCTTTCTTTCTTAATTTTTATTCAAAAGCAAACAACTTTTAATTACATTATTTTGTGTCATGTATAATGATCTTAACTAGATAAAGGTGCTTAAGATTAAATATCTTTCAATCATAATTTCATGTAAAAAATAAAAGTCTATTTTATTTATCTACATCTTTTACTCTGATTCTACAACCATCTTTTCTTGGCAGCACAGTACCTTGCAGGCATTGCTTAATTATTAACATAGAATGCCTCATAAAAGTTCATAGGAAATGTCATCAACTTTTTCGTTGTCTGCATATTTACTGAGATTTTAAAAATCAGTAGTAACTTCTAAAAAGATGATAGTATTGATGTTAAAACTGGATTTAATACAAATGAAAGGACATTTTATTGTTATTTGCAAATATAAGTAAGTAATAGTAATGTAAAGTTGACATGAAGCCTATTGAATGTAATAAGATATTTACTATATGATCATGTTGGCTGTATTTTCTAACAAGGAAAACATCCCCAAGCATATTTAGTATTTAAACCAATATGCTTAGCCATAGTGTCTCTTCTAGGAAAAGGCATACAACCCCATTTATCTTTCATGGCATCCATTATACTCTGATAACTTCTGATAACTTTCACTTTTTATTGCCTTTTTAAACTACCAAGAATCTTTTCAAAAGTATGACAAAATATAAATTTGGCTTTCCTTGATATTTATAAACTTTAATTTAAATGTTTCAAATCTAAATTAAATGAGGATTAAATGAATTATTGGATTAACACTGTCATTTATTTTAGCATGAGGTATACTTTTTAGTCAGCATAATTTCAGTTAAATAGGAATGAGTATTACTTAATATATATTATTTCTATTTTAATGTAGCAAGCTGGAAAATATTCACACTATGTTCAGCTCTGTTACTATAATGTACATAACCATATTAAAATTTTAAACTTTCATTCTCTGTGAGTTTATTAAAACACATGGATATTCTGATAAACCGTAGATTCATTTATCTCTGTGAGTCAAGTGGTGCTTTGCTTGTTTTGGCTTACATCCTTATCCCAGATTAAATCCATCTGAGAGCCACAGATGAATGATTAAAAAATAAACGCTGAACATATTTAGCTAATCATATCTGTTTTACAAATTTGAGGTAGATGAAAAGAAATTGGAAATGTATTTGGGACTTTTACAAATAATACATCAATGTAGTTTTTTACTTTCTTGTTTATTTTTAAGTCTGCTTTCCCTTTCACAAAGTTATGGTGAAACTATGCTTAAATCTTACACTTTTTTTCTACATATGCAGATGTCATTCCTCTGTGAAAAATACTTTTCATTCATTCTCTGCAGCTATTTGATTGCCATCTAGTAAAACTCTTTGTAAAAGGCAAGATGAAGACTTACTATATTCTTATTATTTCCCAACTTTCAGAGTAACAAGTTCATGTAAATACTACTTCAGTATTGGAAAATTAGATTTTCAAATGTCTTTTTTTTTTTTTTTAAGATTTTATTTATTTATTTGACAGAGAGAAAGAGATCCTAAGTAGGCAGAGAGGCAGGCAGAGGGAGAGGCGGAAGCAGGCTTCCTGAGAGAGCCCGATGCAGGGGTCAATCCCAGGACCCTGAGATCATGACCTGAGCCAAAGGCAGAGGCTTAACCCACTGAGCCACCCAGGCACTCCAATTTTCAACTTTCTTTCTTCTTTTGTAGTATTAGTGTAAATTCATGGACTTTTTTTTTTTTTTAAGATTTTATTTATTTATTTGACAGAGAGAACAAGCACAAGCAGGGGTTGGGGCTCCTGGGTGGCTCAGTGAGTTAAGCCTCTGCCTTTAGCTCAGGTCATGATCTCAGGGTCCTGGGATCGAGCCCCGCATCGGGCTCTCTGCTCAGCAGGAAGCCTGCTTCTCCCTCTCTCTCTGCCTGCCTCTCTACCTACTTGTGATCTTTCTGTCAAATAAATAAATAAAATCTTTAAAAAAAAAAATTAAACAGAGGGAGCAGCAGAGGGAGAGGGAGAAACAGTTTCCCCACTGAGCAAGGAACCCAATGCGGGACGCGATTCCAGGACCCCAGGATCATGACCTGAGCTGAAGGCAGATTCTTAACCCACTGAGCCACCCAGGCATCCTGACTCATGGACTTTTTTTTTTTTTTTTTAGTTTTAAGATTTTATTTATTTATTTGACAGAGACAGAGAGATCACAAGTAGGCAGAGAGGCAGGCAGAGAGAGAGGGGGAAGCAGGCTCCCCGCTGAACAGAGAGCCCGACGTGGGGCTCGATCCCAGGACCCTGAGACCATAACCTGAGCTGAAGGCAGAGGCTTTAACCCACTGAGCCACCCAGGCGCCCCGACTCATGGACTTTTTTGATTATTCAGTGTATTTTCTACACTTACATCATTTTTTAATATAAAATTTTCACTAATTAAACTGTATGAGACCTTTAAACTTGCTCCTTTTTTTACATGTTGACAAGTCCTCATTAGTTTTGCTTCCTGGTACAGGTTGTCCCAAACTCACTTGATTAATTTTCTGCCCCAAATCTAGATTCATTCATTTCTCCAAGGAGGTGGATTGTTTCAAATGTTTCCCACTCTTTCTTTTCAACTCAGAAAGAAAAAATGTGTGTGTGTGTGTTTGTGTGTGTTTGTATGTATGTCATGTATTGAGAATTTTTTAGCTGGTTTTAAGAGAGAGTCACTCAAGTCTTAGTTCATCTGCACGGAAATGACTACATGGCTCCAGAAAGCCGTGATAAGGAGAGCTCTAGCACACCAGGGGTCCATGGAAATGACAGCTCTGCTGGTCCAAACAGCTTCCGAAAGGGTATTACCAACAAGACCAAGCTGCAGTATCAGAAGTCTGTACCTCTTCACATCTTTACGTTTCCCACTTTGACATGTAATCAAAATTTAGTATATTAGGTCATTTGAAATTATTCTTTCCTCATTATGGTTATGGAACCAAGGTAAGGTACAGTATTGTCATTTGTTTCAGTTTACTTGAAATTTCCGTGATCGCTTCTTTTGTATTTAACATTTTTAAATGAAAATAGGAGAGCAATTTCCATAATCTACATTAAAGTTCATATAAGAAGTTATAGGTTAGAAGATTTTTCTAGTAGTCCTGTCTTTTCTACCCCACTTCCTAAGCCTTCCTCAAAGGGATAAAATTTTACTGGCTTCATATTTACTTGTCAGGTGATTCTTTGGACTATTTTGTCATCTACAAATACAGATAGTTTTGCTCCCTTCTATAAGACGTATACCTTCAACTGCAGATTTTATCTCACTGCATTGGCTAATGCTTCCAATATAATGTTTGATAAGAGGAACCATAATTTATGAGGATTTTTTTGTTGTTTTTTTGTTTGTGATTTTTAAACACAGCAGAGAAACTATCAACCCATTTAGTGATATTTTGCTTTGAGAAATGTTAAATAATCATTCAATTTTAATTCATTGAAAAGTTTCCTCTGAAATGGATTTGAATGTGACCAAATGCTCTTTCAGGATTTATTAATAGGAGTATGCCTTTTTTTCTTTTGCTCCATTAATACGGTTGACCCTTAAACAACACAGGGATTAGGGTCACTCAACCCTGTGCATTCAAATATCCACATATAACTTTTGACACCCTCAAAACTTAACTACTAATAGCCTACTGCCAATGGGAAGCTTTACTGATAACATAGTCAATTAACACAAATTTTGTATGTAATATGTATGCATATATTACATACCTATTATTGTATATAATATATAATGTATGTATGTATACATACATCATATTGTATGTAATATATATGTATTATATATGCATGTATGTAATATATGCATATATGTATATATGTAATATGTTTGTGTACATACATTATATTGTATGTAATATATATATATATATACTATAGTCTTAAAATAAAATAAGCTAGAGAAAACAAAACAGTATTAATAAAATCATAAGGAAGAGAAAATACCTTTATAGTACTGTGCTGCATTTATTGAAAAGAAAAAAAAATGGAACATGCAGCTCAACACCGTGTTGTTCAAAGGTTAGCTGTATAATAAATATAATTTCCAACATTAACCAATGTTTGCATTTTGGGGATAAATCCCATTGATACAGAAAACATAGTCCACCATTTATGAAGACCTGTATTATAGTAATTAAGAATTGAACTATGAATGTATGTGTAAAAGATTTTTTTAAATGTTCTTTTTGTTATTTACCATTTCCTCTTAAATGTTCACTTCTCTTTGTCATTGTTTCCTAAAATGTTCATGTATGTCCACTTCTGCTCACTTAGAGTTAGTCACAGGTCTCCACCTTCACAGGAAGCAGTGTAAGGCACACGTAGATACTTGATGAGCAAGAAGTAACTCAGTAATAGGCCCTTATGTGTAGCTGCCTGCTTCCCACTTTTCACCACTCACAATCCTTCAACTCACAATGGTGAGTAACAGGCTAGCAAAACCTATTTTCAGTAGAGTCTTTTATTCTATTTGTCATCATCAGTGTGCCAACGCAGCTCATTACAACCTCTCTCACACCACTTGACTTGTCCAGGAATGGATCCATCCCAGACTTCATGTGTGAGATCAATTCTAGAGCATATGGCTTCCTAGATCCAAATTTCTTCTTTTCTCTTCCTAACAAGACAGAGAGATATGGGGACAAATAAAAACATAAATAGATGTCAGAGAAAACTAAAAATCACAATTTTATTATTTTTTTATTTAATTATAATTGACACACTAAAAATCGCAATTTACATATACTCCATTCTAAACTCAGAGTCCAGCAAAAGTTAAATGGATGAACAGAGATTGCAGGGGTTTCACAGCATTGGGAATAAGCTATAAAAATTCATAAAAGAGTTCCTCCTCACAAAGATAACATAAAAAGGGTATGGAAGATGAGATCAACAAGAGAGTCAAAGGGAAGGGTATGAGGAAAAAAAAATACAAGGAAACAATTTGGGTCAAGATACTGTAGAAACCCACATATTTAATATTGTTTGTTATACATATAGGTATATAATAATTTTTATAATGAGTCCCAAAGCACAGAAGAATCATAAATTTAGCATAGTATATTTATGCTAAATACTTAGAAAATATAATTATACTAAGCAAAAAGATGATTTTCTCTATCTTGAAAATGTAGTCTATTTTTCCTTAGAAAATCTAAAGGAATTTTTGGAGGTAGTCTAAAAGGAAAAGTTAGACCACTGTTAATATGATAATTTTTTTGTGAGTAGGAATATAGTTCAGCTCAAAATCTAAGTACAGATTTGAATTTGGCTTATGGATTTGGGTAAAGATTACTCATCTAGAATGGTTTATATAGAAATTCCTTTAGAATGCCATAGTTTTAGAAATTCAGATTAGCATACAGGAACAAATTTCACAGATGAGATTTGAAAACTACCTGGTATTATTACAATGACTGTTGACATATATCAAATCAACTACTTTAGACAATTGAAAAACTAAGTGAATAAATAGGTTAAATAAATAAATGCAAAACAAAACAAAACCCTGTAGTTATTTTTACACAGCTATTTTTTTCATTGTCACAATCCTTAAGCAGAAGTATTAATGCCCAAGCTTGCTTTCTTCTTCAGGAAAATCTTAAATTAATATACTACTATCTGAAACACTGTTAAGATGCAGTTTCTGATCTCATTTTCTTAAAAGTAAAGACATTTTAAATTTGAACAGATCCAGTTTATCAGTCTTTTCCTTTATAGGAGAGTTATGGTACCATATTTATAAACACTTTTTCAACTTTACAGCCATAGAGGTACTCCATAATTTTCTATGCCTTTTTCATATTTAGATTTAAGAGGTGAGTTTATAATTTCATTCCAAATGAGGAAGCCTCATTGTTTTTTCAGCTTTATTGAAGTAAAATTGACCAAAAAATTGTATGTATTTAAAGTGTACAACTTGATGTTTTCATATATGTATACATTATGAAATGACCACCAAAATCAATTTAATTAACAAATCACCTCACATAGTTACCTTTTCTTTCTTTCTTTTTTCTCTCCTTTGTTCTCTCCCTTCTTCTCTCCTTCCCTCCCTCTTTCTTTTGATTTCTCTTTTTTTCTTTTCTTTTCCTTTCCTGTCTTGTCCTGTCCTTTCCTGTCCTTACCTGTCCTTTCTTGTCCTTTCCTTTCCTTCCCACCTCCTTCCCCTTCCTCCTCCTCCCCTTCCCCCACTCCTCCCTTTTCCCTTTCCCTTCCTCTTCCCTTCCATTCTTTCTTGGTGAGAATGCTCAAAGTCTACCCTCTTAGCAAATTTAAATGCAGTAATTAGATATTGAGAATTTACTCATCATATATAACTCAAACTTTGTACACTTTGACCAATATCTTACTGGTTTTTCCATTTTGCAGCCCCTCGAAAATAGCATTTTACTCTCTGATTCTCTGAGTTAGACTATTTTAGATTACACGTGAAGTGAGATCATGCAATATTTGTCTTTCCATGTCTGGGTTATTTCACTCAGGATAATCCCCCCTAGGTTCATCTACATTGTACCAAATGATAGGATTTTTTCCATTTTTATGGCTGAGTAATATTCCACACAAACACCATATTTTCTTTATACATTTTTCTGGTGGTGAACATTTAAATTTTTACCATATCATGGTTAATGTGAATAATGCAGCAATAAAAATGGAAGTCCAGATATGCTTTCAAGATCTGATTTTAGAACCTTGTTGGGCTCCCTGCTCAGTGGGAAGTCTGCTTCTCCCTTTCTCTATGGCCCTCCCCCTGCTTGTGCACTATCTCTCTCTCTCTCTCAAATAAATAAATAAAATCTTTAAAAAAAATCCTGATTTAATTTCCTTTGGATAAATACCCAAAAGTGGGATTGCTGGATCATATGGAGGTTCTATTTCTAATTTTTTGAAGAAACTCTGTACTGTTTTCAGTTGGTGTTTGCACCAATTTGCATTCCCATCAGTAGTTCACAAAGGTTCCCTTTTCTTCATATCCTCACTAACACTTGTTATCTCTTTTTCTTTTTGATAGTAGCCATCCTAAGAGGTATGAAGTAATATCTTATTGTTATGATTTGCAGTTTCCTGATGAATACTGATGTTGAATACCTTTTCATATACACATTATACAATGTCTACATCCTTTGAAGAAATGTTTATTCAGGTCCTCTGCTCATTTTTAAATCAAGTTATTTGTTTTTTGACAATTGAGTTATATGGGTTCCTTATGTATTTTAGATATTAACCCCTTATCAAACAGATGGTTTACAAATTTCTCCTGTTTTCTAGGTTGTCTTACCACTTTCTTGATTGTTTCCTTTGCTCTGCAGAAGCTTTTTAAATTGATATAGTCCCAATTATATATTTACAATTTTGTTTCCTGTGTTTTTGGTGTCAATACCAAGAAATCAGAGCCAAAGCAATGTCAAGATTTTTCTTATGTTCTCTGTCAGTAGTTTTATGGTTTTAGGTCTTATGTTTAAGTCTGTACTCCATTTTTAGTTGTTTTTTTTTTCCCCCTTTTGAGGTTATGATAAGGGTTCAGTTTCATTCTTTTGCATGTGTATATCCAGCTTTCCCTATGCCATTTTTTTTTTAAAGATTTTATTTATTTATTTGACAGAGAGACAGAGATCACAAGTAGGCAGAGAGGCAGGCAGAGAGAGAGGGGGAAGCAGGCTCCCCGCTGAGCAGAGAGCCCGATGCGGGGCTCGATCCCAGGACCCCGAGATCATGACCTGAGCCGAAGGCAGAGACTTTAACCCACTGAGCCACCCAGGCGCCCCTCCCTATGCCATTTTTTGAAGAGATTATCTTTTCTTTATTTTGCATTCTTGACACCCTGTCAAAGATTAATTGACTTTATATTCATGGGTTTACTTATGGGCTCTCTATTCTGTTTTTTTGGTCTGTGTGTCTATCCTCATGCTAGCACTATGATGTTTTAATTACTGTAGGTTCATAATGTATTTTGAAATCATGAAGTGTTGGGTTTAGCTAGCAAACTCTGAGATGGTAAATGAAAAGATTACTCCAGACTCCTTAGTAGGAGAAAGGAGATGCCTGGAGACCAGATGCTCTAATGGCAAAAGGCCCTGAGCCATACTTTGTCTCCATTTTTATTGTGAGTTTTATCAGTACACCAAGTGCAAGAGCAAAACAAGAAGGAATGTGTAGCTTTGATGATCAGGACAATAGTATATGGGGCAGAGTGTGATGGGGGCAAGCAGTGTTTGTGATGTGCTTGCAAGGCAAGGAGTTCATGAAGTATGTGACCTCCACAGGTGCCTGTTTTCCTTCAAAATTTAAACATTTATTCCCTAGATGAGATCTCTGAGCCTCAGTAAGAATCTGGACACTTTCAGCCAAGAAACTTCATAGGAGGCCCAGTGTTCTAGGCACTCCTCCTTTGTTTTTCAATTAGTCTCATCCAGGGAGGCATATGCAAGTCATATTTTATCTATCCAGGCATTGTGAATCCCCAAATGAAGTGTGATGCCTCCAGCTTTATTCTTGACAAGATTGGTTTGGCTTTTTGTGGTCTTTTGTACCATACAAATTTTAGGGGTTTTTTTGTTTGTTTGTTTTTTTAATTTCTGTAAATAATGCTATTGAGATTTTGATGGGGATTTAATTGAACCTGTAAATTTCTTTAAGTAGATTGGACATTGTAACAATATTAATTCTTCCATTCCATGAACATGGGATATCTTTCCATTGACCTGTGTCTTTTTAAATTTCTTTTATCAATATTTTATTATTTTTAGCCTACAGGTTTTTCACTTTGGTTAAGTTTATCCCTTACTATTCATGATACTATGATAAATAGGATTGTCTTTCTACTTTCCCTCTGTATAGTTGTTAGTGTATAGAAAGGCCACTGATTTTTTGTATGTTTGTTTTGTATCTTGAAACTGTACTGAATTATTTTATTAGTTCTAGTAGTTTTTTGTTGTTAAATCTTGAAGGTTTTATATATTTATATTATGTCATCTGCAAATAGACATAATTTCACTTTTTCCTTTCCAGTTTGGATAACTTTTATTTTTTATTTGCCTATTTGTACTGGCTAGGATTTCTACTACTATATTGAATAAAATAGGTTGGAGTGCATATAAATGGCCTTAATTGTGTTGCAAAAATTTCTTCATATACTTATTTTCTAAAAAGTTTTAATCATGAATGGATGTAGAAAATCTTGAAAAAAATCCAGAGAGAGAAAAATTAGCATAAAATGAAAATAATGATAGTTATATCACAATTCTTATTAGAAACCATGCAATCGAGAAGTGGAATAAAATATTTCAAGGCATAAAGGGAAAAACAAACAACCTAGAATTCTTTTTTTTTTTAAGATTTTATTTATTTATTTATTTATTTATTTGACACAGAGAGAGAGATCACAAGTAGGCAAAGCGTCAGGCAGAGAGAGAGGGCAAAGCAGGCTCCCCGCTGAGCAGAGAGCCTGATGTCGGGCTTGATCCCAAGACCCTGGGACCATGACCTTAGCTGAAGGCAGAGGCTTTAACCCACTGAGCCATTCAGGCACTCCCAATCTAGAATTCTATATCCACTTAAATTATTCTTTAATAGTAAAGGAAATAAAGACTCCCTCAGTCAAACAAAAACTGAGGAAATTTATTGCTAACACCTATACTTAGGAAATGCTAAAATAACTTCTGCAAGGAGAAGGAAAATAATATATGTCAGACACTTGGATCCACATAGAACAAGAAAGTTTTAATAAATGTATAAATGAAAGCAAGATAAATCATTTATTTTCTTATTCTTAATTGATCTAATAGGTAATTGTTCAAAGTAAAAATAGTAACATTTGGTAGTATAGTTTATGGATAAATGAAATGAATAATAAGATGTAACAAGTATGATAAGGAGGAAGTGGGAATACTCTTTCATAAACTACCTATATTCTTCCACATGTGGCTGTCCAATTTTCCCATCACCATTTGTTGAAGAGATTGTCTTTGTTCCATTGGATATTCTTTCCTACTTTGTCAAAGGTTAGTTACCATAGAGTTGAGGGTCTATTTCTGGGTTTTCTATTCTGTTCCACTGATCTCTGTGTCTGTTTTTGTGCCAATACCATACTGTCTTGACAATTACAGCTTTGTAATATAACTTGAATTCTGGAATTGTGAGTCCACAAGCTTTGGTTTTCTTTTTCAATATTCCTCTGGCTATTGAGGGTCTTTTCTGTTTCCATACAAATTTTAGGGTTATTTGTTCCAGCTCTGTGAAAAATACCAATGGTATTTTGCATTGAATGTGTAGATTGCTCTGGGTAGCGTAGACATTTTCACAATATTTGTTCCTCCAACCCATGAGCATGGGATGTTTTTCCATTATTTGTGTCTTCCTCAATTTCTTTCATAAGTGGTCTCTAGTTTTTAGAGTCCAGATCCCTTACCTCTTTAGTTAGGTTTATTCCCAGATATCTTGTGATTTTTGGTGCAATTGTAAATTGGACCAATTTCTTAATTTCTCTTTCTTTTATCTCATCGTTAGTGTATAGAAATGGAACCAAAGGGACGCCTGGGTGGCTCAGTCGGTTAAGCGTCTGCCTTCGGCTCATGTCATGATCCCAGGTCGTGGGATCGAGTCCCATATCGGGCTCCCTGCTCAGTGGGGAGCCTGCTTCTCCCCTCTGCCTACTGCTCCCCTTGCTTGTGTGTGCTCTCCCTCTCTCTTGATCTGACAAATAAATAAATAAAATCTTTAAAAAAAAAAAGAAAAGAAATGGAACTAATTTCTGTGCATTGATTTTATATCCTGCCACATTACTGAATTCCTGTATGAGTTCTAGCAATTTTGGGGTGGAGCCTTTTGGGTTTTCCACATAAAATACCATGTCATTGATGAAGAGGGAGACTTAGACTTCTTTGACAGTTTGAGTGCTTTTTATTTCTTTTTGTTGTCTGATTGCTGAGACTAGGGCTTCCAGTACTATGTTGAACAGTAGTGGTAGGAGTGGACATCCTGGTTGTGTTCCTGATGTTAGGGAAAAAGCTCTCAATTTTCCCCATTGAGAATGATATTCACTGTGGGCTCTTTATAAATGGCTTTTATCATGTTGAGGAATATTCCCTCTATTCCTACACTATCAAGAATTTTAATCAAGAAAGGATGCTGTATTTTGTCAAATGCTTTTTCTGCATCAATTGAGAGGATCATATGGTTCTTGTCCTTTATTTTATTAATGCATTGTATCAGGTAGATTGATTTGCAGATGTTGAACCACCCTTGAAGTCCAAGAATGAATCCCACTTGGTTGTAGTGTATAATCCTTTTAATGTATTGTTGGATCCTATCGACTACTATCTTGATGAGAATTTTGACATCTGTGTTCATCAGGGATATTGTTCTGTAATTCTCCTTTTTGGTAGGGTCTTTGGTGTGGGATCAAGGTAATGCTGGCCTCTTAGAATGAGATTGGTAGTTTTCTTTCCATTTCTATTTTTTCAAACAGCTACAAAAGAACAAGTATTAATTCTTATTTAAATGTTTGATAGAATTCCCTGGGAAGCCATCCAGCCCTGGACTCTTGTTTGTTGGGAGTTTTTTTGATTACTGCTTCAATATCTTTGCCGGTTATGGGTCTGTTCAGGTTTTCTATTGCTTCCTGTCTAAGTTTTCATAATTTTTATGTTTTTAGGAATGCATCCATTTCTTCCAGATTGTCTAATTTGTTGGCATATAGTTGCTCATAATATGTTCTTCTAACTTTTTGTATTTCTTTGGTGTTGGTTGTGATCTCTCCTTTTTCATTTGTAAATTTATTTATTTGGGTCCTTTCTCTTTTCTTTTTGATAAGTATGGCTGGTAGTTTATTGATATTAATAATTCTTTCAAAGAACCAGCTCCTTGTTTCATTAATCTGTTCTACTGTTCCTTTGGTTTCAATTTCAATGATTTCTGCTCTAACCTTTATTTCTCTTCTCCTGCTGGGTTTAGGCTTGATTTGCTATTCTTTTTCCAGCTTCTTTAGGTGTAAGTTTAGCTTATGTATTTGAGACTTTTCTTGTTTCTTGAGAAAGGCCTGTATTGCTATATACTACCCTTTTAGGATCGCCTTTGCTGCATCCCAAAGGTACTGAACTGTTGTGTTTTGATTTTCATTTGCTTCCATGAATTTTTTTAATTGTTCTTTAATTTCCTGGTTGACCCATTCATTCTTTAGTAGGATCCTCTTTAACCTCCAAGTATTTAAGTTTTTTCCAAATTTTCTCTTGTAATCAATTTCAAGTTTCAAAACATTGTGGTCTGAAAATTTGCAGGGAATAATCCCAGTTTTCTGGCACTGGTTGAGACCTGATTTGTGACCCAGGATGTGATCTATTCTGGAGAATGTTCCATGTGCACTCGAGAAGAATGTATATTCTGTTGCTTTAGGGTGGAATGCTCTAAATTTATTGGACAGCCACACGTAGAAGAATGAAACTGGACCATTTTCTTACACCATACACAAAGATAAACTCAGATGAATGAAAGACCTAAATGTGAGGCAGGAATCCATCAAAATCCTAGAGGAGAACACAGGCAGCAACCTCTTCGACTGTGGCTGCAGCAAATTTTTGCTAGACACATCTCCAAAGGCAAGGGAAACAAATGTGAAAATGAACTATTAGGACTTCATTAAGATAAAAACTTTCTGCACAGCAAAGGAAACAGTCAACAAAACTAAAAGGCAACCTATGGCATGGATAAAGACATTTGCATATGACATATCATATAAAGGGCTAGTATCCAAGATATATAAAGAACTTACCAACTCAACACCCAAAAAACAAATAATCCAGTCAAGAAATTGGCAGAAGACATGAACAGACATTTCTTCAAAGAAGACATACAAATGACTAACAGACATATGAAAAAAAATGTTCCAATTCACTTGTCATTAGGGAAATCAAATCAAAACCACAATGAGATACCACCTCACGCCAGTCAGAATTAACTAGACAGAAATTAACTAAAATTAACTAATTAACTTGCTAAAATTAACAAGATAGGAAACAACAAATGTTGGCAAGGATACAGAAAAAGGGGAACCCTCTTGCACTGTTGGTACAATGTGGTACATTGCATAGAATGCAATCTGGTACAGCGACTCTGGAAAATGGTATGGAGGTTCCTCAAGAAGTTAAAAATAAGCTACCCTATGACCCAGCAATTGCACTACTAGGTATTTACCCCAAAGGTACAAATGTAGTAATCCAGAGGGACAGCTGCACCCCAATGTTCATAGCATCAATGTCCACAATAACCAAACTTTGGAAAGAGCCAAGACGTCCATCAACAGATGAATGGATAAAGAAGATGTGGTATACACACACACACACACACACATACACACACACACACACACACACACTGGAATATTACTCAGCCATTAGAAAAGATGAATACTTACCATTTACATTGGCATGGATGGAACTGGAAGGTATTATACTGAGCGAAATAAGTCAATCAGAGAAAGACAATTATCATATGATTTTACTCATATGTGGAATATAAGAAACAGCACAGAAGATCATAGGGGAAGGGAGGGAAAACTGAGTGGGAAGAAATCAGAGAGGGAGATAAACCATGAGAGACTTGCTGTAGGGGTGGTGGGTGGGGGGATGAGGTAACTAGGTGATGGACATTAAGGAGGGCATGTGATGTGATGAGCAATCAGTGCTTTATGCAACTGATGATGAATTGAACTCTACATCTGAAACTAATAATGCACTATGTGTTAGCTAATTGAATATAAATTTAAAAAATACCTATAATACCTGTGAAGTGGTATAGTCTTATTCAAAAATGGGTATAGTTTAATCATAATTGTATATTGCAAAATCTCTGGCAACCACTAAAAATTTGTGGAATAACTATAACTGCTACATTAAGAAAGTAGAAATAATGTAATCATAGAAATTAAACAGCTGAAGTCAATTGAAATAGTTGAACAAAAGGATTATAAGCAAAGAAAAAACACAAAGAATAGAAAGCTAAATTACTATATTACTAAATATAGTAAATACTAATCTAAACATATCAATAATCATATTGCATGTGAATGGTATAACTACATGAAATAAAAGAAAGGGATTGGCAGCGTGGGAAAAAAATGGAAAGGCACTACTAGTATATTGTCTACAGCAAGTCCACTTTAAATGTAAAGTCACGGATAGATTAAAAATAATAGGATGTAAGAAAGTGTACAAGTTTATACTAATTAGGAGAAAGCTGGAACGGCTATATTAATTTCAGACAAAACAGACTTTAAAACAAACTTGATCAGCAATATAAAGTGTCATTGTTAACAATAAAGGAGTCAGTTCATTAGGAAGACATAATGATCATTAACATGCCTGTGCCTAACAACAAAACATTAATATACATGAGATCAACCTGATGGTTCTGCAACAATTAATAGAAAAAAATATTGCTACTCTAGTTGGAGACTTTTAATATTAATTAATACACTAACAGGTTTCTTCCATGCTTTTCATAGCTTGATAGGTCATTTCTATTTAGTTCTCTAAGCTTGAAATCAGATAATCAGTCTTACAATTTTCTTCTCCTTGCATAGTAAATGGGTTATTCTGTTTCTTTTGCTTTTCCATATAAACTTAAGACTCTCAGCAAACTAGGAATATAGGAGGAACTAATTCAACTTTGTGAAGAGCATCTACAAAAACCTACAATTAACTTTAGATGTAATGCTGAAAAACTTTTCTTTCTGGGTAAGATCAGGGAAAAAAAAAAGATGTCCCCATTTATCACTATGTTTCAGCATTGTAGTAGAAGCCCTTTCTAGTGTAATAAGACAAGAAAAGAAACCAAGTTAAACAGATTACAAAGCAATAAATAAAACTTTATTTGTCAGCAGAGCATTTTATCATCATGTAGAAAATTAAACAAAATCCAAAGTCAAAAGAGGAAAATATGTAGATGATTACAAAAATATGACACAGAAAGTTATGACAACCCAATAAAATATGTACAGTATACAAACAAGAAGTTATAAAAAAGACACCCTTAGCAATTGAATAAGTGAAAGTTCTTCAACATCACTGATATTTAAATGACTATAATAAAAATATATTAAATAAGATGTTTGTATATATGACCTGGGTGAAATGTGAAGTTAAAAACACAAATGTAGTGTTGGTAAATGAATAAGTAGTACCTATTTGGTATAAACTCTTCTTGAAAACTTTCAAAATAAAAATGCACAAATAATTTAATATAGTCCTATATTGGTTGGACGTGTCCCAAAGTAGTTTTTAGAAGGAATGGAATAAATACAGTGTGTGTCATAAATAAAATAGTGTGAAAAAGACCCAGGTAGATTTATGTGTAAGATACAGAAAATGTGGGGCGCCTGGATGGCTCAGTGGGTTAAAGCCTCTGCCTTTGGCTCAAGTCATGATATCAGGGTCCTGGGATTGAGCCCTGCATGGGGCTCTCTGCTCAGCGGGGAGCCTGCTTCCCCCTCTCTCTCTGCCTGCTTCTCTGCCTACTTGTGATCTCTCTCTTTCTGTGTCAAATAAATAAGTAAAATCTTAAAAAAAAAAAAAAAGATACAGAAAATCTACGGTCTCAATTATTAACCTACAACCAAGGTACAGAATAAAAGGTAGAACTCTTGTAATATTTTCTAGAAGATTACATTAAGAGTTTCAAAAAAATATGTCTTCGAAGAGTTGAACAGGAGTGGTGGTAAGGAACAATTGCATTTAAATATTTTTTTAATTTATTTATTTTAGAGAGAGAGCAAGAGAGAGCAAGGGGGTTGCAAAGGGAGAGGGAGAGAAAGAATCCCAGAAAGACTCCCAGCTGAGTGCAGAGCCTCACGGGGCTCGATCCCACAACCCTGAGATTAGGACCTGAGCCAAAATCAAGAGTCGGATGCTTAACTGACCGAGCCACCCAGCATCTCTGCACTTTATTTTTAACTTTTGCAATTTTCAAATGTTATTATAAGATTCTCTTTTTTTTTTTAAAGATTTTTTATTTTTATTTATTTGACAGAGAGAGAGCGAGAGAGGGAACGTGAGCAGGGGTAGCGGGAGAGGGAGAAGCAGGCTTCCCGCTGAGCAGGGAGCCTGATGCAGGGCTGGATTCCAGGACTCTGGGATCATGACCTGAGCCGAAGGCAGACCCTTGACAACTGAGCCACCCAGGCACCCCAAGATTCACTTTCTTAAATACTTAGATATACAAAAATGCATTGCCACCATCGACAGGGAAACGATGCTTTCAGAAATTCTAAAGAATATTTTTCTAAAAAAAGTGCATCTAATTTATCTGTGTCTTTCAACCACATACCTATTTGAATGTAAAGATGCCAATTTTTAAATTGAAAAATTTCAAATTACATATTAAAATTATATATTGCATTCTATAATATATAGAAAATTTTACTTAAAACTTTCATTTGCATAATGTGACCATTTTAAATATTTCAAAATATTTAAATATGCAATGACAAGTGAAAATTAAACATTTTCCTAAAGTCACCAATTTTATTGATTAATGATTCATTTGTTATCAATATCAAGTTGATAGTAAACTACCAAGTTTAAGACACTCTAGGTTAAAAGGTAAAAAATTTAATGAATATTAAAACAAAATCTAAATCAGCAGTTAGCATAATGGTGTACAACGTAACAATAAAAATGCAGAGAACAACTGCTTTCTCCACCCAACTTCAGTATACTTAAAAAGAATCGCTGTTTAACCTCTCTTTCTTTTGTTGAAACAACTGTGCAGGACAGGTAGTATTTTGTATTTTTTTCATAAGAGTAGCAACAAACATCCATATAATTTTATTTCATGTTAAAGACTTGGTTCAAATCTATTAATTAAGCAGTTAATTAAATCACTG
This sequence comes from Potos flavus, assembly GCA_028534135.1. NCBI lineage: Eukaryota > Metazoa > Chordata > Mammalia > Carnivora > Procyonidae > Potos > Potos flavus. Next base: position 22,845,320 of record CM052883.1, on the reverse strand, counting down.
TATGCTAAAAAAAAATCACTATATACTGCATTCATTAAATGCAAGGGAGCTCATAATGCATGAAGTTGTTATTCCATGTCATTTGTAAAGGAAATTAGGGGTACCTGGGTGGCTCACTTGGTTAAGCCTCCGGCTCTTGATTTCAGCTCACATGGTGATCTCAGTGTCCTAGGATCAAGCCCCTCATTGGTCTCTGCTTTCTGCAAAGAGTCATTTGAGAATTCTCTCTCTATCTCTCTCAAATAAATAAACAAATCTTAAAAAAAAAGACTAGTTTTGCTTTCTTATTAAGATTTGCATTTTTTTAGCATTTAATGTGACAATATCAGAAGGAATTATAAGTTGCTTTAAAATATCTGATAATGATGTTTCTAGAAAGTTTCTAAAATTTTAACTTACAAATAAAATCAGTTAAAATTGAAAAATCACAATTCAGATTTGTTGTATAGTTTCCATGTAAGTGTGAATGCATTACTTGAAGTTTTAAATACTTTTGAAAAAAAATGCCTAGAAATGGAACATCGATGAATGCTATTCATATGAAATGAAACAATGCCTGTCACTTGCTAAATAAGGCAATACACACACACACACACACACACAGTCTAATGCAGGATGATATGAATTATGCATTTTTTTACTTACTATCTTATGATGGCCTTGGAAACATGAATTTTTTTAATAAATACTAAATAAAATACCCATTATTCCTGTTCACTGCCATTTTACCCTCTCTCTCATTGGTCATGAAACTATAGGATACATTCACTAGCTTTTTCTATTGCTAGGGAAGATTTTAGTCACTTTAGCAGTATTAATTATTTCTCCTATATGGAGTTTTAGATGATGCAAACAAATGTTAGGAATCTGATAAGAGAATGAGATAATTGGATGTGCCTTATCCTGCATAGTTGGTGACTGGATTCTATCAGGAATCAGCTTTTACAATTTTCCATGTTACCTAGTTTCCAAACTCTTCTTTTTCATATTTACATGAAAACTTGTTTGTTTGTTTTTTTTACTTCATTCCTTTTAGCACTTTGCTAAACACAAGCAATACAAACCAATAGCCACTGTAAGCCTTTTCTCCTAGAATTGCTCAGTATGTGTGATCTGTCTCCAAAATCATTACATTTGATGGTTTACCAAGAGTTTTGCAAGTGCATAAAATTAAATACTTACATTCCAGCTTAAAGTATTCATTTAAACAAAAAAAGTATTCATTTCTTCCCTATCTCCTGACAGAGAGGCCAATATTTTAAGCATTTCTTATAAAAGTACTCACCAGTGATATCTATCTGCATTATTTAGGATACAGTAGAGAATTTGGGAACTAAACTCTTAATGATTCACCACAATAAAGATTTATTTTTTTAACTCATTTGTTAAGTGCTGCATAGTTCAGCAGCCTTTTGTCTGCAGAGTTACTGAAGTACCCTCGCTGACAGGGCCTCTAAAATTATGTAGCTATATCATGTAGAAAATAATTTCTCTGTAGGCACTATGACAATTGAGCAATTAGCTATTGTTTCTGGAACAAGTTCTAAAATGCATCTGCAGGAAATCATACACTCCACTTACAAAAGCTCTATGGGCACAATTAGTTCTATAGGCAACTAATTGCAAGATAAGGAGAAATGCAAAAGAACGAATGCACATTGTATGAATAGTATATGTCTCTGCCACTTTAGCTTAAAATCCACATGAAGGGAATAATAGTGTTGAGTTTAAAGAAGTTACTAGAGAATTCCTTTGGAAATAATTGTCAGAGTGCTGTAAAACACTTATTTTACTAATGCATTACAACTGTGTGAAGAACTATGATTTTGTAAAAAAAAAATGCACATGTGTTTTGGATTTGAGGAAAACGAAGGACTGGCATTTGACTGATGGCAGAAAAATAAAGCTGTGATACTTTGGTTATTGACTAATAGAAAATAATAGAAATAATAATAGAAAATAAAAAGCAAAATAGAAAGTAAGAAAGTCATAAAAAGTGAAATGTACCTTTAGTAAACGAGAAGACCAAGGATATAGGAGAGTTTCAAATTGGTACATGTATAGTCTTATTTTGCTACATTATCATGCTTTATTTTTCTAAGAAAATGTCCATTTATCTGAATTTTCAAATTTATTTGCTTAGGCTTTTTGTAATATATCTTAGGTCACTTTGATCAATGCAGTTGCCCTTTTTCATTCCTAATATTTGATATTTAGCCATAAGAAAAATGTCTAAATGGAAATAAATCATATGCATTGTGTGATATGTCAGAAATTTGACTTGGGAACTATTTGTGTAGATAGTGTTTTTGAAATATCAGTTTATGTTCCCCTAAGAATTGAGAATTAATTCAAAGTACCTGTTTTCCAAAATTCTATCCTTAAAATATTTTGTTACTAAATACTGAATTGATAAATACATTTTTTGTTCCTCAAAAATGATATGTTTGATTTCAAATGTTATTAAGACACCATTTTTAATTAATTTTAATGCATGTATTTACATATACCATCCGATAAATAACTGGGCTTGTGTTATTTCATTACTGACTTTAATTGCTTTAGAATCTATTATCTGACTTTCTCAAGACTGTTCAAAGGTGTGTATATAACATCACTTTTGTTATATGTATTGTTTTTAGCTTAAAAATAAATTATTAAGTTTATACAATTAGATTTCAATCTTAACCATTTTAAAAAGTTTTGTAAGTTTTTAGTCTTAAAATTCCTTGTACATGTTGTGTCTTCTGATTGGACTAATTTAATGGCATAGAAGTGTTTTCGCTCATCATGTGTCATTTTATTTATAACCAAACTCTTAAGACTGTGGCAGCACACTAGGCAGCATTAATAAAGCATGTCATGGAGCAATGTATTTGTTTTCACAGGCTGAAATCAATTCACCTTGAAAGCACTGCTCATATAGGATGAATAACTCTGGAGATAAGAAGATCTATCCTATTAGCAATGAAAAAATAGCCTCAGAGAGTTATAAATTTAAAAGCAAGTGTGTTTGTTGGTATTCTGTACATCTATACATCTTAAGCTGGTTCAGCTATTAGTATTATTAGATGGAGAGTAAGATTCTTTTAGTGACAGAGAGGCAACCTGGGCACTGTTGGACACTAGTGCAAGAGAAGGGAGGTTAAATCATCCAGGTCCATCAGAACACTGAAGGAATGACATGAAATTGGATTCAGAGGGGTTAAAATACAAAAAAAAAAAAAAAAGTTTGGCATTCAGAAATAAGCAACTCACAAATTTAATGCAATAAAAATAATTTTCTCTCTAAGGAAGTAAGTATACAGAGTGTTATTAGGAGCATTTGAAGATTTTTTTTTTTTTTTTTTTACTTTTTTCGCAGTCTGAATAGAGTTGTAAAGAAAATGTCAAGATAATCAGCACTATCTTGAATATTTCAGCTGGAATATTACTGTGTCGACATGTATAGACGGTCTTTTCTCTAAACAGATGTAATCATTTTCTAGATTCCTTTCCCATCTTCAATTTTTTCCCAAAGGCATAGTATACCTTGGAGATTTTGTGTGTTTGGTTTCAGACCACCACAATAAAGCAAATATTGGAAGAACATGAGTAATATGAATATTCTGGTTTCCCAGTGCATAAAAAATTCATGCTTACACAATAGTGTAGTCTATTAAGTGTACAACAGCGCTCTGTCAAAAAACAATATACATACCTTAAAATACTTTATTGCTAAAAAATGCTAACCATCATCTAAGCTTTCAGTGACTCATAATCTCTGATCACAGATTACCATAAAAAAATATAACAATGAAAAACCTTGAGGATGCCTGGGTGGCTCAGTACGTTAAACATCTGCCTTAGGCTCAGATCATGATCCTAGGATCCTGGGATAGAGTCCCACATTGGGCTCCCTGCTCAGAGGCTCAGAGGGGAAGTCTGCTTCTCCCTCTCCCTCGGCCTCTCCCCCTGCTTGTGCGCTCACTCTCTCTCTCTCTGTCAAATAAATAAGTAAAATCTTTAAAAAAAAAAAGAGTCTGTTTCTTGGTTTACCTCTCTCTTTTTTTTTCCCTTTGCTTGTCTGTTTTGTTTCTTAAATTCCACATATGAAAGAAATCATATGTTATTTGTCATTCTCTGACTTATTTCATTTAACATACTACTCTCTAGCTCCATCCGTGTCGATATCATTTCTTTATCCATTCATCAGTCTTGGTGATGGATTCTTGGGCTGTTTTCATAGTCTGGCTATTGTAGAAAATGCTGCTATAAACACTGGGGGGCATCTGTCCCTTTGAATTATTATTTTTGTATTCTTTGAGTAAATACCAAATAGTGCAATTGCTGGATTGTAGGATAGTTCTATTTCTAACTTTTTGAGGAAACGCCATACTGTTTTCTACAGCGGCTACACCAGTTTGCATTCCCACCAACAGCGCAAAAGTGTTCCCCTTTCTCCATGTCCTGTCAACACCTGTTGTTTCTTTAGCCAATAACCTGCTGTTGATTTTAACCATTGTGACTGTTGTGAGGTGATATCTCATTGTAGTTTTGATTTGTATTTCCCTGATGATGAATGATGCTAAGCATTTTTTCATGTATGTGTCTGTTGGCCATCTGGATATCTTTGGAGAAATGTCTGTTCATTTCTTCTTCCCACTTTTTAATTGGATTGTTCATTTTTTGGGTGTTGAGCTTTATAAGTTTATAGATTTTGGATACTAACCCTTTATCAAATATCTTCTCCCATTCTGTAAGTTGCTTTCCAGTTTTGTTGATTGTTTCCTTTGCTGCACAGAAGCTTTTTATTTTGGTGGAATCCCAATAGTTTATTTTTGCTCTTGTTTCCCTTGCCTCAGGAGACATATGTAAAAGGAACTTGCTATGGCCAATGTCAAAGAGGTTGCTCCCTGTGTTTTCATCTAGGATTTTGATGGTTTCCTATCTCACATTTTGAATTCATTCATTCATTCATTCATTCATTCATTCATTCATTCATTTTGAATTTATTCTGTGTATGGTGTAAGAAGTGATCCAGTATCATTTTTCTGCATGTTGTCCAGTCTTCCCAACACCATTTATTGAAGAAAGTTTATTTTTCCCATTGAATATTCTTTCCTGCTTTGTCAAAGAGTAATTGACCAGATAGTTGTGAGTTCATGGATTTTCTGTTCTGTTCTGTTGATCTTTGTGTCTGTTTTTATCCACTACCATACTGTTTTGGTCTACTATAGCTTTGTAATATAACTTGAAGTTTGGAATTATGATTCTCCAGTATTGCTTTTCTTTTTCAAGGTTGCTTTGGCTATTAGGGTCTTTTGTAGTTCCATACAAATTTTAGGATTGTTTGTTCTAGCTCCATGCATTTCTTTCTTAAGATTTCAGTTTCTAAACTTAAAATAATCCTGTTGTCCGGGGAACTTTTTAGCATTTGTGGAGCAAGTATTCAGGTGTTTAATTCCCCCCATCTTGTTCATGTAAGAATGTCTTTATTTTTCCTTTACTTGTGAGGAATATTTTTACTGGCAATGGAATTCCAAGTTGGCATAGTTTATCCTTTTAACATTTTAAAGATGCCACTTTCCTCTGTTCTTGTTCATGTGATTTCTGATAAGTTGACTGTAATTCTACCCTTTGTTTCTCCATAGGTAGAATTTTTTCCCCTTTTGTTGTCTTTGAAATTTTCTCTTTAACTGTGATTTCAACATTTTGGATATAACATTCCTACATGTGGGAGCACACACGTGTGTGTGTGTGTGTGTGTGAGTGTGTGTGTGTGTGTGTGTGTGTTGGACTATATCCTTTGTGTTTTTGAGCCTTCTTGGATTTGTGGTTTGGTCTTTGACATGAATATTGGATGTTATCATCTGTTACCACTTCACAAGTCTTCTGCACCATTCTATCTTCTCCGTCTTGAATTTCAATTGCACATATGCTGCAGTGTTTGATATTTTCCCATAACTTTTGGCTGTTCTGTTATGTTTTTATGGTGTGTGGGGGGGGGTGTGCATGCATGTGTGTGTGTGTATGTGTTTTTAGTTTGTTTTCTGTTTTAGAAGAGTAATTTCTCTTGATGTATCATCAGGTTCACTGATTTTTTTCTTGATTGTGTCTAGTCTACTAATAGACACATGAAACACATTTTTCGTTTATCTTACTCTGTTTTTGATTTGTAACATCCCATTTGATTCTTTCTTAAAGTTTCTATTTTCACCTGATATCCATCTGATCTTGTATATCATTTCTCTTCTGTTAAAACGTTTAACATATTATCCGTCATTATTTTCAATTTCTTTTCTGATAATTCCACCATATGAGTTATTTTTTATTCTGGTTCTAATTATTATTTCTTGCCTTTATACTCCACTTTTTTCTTTGCCTTCTGATAAGCCTAATATTTTCCTTTATTATTACTGTTTTTGGAAAGCAGTGATTGTTTATGACACAAGTGATACTGAAGTCAACATATGGACTGCTAGGAGAAGAACATGAGTTTTCTTTGTGGGCGTTCTTCACTTTTAGTGTTGGGATTTTGTTAATCTATTTAGGAGATTGGATGTGGTCATTGCTGTGGTTACCAGAGGTGAAGTTTATTGGTAAAATGGACACTGAAGGATTTAAATTCCTCTGGTAAAACCTTGTTTTCATCTCCCACTTGATTCTGTGTCTTTCCTTTGTGCTTTCTTCTCAGTGAGAATCAGTTTCTTGAGCACTTCCTACTCTATCCCCTGCTATTTTTACACAAACCTTGTTAGTGTCCTTAAAATGAAGTAGCAGAGGGGAAAGTTCTTTGATTTTTTCCTTTAACTTTTCAGAGACATGTACTGCAACCTGTTTCAGCATTGTAGCTTTCATAAGAATTCCCCTACTCTAGTAGTAGACTCTTTTGTCCCCTTCCTGATTTTTCTTCTTGCTGCTGTGTGTGTTCACCAGTGTCCTCAGGCTACAGTTTTGCCTGCCTTCCCCTTTTACCCCAATAATTAATTAAGGCTTTGTTACCTAGGAGACAGAGGTACCTGGTGTAGGCAGAAATTCAGTCTCTCTTCCCTTCCTTCGGCTGTGATGAGATTCAACCAGTTTCCTCCAAATACAGGCTTTGATGAATATCCCCTGTATATTAAATCTTTTGTTGCAGTAATTTATGACTGTCATTTATTTTATCTTTTTCTTTCCTTCCTACTTTTTTTTTCTTTGCTTTATGAAATACTTATGAACTACAGTTTGCATTGCTGAGTGGCTTCCTATACCCTTTGCAATGATTTTTAAAATCATAGTTCATTTTTAGTTATTATTGATTTATTCTTGTATTTTATATTTCTTATATTCTCATGATTATCAGTATCATAACTGAATCCATTTGTTTTGACTTGATGTATAGAAGATGAAGAATTTACTTTTGGTAGTAAATTCAATCCTATTTATAAAACAACCTCTTGGGGCACCAAGGTGGTTCAGTCAGTTAAGGGTCTGACTGTTTTAACTCAGGTCATGATCTCAGGGTCATAAGATTGAGCCCCATGAGATCCAGGCTTGGCACTCAGCATGGAGTCTGCTTGAGATTCTCTCTCTCCCTTTCCCTCTCTCTCTCAATAAATAAATAAAATCTTTAAAAAAAATAAATAAAAAACAATCTCTTACACAGTCTTTAATGCCACTTTAAAGAGTAGTTATATATAAGTGTGTATATATTCTTCTAAAATATATTTGGAGGGACGCCTGGATGGCTCAGTTGGTTAGGCGGCTGCCTTCGGCTCGGGTCATGATCCCAGGGTTCTGGGATCGAGTCCCGCATCGGGCTCCTTGCTCAGCAGGGAGCCTGCTTCTCCCTCTGCCTCTGCCTGCCACTCTGCCTGCTTGTGCTCTCTCTCTGACAAATAAATAAATAAAAATCTTAAAAAAAAAAAAAAAAATATATATATATATATATATATATATATATATATATATATTTGGAAACTTAATTTATTCAGTTTTTATATTAACTCATAAGAATTTTATGGTCCTGGGGCACCTGGGTGGCTCAGTGGGTTAAAGCCTCCGCCTTTGGCTCGGGTCATGATCTCAGGGTCCTGGGATTGAGCCCCAGCATTGGGCTCTCTGCTCAGCAGGGAGCCTGCCCCCCTCTCTCTCTGCCTGCCTCTCTGCCTACTTGTGATCTTTTTCCTCTCTGTCAAACAAATGAATAAAATCTTAAAAAAAAAAAAAAAAAAAAAAAGATTTTTATGGGCCTATATCTAAAAGAAGAGATTCTTATTTTTTACTGTATTGTCAAGTATTTTACTCAAGAGCTACACTTAATGTAATTGTATATTGTTTCCTCATATATATGCACTTATATGTATACATATCTCTGTATTTATACTTAAAGTTTGAGACTGAATATTTAAGCATATATTTTGGTTGCTTTTAACATGAATAATATTCAGTATACATTTAGGCCCAACAACTTTTTATTGTTGTTTATTTCATTTTATTGCTTTTATTTTATTGCTTTTTATTTTATTGCTCTCTTTTTTTAGTAAGTTTTGAGGCAAAAACGATTTTTATTTCTTTATAAATCATTTTGATAATTGGTATCAAATTTTTAGGAATTAGATCTCATCATTTAAAAGCCATTTCTTTGAATGCCTGCTACATGCCATTAAAAGTTATGGGAATAAATCAGGACATGGAAAAGATAAAAATCTAAGCATTTCTAAGGGATTAAACAAATACACGAATCAAATCAGTGTATCAACTGATTCTAAGTATTGGTGGGGGTGGCAGGGAAGTTGGATAGGAAGTGCCTGGGTATATGTGGACGATGGGCAGGGTGGGGGAGAGGGCATTAATCTTTGTGTGTGTGAGTTAAATCTTTTTAAATTTTTTTATTTTATTTATTTTTATTGTGTTATGTTAGTCATCATGCAATATGTCATTAGTTTTTGATGTAGTGTTACAAGATTCATTGTTTAGGTATAACACCCAGTGCTCCATGCAGTATGTACCCTCCTTAATACTCACCACCAGGCTCACCCATCCCCCCACCCCCCTCCCCTCTAAAACCCTCAGTTTGTTTTTCAGAGTCCACAGTCTCTCATGGTTTGTCTCCCACTCCAATTTCCCCCTTTCACTTTTCCTTTCCTTCTCCTAATGTCCTCTTACAATACACTTTATCTTACATTAATTTTCATTGATTTTTGAGTTATTTTTAGATTTTCTTTTATCATTGACTTGTCTCAATTCCACTAACTTCCTATTCTACCTTAATGCAATATATAATTCATATTTGGATGTGAGTATCATCTCCTTCATCTCCTCTCTGTCATATCATATCTCTATCTAGGTTGATCACCTGCTACGTGGTGCAGATTTTCTAATTTCCACATATGTGCAGGTAGCAGCATTGCTAAAGTTTATGCCAGTACATAACAAGCATTTCCTGTATTCCCATTTACTATATATTTTCTTCACTTTCATGTAAGCTCTCAACTGCTGTGTTCTAATGTCTGCAGTTCTATTGACAGTCTTTTTAAGGCAATGTATGACTTTACTACTGCTTCCTCTCTTAAATTTCTTCCATCACTGCCTTGTCCCAAAGCCACTTGTATTTTAGGCAGCAACCTGTTTCATGGTAATAAAATCTGCATCTATTATTTGCATTGTTGTCTGTGGATGCACAGTGGCTTTTAACAACAAATATTTATTATCTGACATTTTCTTTGGGTCAAGGATACAGAAGTGTCTTAGTTGGGTGTTTCTGACTCAAGAGCTATCAGGAAGTAGAAGTCAAGCTGTCAACTGCAGGTTTATCTGAAAGTTTGATTGCTCAGGGATCAACAAGCTCATTCACAGTATTGACAGGCCTTGTTCCTTTGCCACATGGTTCTCTCCAAAGTGCTAGTTCACAACACATTATCCCTCAGTTTGAGTAACTGAAAAGAGACTGAGAGTGAGCACAATCAAGATAAAACTGCAGCCTTTTATAACCTAATCTTGGTAGTAACACCCCATTACTTCTGTCATATTATATTCATTAGAAGCAAATCACTAAGTCCAGTCAGTACTCAAGGGGACAGGATTAAATGAAGTTGTGAATACCAGTAGATAGAAATCACTGGGGGCTATTTTAGAAGCTGCTTTGACAAAAAGAAATTTCAAATCATAAAGATACTCTTTGTATCAGGAGTCCATGAAAGAGAAACAGTATTTGCTTAGGTATTATTTATATAAAACAAATTTATTCTTTTTTTAGTTAATCAAGTAAAACTATGCCAATTATTTATCATTTCCAAAGTATAGCAAATACAGGATAAAGAAATCCATCAAATATTTTGATGTTGTGAAGCCTCACAGTTGCAAAATCACTTAATTTCATATATTATATGTATGTTCATTGGTATTTTGTAGAGAGATAAGTAGAGTTTACATTAGTGATGGGTAGCCAAATTCTGTTTTAGATAGGCCTAGTATATACTAGAAAGCAAGCAAGGAAGAAGTGCATGAGTAAGCGACTACTTGTCTTCTGTTTGTTTGAAGTATTTAAACTGAATACTTTCTACCATTGTGAGTTTAGTTGTATGACTATACTATGTACTAAGTAGTAAGGCATGTTTCCATGAAGTTATAATAGAATTGATCCATGTCATTACAAACATCAAAAAAATCTGTCGATTTCCTAGGTGGTGGCTACTTCACTTGGCTTAATATAATTTGCTAATTTAATTCATGAACAAGCTAATATTACTGTTTTTCCATCAGACTTCTGGTAAAATATACAAAAAACATTTTTCAGTCTAACTATTTTGATACCTTTAAATATATTGCTTGAGGTTGACAGGGTCATTGATTACTACTATTTGGGTGTGACCTTCCTCTACACATTCTACTATTTATCAAGCAGGTTGATGAGAATACCATGTGAGATGGTGCCAAAAGGTGTTAGTAAAATACAGATTTGTTAGATTTTTTCTTTCCTCTTATCTAAGAAGCCTGTCATCCTGTCATCATGCATGAGCAATGCTTTCAATTTGAACAAATTTGAGGTAGGAACAAATATGCTGCCAGTAGCCGTATTTTATAAAAGCTTGACAAATGCTTAATGCTGAATATAGTGGAAGGATTGCTGACGTGAACTATTTTCACCTTGTGGAATTTAATTCTTCATCTACATTTTTTTTTTTGTCCTTAGAGGAGATTGAGAATGAAATCTTCACCCATAGCATTCAAAATTTACAGTTCCCTAAGCAAAAAGTGTTGACCATAAATTTTTCCTCATTATGTTTTCTGTTCCAATATCCTGGTCACTTACATCTATGAATTCATTATGCCTTCAGTATGACACATATTGGTGCTCTCATTTGACAGCCATAGCTGACAGATGAGGACATTCTGGAGACCATTCAAGGGCTGATGCCCTTGGGTGAGGCTGAGGTAGATGGCTTGCAGCATGTGCAAACTAGTTTATATTTCTATTGAAAACCATGGAAATCATCACTAACCTATCTTCATAAATATCCCATTTTCCACCATTGTAATGGACAAGCTAATAACCAATATAACACAGACTGATTTTTCAGCAGAACATCTAACAAGAAAAGCAAAAACAAAACAAAACAAAACAAAAAATGACATTCCAAGTTTTTAATTCTTCCATCTTCACTCAAGTTAGATAATTTAGCAAATAAGACAGAGAAGAGTCTCTGCATTGCTAAAAGTCTCATGAGAAAGTTTATCTGAAGATGGTATTGGCAGTACACAATAATACATAGTCAGGAGACACTACTAGAACAAAATTAGATAAGTTCCTTTATTAAAATATGTTACTTAAGATAATGTTTATTTTTTTAAAGTTATGAAAAAATTATTTCAGGAAAGCATGATCCTTTTTATGGATGGCTTATTTTTTTAGATTTTATATAGATTTATCATATCAATAATCCTTTTCTTTAAAATATACTTAGTTAATACTTTTACAGTATTGGTGCACTTATTTGTAGACCTTCCTTGACTTATGATACTATCAGATGTACTTTAAACCTACTTTTGTTTTTATGCTACCATTTTCCTAATAAAATTTTTCATTATAATTAGAATTATTCCAATAATTAATTGCTGTGCTTAAATAAATATGTTTGCAGTACATGTCTGAATAGCACATGATCTTTTATTAGTTTGCAGTATCACTGGGAAAAGAACCATCCATAGTCTCTAAACTACCAGAAGAAAGATTGCAAGCTATTAGCTACAAATCGTGAGTGATGAATTCTATTTTTATGAAGTTATATTAAAATAATGACTGTGGTTTCATAATTTCTTAGCCCACTTTCTTGTCTAAAAATAAACATGTAAATAGAAGAGGTAATATTTTGAAAAATGTTCATATTGGTTTTAAAGAGAATTTTAAAGAGTGGCTTGTAAATAAACAATGAACATATAACATAACTAAAAGTATCCTTGCCAAAAAGGTTGTTTATTGTTACAGGTAAGAGCAATTCTATGTGTGTTAATATAAGAGATATTATTTTATTATAAATATTTTATTTTTTGCTTAGCATCAGCTATAAGTTACACAAAATACTACTAAGTTAAAATTTATATTTAATATGATTAAAATGAGAATTAACTTACCCCAAATTCTATAAAGAATTGGGATTTGGAGGGGCACCTGGGTGGCTCAGTTGTTAAGTGACTCTTGATTTTGGCTCAAGTCATTATTTCACAGTCCTGAGATCAAGCCCCTTGTCAGGCTCTCCACTCAGTGTTCAGTCTGTTTGGGATTCTCTCTCTCCGTCTTCTTCTGTCCCTCGTGCTCATGCTCTCTCTCTCTCTCTAAAATAAATAAATAAAATCTTTAAAAAAAAAAGAATTGGGATTTGAAGATAGAAGTTGTAATATATCTCTTACATATTTCAGAAAATATATCAATGAAGATGCTGTTTACATAAGGAGGACTACTAATAAAATTACATCAACTGAGACTCTATTTATGTAGGAAAAATAAAGATCAAATAAAACAAAGCAAGTCATTTTTAATTAAGTAGAAGAAACAAGCTATAATGAGGAAGTTCATTACAATTCAGTGGCTTTTAACTCTTCACTAGGACCTAGGATTTGGACCTCAAATTTAACTTCCTTGATCCTGCAGAAGTTCACATTGCAGATTGGTTAAGGTTTTCATGGTGAATATTCTCAAATCTGGAGCTTGAAATGATGGGAACAGTCAATAACTGGTTATTCTTGGTTCTCATTTGAATCACTATTCTTTCTATCACTATTAATAATATTGTAAAAACTGAGACGCCTGGGTGGCTCAGTCAGTTAAGCATCTGCCTTCAGCTCAGGTCATGATCCTGGGGTCCTGGGATTGAGTCCCACATCGGGCTTCTTGCTCGGCAGGGAGCCTGCTTCTCCCTCTGCCTCTGCCTGCCACTCTGCCTGCTTGTACACTCTCTCTCTGACAAATAAATAAATAAAATCTTAAAAAAAATAATAATATAGTAAAAAGTAACTGTGGTCAAAGTTTTAAAAAGATAACCCATTATTTCTGCTATCTTTACTGATAAAAATTTTGAGGAAGCTTTTATGAAAGAAATGTTTCCTTTTCTCGGTAGAATCCACTATCTGATATCTATAATGAACAGAATAAAATTGAGCTTTCGAAAAACATTGGTCACCTTGAAAAGTTTTATAAAATATACAGTTACACACCAAAAATTACTAGATTTAAGAAAAACTAATTCTAAAAATGTGTTTAATGAAATTCAATGAAAAGCTAAAAGTGACCCATACAGATGATTAATATCTTTTAAATGGTTTGCGTTATAGCCCATTATTAATTAAATAACATGGTATTCACTTTGAGTTTACAATATGACAGATGAAAGCATGACTTTCACAACTTGGAGAAATAATAACAGAGAGATACCCTGTTCCCAAACCACACACGTTTTAACTTATTTTCTTAATTTGAATGAATAGAGTCATTTTAAAGAAAATAAAAAGTTGAACAATTTTCCACAGTGCATGATATAGTTAGTAGAGTTGCTTGGTAATTTTACAGAATAGTCGAGTTACGTACATCCCCCAAGAAAGTATTTCTAAGAAAAGCCAAACAGGGTAAAGTTAATTGATGTATTTTAATATAAAATACAAAACAAAGTGAGAAAGACATTAAATATGCTCAAAATATATCCTTAAAAAAATAGAGTAGATTCTGCATCATTGCTTAACAGCCCTCAATAGTATTAAAAATCCTCAATTTTTAATAAAGACGCAGCTTCTAGTGTTATACATTTTATGATTGATAAGATAAAACAGGCTAAAAACTAGACATTAATAAAACACATATTTATAAGAAAACACTAACGTACATAGGTACTATTATTAAGGTTACTTATATAAGTATTTAAAATTTATTAGAAAGTCATACTATAAACAAATAAGCTTACAGATTCCATCTGTGCATGTGTTAACTAAATTCTCTGTAATGTACTGCCTATAACATTAAAAAAGTCTATAATAATCATTAAGAAAAAGACAAACTAACAGGAAAATGAGTAATATGCAAAAATAAATGATCAATACATATGTGAAAGTTGTTCTCATTAGTAGTGAAGATAACACATTTTACATAAGTTAAGATATTGGCAATTTTTTTTTACATTCCCAGAACTTATTTTATAAGTGGAAGTTTATAACTTTTGACTGCCTTCACCCATTTTTAAAATTTTAATTCAATTTATTAACATATAATGTATTATTAGTTTCAGAGGTACAGATCTGTGATTCATCAGTTTTCTATAATAGCCAGTGCTGATTATATCACTTGCCCTCCTTAATGTCCATCACCCTGTTACCCCATCCCTCCACTCCTTCCCCTCCAGCAACCCTCAGTTTGTTTCCTATGATTAAGAGTGTCTTATGGTTTGTCTCCCTCTCTGGTTTCATCTTGTTTTATTTTTTTCTCTCTTCTCCTATATTCCTCTGTTTTGTTTCTTAAATTCCACATATCAGTGAGATCATATGATAATTGGCAATTAAAAAAAAATTTCTCCCTCTCTTTTTCTCTCATCCAGCTGTCTCTCTATCTACCCAATTTTCAAGCAGTTTCTAATGCTAATGAATATGGAGATGAAGTGGGAAATGTATTCTCGTAGACTCCCACTAGAAATAAGAATAGTAACAAGCTTTTTAGAAAGCCATCTGGAAATGACTATTAAAACATATAATCTGGCATCTTGGTCTTGTATTTTATTTCTTAGTTATAAAAACATTTGTATATAAGTATATTGAGTATAAACTGTCGTTATATCAGTTTAGCTTAATTTCATTGGGTATTAGTTATTTGACTGCAGATAGCACATGCATGTTTAAAGAAGACAGGATGTTTTGGAATTCTTTATATTCTCTGAGGATGATTTAAATTGAAAATTTCAATTTGTCATGCTAAAATTTCATAAGGAGAAAAACTAAAATCATGTGTTACAGCATCCATTATGACATCTTTAACCTAAATTATTAATTTATAGTGTGAAGAAACAAGAAAATGTTGGGAAAATTAAGCTGCCCAAAAGACATTTTGTCCTTAAAAATCAAAATCTAAACTTCAAGCCAAAAAATTCCAAAGCTAAAAAAGAATTATTTAAAATATAGCACATAATGTTTTTTTATAAAGTAAACCTAAAAACTTACACAAAAATCTTACCAAAAGGAATAATATAAACTGCCAATCTTTTAAATAGTTATAGAAGATTTTTATAATCTGTCCAAGTCATGAATATTGGAATAAAAGACCCTACAGAAAAATTATTTTTCAATAAAAATTTCTGTATCATAATGATTAGTGTTATTCATAAATTGCTACCTCTAAATAAAGTAATTCTGGTATTCATGCAAACATTTAAATGTTTACATCACAGGAGACTAACTAGTCTATTTATTTATTTTAAAGATTTTATTTATTTATTTGAGAGAGAGAGAGAGAGAAAGTGAGAGAATATGAGAGGAGGGAAGTCAGAGGGAGAAGCAGACTCCCCACGGAGCTGGGAGCCCGATATGGGACTGGATTCTGGAACTCCAGGATCATGACCTGAGCCAAAGGCAGTTGCTTAACCAACTGAGCACCCAGGCACTGACAAAATAGTCTATTTAAACATGACTCTTTATTTGTTACTATGGTTTTAATTTCTGACATAGTATAGTAAATTTACCTAAAGAAGTATTTTTAGAATGCAGAGTTAGTAACAACAATTCCATGCAGTTGCCTTTGACAATTCCAGGAACACAGTTGAAGGTAAGTGTGATTTAGGAATGTGAATGTATGATCATTTTATCAATTACTTTATTTACTTATTTATTTTTAGAAAATAATTTTACTATAAAGGATTGTAGTAGAATTATTGGTATTAAGAATAAAGAAATTGATTTTTGTAATTAATTTTCTTTAGCCATTATTAAGACATAAGATATAAATGCATTTTCAAACTACATAATGATTTTACAAGATGTTCCAATGAGATAAGAGTATACATTTCAAAAGTCTTCAGTTGTGATATGCAACTAATGAATTGTTGAACATTAAAAAAAAAAGTCTTCTTCAGCAACAAAAGAAAGTTTAATACTGAGCTATTTGATTAACAATACCAATATAATAGGACTTATTAACAACCAGTGGTCACTTTCAACAAGAGCTTGTTGTTGTTTGCAGAAAATTAAGCAAGCACATTGCCTTGAAAATACAATAATTTTTGAGTTCTATTTGCTACTGGGTCCTTACATCATTCTTCTCTGGACAGAATGCTGTATCTGGTATGGATATTCAGTGGTGATATTAAAAGTATTTACTATTACATGCAGAAATGGCCCCAATAATAAGAAAAAATCCATAGTGCTAAATCAAATCAGTTACTAGGTCTTGAGGAATCATGGGTAAGAACTCAAAGTTAGGGAAAAGGGAGGATTTTTCAATTCAAGGTAAGACGTATTTTCACTATTTTAAAAATGGAAGAGTCAACAAAATTCCAGCTTGAACAGCAAACGTGAGACTACAAAAGAAATTATTTTATTCTGAAATCCAATTATATTGATATTGCTACATTTCTAAGTCTCAGGTTTAAAGGGAAATTCACTTAAGTGAAAGTCTGAGGAATTTCTCATCTTTATAATATTAGAAACATAAGTATATAAGAGGATAAAAATTTTAAATCTCTTTAATAATGTACACATTAAGATAAGCTTCATTTTTTAAATTTCATGATCAAAATTATATGAAATTTGTCAACATAATTTTTAATTCAGAACTTGTATGAAATGTGTCTTCAACTTACAGTACTATCAACAGCAGCTGCAGTATCCCCCTTATAGCAAAATTAGCCAAAAATATCTTTCCAATCTACCATAAGCTGATATTTGTCCACTAAGTACTAATGACTTCTACATCAGTGTAGGAGCTAACAGTGCTAAGAAGTTAATATTCCTGTGACATAATGCCCCAAATTTTAAAATTTTAAAAATAAAAACCATAATTAATATTTTTAATAAAATTCAGATTTAGTCATCTGCCTCATCCATTTATTTTCTGACTTATGCCCCAGCCTCTGCTGAAATTAAATATCAGTCATTTGCTGATTTCAATACACTATGTATATTTTGGGCACTCTTATTTTCCCATGATGTATTGTTAAGAAACTGAATCAAAATATAGAGAAATATATAAAATACAACCTACTTTTAAATTTAAAAATGACAATAATCCCAAAAGTGTTGTGTGTGTATGTATGCATGCAATAAACACACACACACCCATGCGCATGCACACGCATGCATGAACATGCATACGTGAAAGCCATGGAGATGTACTGACCTTATGTCTCTTAAGGAAAGAATCTGCTGAGAGGACTGCGGTTAACTGACAATATCCAGTATCTCCACTGTCAGCATCTTACTGCAGTGTTTGTGCTCTGGCCACAATCTCCCTAGGCTGCCCCAGTCAATGACTCAGTATATACCATGATATGGGAATCTTCTAACAGGTTATTTTCTCTTGGCCTCTCAGAGTCCTGGCTGGGATTTTCTCAGAGCTGCCTTTCAGCCTGAGACTCTGTCCAGTCCTCCATCCTCCTAGCTCTCTTTTCACGGATATCAGTTCAATATTGTGGTTTGGAGGCTCTGCCTGCCTACTCTTGCACCCTCTCTCTCTTTTATCATTTATGGCATTCCCAACCTCTGCACCTCTTCCACAATTTATCATTTTCTTCCTTCTGCTTACTTTGTTTTTATATAGTTCTTCCTTTTCTAGGTTCTTGATTTGGAAACTTAAATTATTTGAGTTTTTTCATTACTTTGCTTTAATGTATGTATTGAATGCTATAAATATCCATATCATCATTGTTAATTATGTAACATGTTCCTCAAATTTTAGTATCTTCTGTTCTTATTTTCATTTACTCTAATGTGTTTTTAATTTCCCTTGAGACTCCCTTTCTGATCCATGGATTATTTATAACTGTGCTATGTAGTTTTCAAGTATTTGGATATGATCATATCATCTGTTATTGATTTCTAGTTTGATTCAATTATGCTTGGAGGATACATTTTATCTTTTCAGTTCCTTTACATTGGCTCATTTGTTTTTTGGTTTAGGGCATCGTCTATCTTGGTACGTGTTATGGGTTGACGTGAAAAAGTGTCTATTTTGTTGTTGGATAGAGTATTCTATGCATGTCAATTAGATCCTATTGGTTGATTACTTTTTGTTGAGTTCTTATATGTTCTTGTTAATTGTATTATGTAATGAACTGATCATAATTAATTGTTCTAGCAGTTATTGAGAGATGCACGTTAATCAATTTATTATTATAGATTTGTTTATTTCTCCTTTTAGCCCTATCAACTTTTGCTTCTCTTACATATCTTCCTCCTTCCTCTTCTCACAAAGCTTTCTGATCATTTATTAGAATTTATTAAGTATATTGATTCACATTAAGTTCATTGATAATGGGTGCTGCTTGCCTTCTAAGACTGAAACACTCTAGAAAATAATTTTATTTTAGCAAAGTTAAAATCTATTAATATTTATGGTGATTTTTTTCTGGTGTTCTTGTGCATAAAATAATATGCTGTTTTATTAAATATTTGTGAAAATTAAAAAAAGTTTGAATATATCAAAGATTGAAAGTTATTTTAGGAAATAAGATCCAGAATCATTTAGAGGAATAATTTAAATCTTTAAGGAATAATTAGGTTAAAACATACAAATGGGAGTGTAGGGAAAGATGCCTAGTTATGCACACTAGGAGTGTGATTGTCAGATCACATGGTAAGACTATGTTTAGCTTTGTTAGAAACTGTGAAACTGTCTTCCAAAGTTTTTGAACTTTTTGTCTTCCCACTAGCAATTAATGAGAGTTCCTGTTGCTCAACATAGTCTCTAGCAGTTATATTCTCCAAGGTTTTTATTGTTTAAAATATCAGTGTATGAGTGTAGTTGTGTCTCATAGCTGTTTTTAGTTTACAGTGTCCTAATCATAAATGATGATGAGTACCTTTTCTTATGCTTACATGCCAACTGTTTATCTTATTTAGTGAAGTGTGTGTTCAGATCTTTTGCACACTTTTAAATTTAGCTGTTTGTTATTTTGGCATTATATTATAGAGTTCTTTATGTTTTGAGAGTCCTTTACCACATATGAGCCAAAATTCTTCCAAAAAGTATAAACGTCAACATCTATATAGTCATATAAGCAGGGAAATGCAATGTTTTCAAAGAGACATAGACAACATGACAAAGTAGGTAAATCTTGAGCTGATAAAGAAAGAGTGAAAGTCATGTATGAAACGGAGACTGAGATCTGGTGCTGACATTGTGGGCAGCGTTGCTTAGGATTAAGGAGCATGGACTATTAGAGGTGTTAAAAAAAAATCCTATGTGTCTAAAACATATGGAATGATGACAAACAAGAATGCACTGTTTTGCAAGGGTCAGGTTTTGCTGTGTTTTTGTTTATTTAGGAATAATGAATAAAGGATCAACATGATCAAATTTGTTCTGTAAAATGAATTTACCATCTCCAGTTTTAACACTTACTGAATTAAATAAAGTATGGATGCAGGAAAATTAGTTACAAAATTATTGCAGTTGCCCAGGTATGACATGATGTTAGCTTGTCCTAGGTTATTATCAAAGATAAAGTCAGCAAGGCAGACCTGTATGTTGTCTGCATGGGAAAATAAATGTTTTTCTCTCTTTAAGCTGGTAGAATGTGATGGCCGATCTTGAAAATTCATTATTAAGTGGAAACATTGGAGAAGCACCAAAAGCAGTGGCCGTTGATAAATGATGCTATGGACCAGCAAGTTGGGGGTAGATAATACTAGAAGAATATGGTATGAAGGACTCCCAAGAAAAGAGTGGTTCAGAGAGGAAACCATAGCTAGTTGTACCATGTGCTGCTTAGTGGGTATATGGAATAATTTTTATAAGCTAGATTCAGAAATGCTTTATACGTTGTTAGTCATGTCAAGAGGAGTCCGAGTGTTGAGAGTATTAAACAGCAGGTACTCAACAATTATGTGTAAAACCTTATCCTGTTTTGAGATAAACATTAAAGATTGTGTGTGTGAGTATATGTGTGTATGATTTTTGCAATTTTACTTTGCATTATAGAGATATTTTCCAGATATTGAATCCTGAATTTGTTGAGAAGTTGCAACCCAAACTGGGATATATCTAAGGAAGTTATACAGAGCAGAGAGACTTGTAGACTGAGGCACACTGTTTGAGGTTGTAAACCTTTAGCCCAAAACTCTTCTACAGGATACTTCGTCCTAATAGATATTTGCTACCACAGGTGAGACTCAAGGATTTCTCTAATACCTCTGGTATATTGTTTATAAGACAAGATAGCTATATGACTTTTTTGGACTCTTTTTCCAATTCCACAATGTAAACTTCCTCTAAGATTAGCATTAGAAAGAGAAAAGAACCCCCCCCCAAATTAATTAGACCTCAAAGAATAGATAACAGTTGCCTTGATACACCTTAAATCACCAGCCAGAAATGTAGATGCATTGTCTTTATCTTGGTCTCTGCTCTTTGTCAATAGTGAAAGATGTAGGAAGCAATAGGAAAGAAACCTTTAACTCCCCACTGAAGGCAAGAATCATCTCTAAGTATAGTTAACCTGTGTTAATTCTGCACAGAACTTTTTTTAAAAAAATAAATGCTCAACAAAGTTCTACAAGGCATTTAGTAGTAATGGAATGTTGTTAATATGTTAACAGCATTATTGAATGTGGCCATAAAATTTCATCACTCTGTATTGCTATGCCTCATCTAAATTTAGGAGCCATTTATATGGGATCCAGAAGCAATTGGTGTTCCATTCTTGACATATTGATATGACTCTGGACAAATCAGGCTTGAAATATGTTAATACAAATTATATTCCCCACAATGATGGCTTGCTTCTTTTGTCACTATTATTTCTCAGGCCTCCCCAGAGCATAAAACACTGTTGTGATATATTGGGCAATGAATATCAGGAACAGTCAATATTCGTGTAACACTCAAAAGAAAATGCTGAAAAGGATAAGCAATATGTGAATCTTGCCAATACTGTAGTATATATAGTATATTATACAGACTTAAAAACGTGTTATACTAACAAAATATTGGGTATATATTATATATATGTATATATATTATATTAGTGTATAGAATTCCTCTGGGTGAATTGGCAAAAGTAACAACTTCTGGATGTATGAAATAAGAAAAAACAAAAGCAAAACCAGCAAAACCAGCATCTTCTTTGAGTAGATTAATCAGAAAAGGGCATCCTACTTAGCAAGTGAGCTTGGGTCGGTGAATCTTTGCAGAGGTATGGTAGTTCAATTTCTCAAAACTGCCCCTAATATTACAAAATTGGTAAAAGTGTGGAATAGTAAAGGTGGCAAAACTGTTCCTATTATAAATTTATCTCTACAAGGTTTTTTGTTTTGTTTTGTTTTGTTTTGTTTTGTTTTGGTTAATTATGCAACGCTGACTCACCAAGAGCAAAACTTGTAAGTGGACAGTCAAGGGTTTTCATATTTATTGTAATTTATAAGAGAGATTATGAAATGCCAACTACTTAGCAAAATCCAACTGAATTAATAACCATGCTTACCTTGTATTATGAAAAGCTCAATGTATTGTCAAAATATAGAATGTATTTTAATGAACCGAAAGAAGTTATTTGAATTTGAAATTTCTACTGATAGTTTCTCATAATAGAATATAAGCCATCTGCTTTATTAAATAAACTTTTTAAAACTAATTTTCAGTCTGTGAAGTTTCAAATCATGTATTAAATCAATGAAATTGTAAATCTGGAATATTTTTAAATTTTATGGAAAATAGATTTAACTGAATATTTTAACTTTAAAGAGCAAAATAAATGAATGTCACCAGAAATTATCCTAATATAATTCATAAATGTTTGGATTTGTAAGAGTAATTGGTTTTTAAGAAAACTTTGATAGAAAAAAAAAAAGAAAACTTTGATAGAAAATATCTCTTCTTCTATGTAATGAAACACCAGGTAGCAATGGCTATTTGACACATAATAAAATAACTGTTTATTTTTTTTCTATTTATTTGACCTGGAAAGATAAAGTCCTTTTTTGGAGCTGGAAAAATAAGAGTATTTTTAATTAAAATCCAGCTGCATTTATTTTCTAAATACTGATTCATGGCCATTTTAAACTTATCAATTCAAGGGACATGTCTATATTAAGTGCTAAAAGTTATAATTTCTTAACTTTAATAATATCTTCTATGAAGATGACATAATCATTGGGCATGTCGTGTGTGTGTGTTTCCTCCGCTGATGGCACAACCCAGAGTGCTTTAGCTATCCCATGGAAAAAAATGTATTTCTCCACAGGATATCAAGGGAACATTAGTTACCTGCATGTAGGCCCACCATCCCATATGTTCAGCCTGCTTCCTGTTATCACCACTGGTGTTAGTCAAGAATTTGCATGATACTGTTGTAATATATAAGACCCAAAGTGGTCACTCTTCTTCTACATATTTCAACATGAACGTTAAAAACTTAATGTGGAGGTTGTAAAAATTTAATGTTATAAATTATAGAATTTATAGTATCAGGGTATAAAGTATAGAATTATAGTATCAGGGCCAATTGATGTGGGTTTGATAGACCTCCAATTTTCCTTTAAAGCTTTCTCCTTGGTTTGGTTTAGTGGAGTGATTTGCATGGGCAGTGAACAGAGTTGTCACTCTTGTCGTTAAAAGTAAAAATAATCAGAGAAAACCCGTCTTTCTTTTTGGTAGACAAAACGTATCTAACATCTTCCTTACAAGGATTCTATTCAGTATATTCTCTAGTAACATAAAATTACACTCAAGAATTGCTAGGGGCTTCACTTTTTCTCAATGTTTCTCTTGGTGCTGGCCACTTGATAAATTGGACTATTTGTGCCATGGACTGAGCTGTTATTTACGGGGCGTAGGAAATACTGGGCTTCTAGTTGTTGTTGGTGAGTCCATGCCCCGGCCTCAGTTCTTGAATTCAGCCAACAAGGAATTCAGAACAAAACTCTTAAGCAAACAAGGATTTAGTAGTGGTCAAAGTGAAAGTACACTCTCAAAGGTGGACCGTTGGAAGGCCCAGAGTTGGTAACTGCACCAGGGGTCAGGGTTGTCTTATTTTTTATATTTGTGTGGGTTATGGGTAATAGCTAGGGTGCTCTCTGACTGAGTTTGGCTCTAGTCGTCTAAAGGACTCCTCCTACCAGTTGGGAGGGGGAGTTTTTTGGCCCTATATGGTCCATGGCAGTTCAAACTAAATGTATTATAATAAAGCTATAGGTTACTTTAGGGCAGTGATTATAGGGAAGAGCACAAGCATGTACTGCAGGGTTTTCCCTAGCTATTTGAGTTCCAGAGGTGGTTGGTGGTTTCTTTCTTTTTCATTGGTTGTCCATTTCCATTCCCTGCTCATATCTAACTAACTGACTGCTCTATCATAGTCAGTTGGAGAAGGTGAGAAGCTGTAGTTTAGAGGTCTATGAAAGACATTTGGGAAGTGAGGCTAAAGAGTCATGTTATTGAGTTGAGAGAGAGAGATGTCTAAATATATTTGCTATAATACTTGGGGCACCTGAGTGGCTCAGTTGGTTAAGCGACTGCCTTTGGCTCAGGTCATGATCCCAGGGTCCTGGGATCGAGTCCCACATCGGGCTTCTTGCTCGATAGGGAGCCTGCTTCTCCCTCTGCCTGCTGCTCCTGCTATTTGTATGCTCATTCTCTCTCTGACAAACAAGTAAATAAAATCTTTAAAAATAAATAAATAAATAAATAATAAATAAATAAATAAATAATTTTATCATTTGTTTTATGATTTTAAATAATATATTACGTGGCAAAGTGGTTAATTTTCTTACATCTGCTCTTAATTTACTAAAAACTTAGATGATTCACCACATCTTAGGAGATAAAATCTGGTTATATTTTAGGCTCCTATATTAGTTGAGTTATAATTTCAAGAACAGAGAAGTTATTCTCATGGTTCTCTGTTTAGTTCAATCTATACATGTATTTTCTTCAGTTCCCAATACAGTTACATACCAGCATATGTTTAAAAGATTTCAACAAGAATTTTCATATATTCATAAGCTACCAAATTATGAACTGTGAAGAATAATTATATATTTCTCATTGGAAAGAGAAATTTAGAGTGTAAGCAAGGACAGAAAAGAAATTTCACTTATATACAGAAGCAGTCATGTAGATGTAGAGGACAGACAAGATCGAATGAGTAGAATAAATGGAATATACATAAAGTTTATTTGTACCTTTTTAAATGTTTTCCTATAAGGATTCCTGTCTTGATGAGATCAAGTTTGGTCTTGTGCTGACTCTTTATTTCAGTTTTGACTCCTTTGACTCAGAAACAAGGCTGTGAAGAAAACCTGTCTTCTCAAACTCCAATAAGCACATCCTAGAGTCTGCCAAGTGCAGATGTATGTGATTTCACTCTAATATCCAATATCATGTCCCATTGTTGTAAGCATTTTTAGAAAAGAAACCATAAAGGCTACAATTATACTTCAACAACACTTGATTTAAATAAGGGCTACATCACTGCTTTCTTACTTTTTCTTGACTATGTCAGTATCATTTCGCATCAGGCCTTTGCATTACTCTTCTCTCTGCCTGAATGCTTGTCCTCTTTTAATTCAAATGTTTGGTTCTTTCTCAGAAGCCTCCCTAACCTCTACCCCATCCATAAAATTGTATCATATTACTTTGCTATATTTTATTCACATGTAGCCCTCTGAAATATTTTGTTAATTTGTCTGTTTGTTTATAATACGTTTCCATGATTGGATGCAGACTCTGAGGACCTCATATTGTTCATTTCCTGCTCTAAAACCTAAAACAGTGCCCTGAAAATGAGAAGTGCTCAAAATTATTGGTTGAATGAAGAAAACTCAACCCATATAATAATCAGAATATAATCAACTATTTTAAAAATGTTTAAAGACAACTTCAGTGATACGAATCTTATTTAATCCTTCATGAAGTGGACAGTCTCCTTTCTGAGAACTGCTAAAAGGGGCAGAAGGCAGGAAAAAAAACAAAGAACAAGAAAGATATAAATAGAAAATGTCTGATCCTCTGGGGCCATATAATCAACCTTGTTTGGAATGAGAACACCCAAAGTTGGTGTTTTGGGATTGGCTGACTGGATATACTGTGTTTCTGGTCAAGAGACATGGAAGTTATCTTTTGGTTTCCTGACTTGGCATCCCAGGCGGGAACAAGTCCATCTTAGGCCTAGAAAGTTATTTCAACACCAGTATGATCTAGTTATAGTAAAATTGCTCTGAAGAGTAATTTTTATCAAAATATTCTCAGGTACTACAATCTAATATCACAATAAATTGTTGGCTACTTGGAGCATCTGCTAGGAATTTGACAAAAAATCTTAATAATAAACAAACACATACATATATACATATCTAACTAAATATCCTAGGTCTACAAACTTATCTTTACTTATAAAAGTTTTTTCTGTGAGAGAAATGTTGTAAGTTTTCTAATATTTCAACTAGGATTTGTTACACCAAATACCTATGAAGGAAAATCTCAATAAATGAGAGGCATTGTTATCACACAATCTTTCAAGAGTGAGAACAAAGCAAGCTATTCATGTTAAATCAATATCAAATTATTGTCACCAAATCTCTTTGACTAATATTTCTATGTATGTCTGAAAGAAACTATTCAAGGTCTTTTCATAAAGTTTCCTTTTTCTGAAAATAGATATACATTTTTAAAGAGAAAGTTATTCCAAATTCAAACAGAAAATTAATTAATTCACTTATCTTCTTTGTGTATTGAGAGCTTACTGAGATCAAGGCATTATGCAAATTGTATAATAACAATCATTTTCTTAAAATATATTGGGATTTTTTTTTTCATTTTCTTAGGGCTAAAGTTTAAACATATTAGCAAAATGTAAAAGACTATTAATATCTCACTTGCCTACCTTTTCTCTGCATCATTTCTCTTCATCACTTGGCCCTCACCAAACTCATGCCCACTCTGGTCCATTCATACTAAAGTATGGCAAGTTGTACAAACATGGCATAATCATTTTCACACATACCTAATGTCACTTTGGTACATTAGGTATTTTTTTCTTCCTCAACTATTCATCCTTCAAGACTTAGATCAAATGAGTTGTCATCTCTGAAGGACTCTCTGATCTCCTCATGCTTCTGTTTGTGGGTTAGAACTTTGAGAAATTTTATGTGAAGTTAATTGTTTATAGGTCAACTTTGTAAGGCTTTAAATTGTTTATAGGTCAACTTTGTTATGATCTTAATTGAATGCTGAGGAATTAAAGAGTAACATTTTATGAAATGAGATGGTATAAAAGATAAATTCCGATAGATAGATTGGCACTAGATCTATAAGGATATAGGTAGGCTTTCTGTCCCTTAAGGATTTATAGTCCTTATATAGGAAGAGAGGGAGAGAGGTATATGAAAATATATAACACAAACACAAAGATACATTATGCATTACATATCAGTGATAAATGCAGTAACACAGGAATCCGAAGGAATGTCTATCAAAGAGGACATTGAAAGTTATTTGTGAAAGAATTATGATTTAATTGTAGGGTAAGAAAAATAATTTTCCTCCTATTCTTCTAGGTTCTTGGCTGAGACTTAACATTGTAATAAATGACAGATAAACAGGAGAAAAAATGTAATTATGTACATACATTCATATGTACAGGAGTGCTAAAAAGATATTAGACTTAAAACATGGTCAGATAGTTGTAGCTTACTTAGAAAAGGAATAAGGGTCTGAGGCCTCAAAGTGGCCAGACAACTGAGGCTTACATATCATTCTGAGCTAAGAAGAGGGATAAGGGTCTGGGGATTCAAGCTGAGTAGGATAATTCACAGGAAGGTGAGAAAAGGAAATGTTTGAGAAAAGTTGCCCTATAGTGCAGATAAGTCTCTCAGGTGAGTAGGTGATATCTGATATTAACTCTTGCAGATAAGTCTCTCAGGTGAGTAGGTGATATCTGATATTAGCTCTTTTCTAGAGTTTCTCCTGTGTGTCTGCAGCATTTCAAAATAATCAGCTCAAAATAAGCCTTCTGCCAAAGAGCCATATTTTGGAATGGCATATTCTGCCACCTTCATGAAGCATATTCTTTGCTTCATAAGCAAAGAGTAAGGGGACATCAGGCACCAATTTAGGGGGATGCATGATGAAACAAAATTTTACATGTAGAGTTTGGGAATAGAGTACTCTTTGACTAGGGAATAATGAAGGATCAACTAACTAATAATGAGGAATTGACCAGAATGAAGGGTTTGGCATGCTAAAGTAAGAAATTTTTAATAAAAAAAGATTGCTTATTAATATGAGGGTGATATGGGTTCTGCAGAGCTTCGAGAATTATACTTTCAAGATTATGTATTGGCTATAATTATATATAACTCTATATATATCTATATATAGATTTATATGGATATATTCATATATATATTCATCCTCCCAATAATATTCAATGTTTCATCCTGAAATGCCTTTACTGGCATAAAGATCAGGAACATTCCATTCATATATGACAACCCTGAGAGTTTAAGCCAAGCCTATCTGCATCCTAAGTCACTCTAAATAAAAATTCTCTCCAAGGCAAAGCCCATTAATAAGAACTTCCATTATCTGTATCTATAAATTAAATGTGGACGATATGTTTTTGCTTTGAAATATATTAAAAAATGTACACAGATATATAAGCTTACTTTTAAAATCCTGCATTTATTTTATGTTTATTAAGCAAATATAATCTTATGTAAACATGAAGAAATATTTTACTGAATAATCACTTCAAGTAATCATTTAAAAGTAAATAAAGATAGGATACGTTTTTCACATAAGGAAAAATCTCAACAATGTCTTTATTTGATAAGCACGTTGTAGGCTGTTGTATACATTTAGTTAATTTACGTATTATTTACAATTCATACTTTAAATTTTTGTTGATATGACATAAAGTTGAACAAAGAAGAAAGCAAATTTTCATTTTGTCTCAGACTCAGAGGGAAGTGTCAATTTATTAATTTGCTTAGAACCTCTATTTTGAATTTAGACAAAAATATGAAATAAATTTATACATACTTAGTGGTTTTACCCATATTCCTCTACTTAGTTTCAGTTTAGTTACTATATTAATTTGTTAGAGCTGCCATACAAAAATACCACAGACATGGTGACTTAAACAATAGAAATTTATTTTCTCATACTTACGGATGCTAGAAGTCCAAGATCAAGATGTCAGCAGGTTTGGTTTCTCCTGAGACCTCTGTCTTTGGTTTGTGGATGGCCATCTATTTGTTGTATCCTCACATGGTTTTTCCTTTTGTGTGCTCCTGTCTGGTGCCCCTCTCATCCTCATAAAAGTACCAGTCATATTCCATTAGGGCCCATCCAAATGACCTCATCTTACCTTTATTACCTCTTTAAAGGTTCTATCTTCAAAGATAGTTACACTCTGAGATAATGGGGGTTAGGATTTCAACATGTGAATTTTGGAGGGATTCAATTAAGCCTAAGACAATTCACCCTTTAAAATTCATACTTCTTATATGCAATATAGATTCACCCCATCTGAACAGCCCCAAAGTCTTAACCCATTCTGTCATCAACATTAAGTGCAAGATCTCATCCAAATATCATCTAAATCATATAAAACTGAGACTTGGGGTATGATTCATTCTGGGACAGTTCCTTTCCAAGTGTCAGTCTGTGGAACTGGAAAAGTTATATACTCCCAAAATAAAATGGTAAGACAGGCATAGGATATATATTCCCATCCCAGAAGGGAAAAGTCAGTAAGAAGAAAAGTTCACAGGTCCAACTTAAGTTTGAATCCTAATAGGGCAAGTTCCATTTAGATTTGAAGGCTTGAAAATAATCTTCTTTGGGTCAATGCTCTATGCTCCAGGCCCATGATGATGGCAGCACTATCTTCTGCAGCAACGGATGGTGGCCCTGCTTTCTTGGCTCCTGATGCAACATCACCCCAGTAGCATGAACAGAAATGTTGTCCCTACAGCCCTGCCCCAGGCCCTTGAGTGGAAGTTCTGTCCTATGGAACAAAGGAAGAGACTGCCATTTCTCGTGGGCCTATTCCTTTTGGACTCATGATAGCAGTGGTGGTCCTATAGACCTCTAAACTGCCTTAGGGATCATTTTTCCCTATTCTTGGAGGATAAGATGTTTACAAACAGCTTTAGTTGCCTGTCCTATAGAAAATCACAGATTCAACAGCCTTTCTTCATTTTGTTCTGTCCCTGTCCCCTTCAGTCAAAATAGGCAGCATTGCTACTGAAATGATTAATTGGATACAGGCATTATACCTATCTCTTTTATATTTGTCTAGCCACACCCTTGATGTTCTTTGCAGAACATGCTTTCTATTTTTTTGCAATATGGATAGCCTGAGAATTTTCCAAATATTCAACTTTGGTTCCTTTTTGCTTAACAACTCCTATTTTTATTTATTTATTTAGATTTCCAGTCTTTTATTTTTAAGTTGTATTATTTTATATTTTTAGATTTTTAAAAATTCACGTATAATTAACATATAGTGTTATATTAGTTTCAGGTATAATATATATATTATTAGGTATTATTATTATTAGGTATTATTATATACCTATTATTAGGTATAATATATAATGATTCAACAATTCCTTATTCAATTCATCTTTCTCCTCTCATATTTTACCATAAGCATCAAGAAAAAAGTAGGCAGTGCCTTCAGCACTTTGCATAGAAGTTTTCTAAACTAAATATCCACGTTAATAGATGTGGAATTTCCACACAGGAATACAAGTTCTTTGCCACTTTAGAATAAGATCACCTTTCCTCCAGAAGCACCTTGAACATCCATATTTCTACTAACAATTTCTTCAAGGAAATCTAAGTTTTTTCTAACAGACACCTCAGAACTCTTCTAGCCTCCATCAACTATCCAGTTCCAAAACCACTTTTACACTATAACACACACACACACACACACACACACACACACACACACATATACATACACACATACATACATACATATTTTCCAAGGCTGGAGACCCATGGAAGGGCTGCAGTTTGATTCCAGAGATGGTCTGTTGGAAGAATCCTGTCTTCTTCCAGGGAAGCCAATATATTCCTATGAAAACTTTCAACTGTTTTGAGGAGGCCCACCTACAATATGGAGGGTCATTGCTTTCCTCAAAGTTTACTGATTTAAATGTTGTTCTAATCTAAAATATACTTTCAGAGAAACATCTAGAATAAGATTGATCAAATATCTGGATACCATAGTCTATCCAAGTTGACACATAAATTAACCATCACAATCATTATGTTTGTTCTTTATTAAGCCTATTAATCATTCTAGTTATTTAGGTAATGATAACTAGCATTAAAATCACAGTCATAATTTACTTCCTAATTATGGAATTTACTTCCTAATTAGAAAGTAAATTATCATATGTAAATTAATATGTTTTCAAATTTTTAACCAACTGAGCCACCCAGGCGCCCCTGTTTTCAAATTTTTAAAAAAATACTCAAAATTCTTTATTTTATGGAGAACATAATTTTGAGATAAATTTCAAACTTTAATATCGGAAAAACCCATCCCTAATAACTTGATTTATTAATTGATATAATTATGTTAAATAGTATATTTAGTGAAACCTATTGATTTAAATATTGCAAAACATTAATAATGAATATATTTTTCTGAATTGGCTGAATAAACCAAATATGTCTCTACTACATTGTTGCTTTTATTTTTATTTTCATTCGTGTTTATCTACTACTTGTTTACTGTCATTTCTTTTCATTATGCTATCATTTTGAAACTCATTATTTTAGCTTTTAAAACAATTTTCTTTGACTTTTATTACTTACATGGTTAGCAATAGTTTTTTGTTATTTAGCATTGATAAGATGATGACAGTAGTTAGCGGTGTTTAATGCACTTTTCTAACTTGTTCTTCATTATTCTTACAGTGTCTTCTGACACCTGATAAATGCAAAACTACTTCAAAAGCACTTAGCCATGTAAATAACAGTGATAAAAGCATTATTAAAAATTTTGAAATTCAGGGCTGCATTTAGTCACTGCTACAGAATGCAAAAATTATCAACCTTATCATCTATACTTAGCTGCTTGCAAATGATGACCTACCAAAAATTCATTTGATTCTGGAAAACAATTTGCATGCAAAAGCAGGTTGTGTGTGTATTTGTGTGTGTGTGTTGAAAGTAGAGAAGCAGGTGTCTCAGGAGGAAATAAAATTCACTTTTTGCATAGTATAGGACCTCTATTTTTTGTTAAGATGTAATAAACCATACTACCCTTTCCTAATGTTTGTATTTATTTTCCCTATGAATTACACTTAATTTGTCAAGCTATTATTTGAGTTCCATATGCACCATTTTTTATAATTCTGTCTTCTGCAAAAACTATGTCCATCATTATTAGATTCTCTATATTTGTTGCAAGGTTAGGTTGGAGGAGATACTAGAATAAGCCAATAAGCAATAGAGGAATTCATGACACCATGGGTGGCACAAAGGATGAAACTTGGAGATTCATCTTTTATATATACTAAAAAAGCAGCATTGTGAGATGTTCTCTGAAGTAAAGATGTGAACACATTTTCCATCATTTTTGAGTGCTCTTTTGTGTAAATCATCATGCCAAGCACTCCTTCTAAAGTTTTTTTTTTATTGTTTTTTTTTTTTTTAAAGAAAATACAGTTGCTAAAACCTGTCATAATAAAGTGTATTTGGGAGATTGTTATTGGAAAATACTAGTGATGAGAATCTTTGGAAATAATTCTCCATTTACATTCAGTAATGAGAAACAGGATCCATATATTAAAAATAATACTCTGTATAATTGGAGATCTACTTGTATAAAGTGCCCCATATCCAACACACACAAACACACTCACATCAGGTCATAATTAACTTGCTTTCATTGACCATAGCATAACTTTGGATTGCAAATTCTGAATCAGAAGTATGCACCTTATAACTGGGTGAACTTGGATAAGTCACCTGAGTTTCTCAATGATCCTATTCTGTGAACATAATATTCACAAAACATATTTAGATTTTATAAATTTTGTTGAAAAATTTAAGAATTTATGAAATATTTATTGCAAAGAAAATACTTAATACGTTGGCATCATTTATTATATTATTTCCCAAAATGGGACAGATAATTTAATGTACCATCTAAGTTTTCATTAAATCAAAATAGAATGCAGAGTGTCTGCTCATGACATGTACTTATTTATGACACTTAAAAGAAAAACAATTTTATGTGCTAGTTGGTCCTTATTTTTTTTTAAGATTTTATTTATTTATCTTTCAGAGAGAGAGAGAAAGAGATAAAAGGAGCACAAGTAGGGGAAGTGGCAGGAAGAGGGAGAAGCAGACTCCCCACTGAGCAGGGAGCCTGATGCAGGACTCAATCCCAAGATCCTGAGATTATAACCTGAGCCTAAGGCAGAAGCTTAACCAACTGAACCACCCAGGCACCCCCTTTACTTCTTTTTTATGTCATCTACATCACTCTGCGTTTTCCACATTTTATCATAGTCTGCATTTTTCTTAGAATTTAAGTGATTTATTTTAGCCATAGATTTAGATTTTGCTTTCTCTTGTCAAATGATGGCATGGGGTTTTGTGTAGGGAAATAATTTTCTTGGCTTTAAATACTTTTGGCAAATAGATAAATATGTAATTATATAAATGTGCATCAATATTGTCCAAGATAGATTGTGAATACTTCTGAAGTAACGAAATGACAAGAGAAATATAGACTTAGTAAAATTGGTTCAATATTCCATAATAAATATTAATAATTATTATTATGTTTATGGGTGAAATATTAATATAGTGTCTGATTGCAAGTGGAATTGTGCTGTTATCATTCTTTCGTATCTAGATTCTTTCACTCAACATTATGCTTTAGAGATTCTTTCATGTGATTTGATAAACAATAATTTGTTCAAATTTCATTTGTTCAGTTTCATGGAAGAATGTTCCATTGTATGAATACAAGACATCCCACAAATGGTAAAATTTTTGTTGGTTTCAAGTTTATTTTTTAGTGTAATTATAAAATTTTTCATTCATGGGGTAGCAGACACTATTGGTGCTAACCTCATGTTTTGGCCCACCTCTGGGTTCACTGAAAGTGATGATATACCACTTACATCTATAGATTTTTATTATAAGTACCTGTCTATTTAACTTACTGTCCCAGTATCTTTATGTAGAACTGCATGGGCATTTTCAGTACAAGCAGCACAACCTAGTGTGCCAAGAATTAAATATTAAGGGAAGCAAATCTGAAACAGTGATGGATGGAGATTGGTGGATAAATATTCAGCTTCTCCTTCTAATGGGGGATAATTCTTAAATATTTTCGACATGCTTCCTCAGAGGACCACCAATAGGATGGAGCTACAGTTGTCCCCAGAAATAGCCAACTCACTAACACATTTATTGTCTTAAACTTTACTACATCCTTGTCTCAATTTCCATGGACCTTCATTTGTTTTTCTGGAGGCCATCTTCCACGTAAAGTTATTTGTATTGAAGTCCTTGTTTCAGTGTCTGGTTTGGGGAAAACCCTATCTAAGAACACTGGTTCTAGAAGTAGTATTAGAATTCAGTACTGTACAATGAGATACTGTATTTTAAAGTCAGTTGGAAACAATGACACATTCATTGGTAGCAATTGAATGATTTAGTCAGTGAGGGTTCTTCAAAGAAACAGAACTAATTATACATACTTATTGTATAATTATACCTTCTATGATTCTTATCCTTAGTAATTTGAGAAAAGATACATTTGGAAAATGAAGCTATAACAATTGAAAATTATGAGTCCAATTATATTTAAAAATATGATTTAAAAAATTATAAGATTGTTCAGAAAACTTCAGACCAAATTTATCATCGATATAGATGTAAAAATCCTCAATAGAATGTTAGCGAACTTAATCCAAAAGAGTACAAAAAGAATTATACACCACAATTGAGATTTACCCAATATGCAATGCTGGTCAAACACTAAAACATCAATTGATATACTTCATCACATCAACAGACTAAAAAAGAATAGCCATATGATCTCATCAATAGATACAGAAAAATAATTTGAAAAAATCCTACACCCATTCTTGATAAAAACTTCCAGTAAACTGGAAATACAGCAGAATTATCTCAACTTGGTTAGGACTACCTACAAAAAAACTACAGTTAACATCATACTTAATGCCTGGAAACTTGAGAAAGCTTTCCTTCGAAGATCAGGTACAAGGCAAGGGCGTCTCCACCAACTACTCCTTTTTAATATTCTACTCAGAATTCTAAGAATTCTTAGAATTCTAAGAAATTCTAAGTAGAATTCTTAGAATTCTTTTAATATTCTACTAGAAGTTCTTGCTAATACAATGAGCCTCCCCCCCCAAAAGGAAATGAAAAGCACAGATTAGAAAGGAAGTTGTAATTTGTTCACAGATGACATGAATGTGTATGTAGGAAATTAAAAGAATCAACCAAAAATAACAATAATAATAATAATGAAAAAAACTTCTGAAACTAAATAAGCAATTATAGCGAGGTTAGTGTAACACAGGATACAAAGTTAGTATACAAAAGTCATTTGCTTTCCTATATCAAGAATACTTCATTTTATTGAACTTTGCAGATTTATTGGGCTTGCAGATTTATTGGGCTTTGCAGATACTGTGTTTTTTACAAATTAAAGTTTTGTGATAAATCTAAATGGAGTCAAGTCTACTGGCACCATTTTTTCCAACAACTCACTTGCTCACTTCTCTGTATCATATTTTGGGAATTCTCACAATATTGCAAACATTCTCATTATAATTACATTTGTTATGATGATTTGTGATCAGCAATCTTTGATTCCACTATTAAACTTGCTTTGGGATATCATGAACCACACCCATCTAAGACAATAAACATAATCAATAAATGTCATGTATGTTATGACTGCTCCACTGACCAGCCATCCCTCCAGCCATCTTCCTCTTCTTGGGCCTCTTTGTTCCCTAAGACACATCAATAACCCTACAACAGCCTCTAAATGTTCAAGTGAAAGAAATAGTTGCACATCTCTCACTAAATCTAAAGCTACAAGCAAAACATACTGAGGAACGTATATTGAAAGCTGAGACAGGCCAAAAGCTAGGTTTCTTACTCCAAAAAATCTTGTGAATACAAAGGAAAAGTTCTTGAAGAGAATTAAAAGTGCTACTCCATTGAACATATAGATGATAAGAAAGCAAACCAGCCTTATTGCTGATATAGAGAAAGTTTTAGTGGTCTGGTTAGAAAATCAGGAAGATCAGTTGCTCGAAACCAAAGCTTAATTCAGAGTAAGGTCCTAACTCTTCAATTCTGGAAGACGGAGAGAGGTGAGGAAGCTGCAGAAAAAAAGTCTGAAGCTAGTAGAAGTTGGTTCATAAGGTTAAAGAAAAGAAGTCAAGTTCATAACATAAAAGTGTTAAGTTGAAAGAGCGAGGGCTGTTATAGAAGCTGCAGTAAGTTATCCAGAAGATCTAGCTAAGATAATTAATCAAAGTGATTACACTAAACAGATTTTCAATGTAGACTAAACAGCCAGCCTCCTGCTGGAATAAGAAGCTATCCAGGACTTTCATAGCTAGAGAGGAGAGGTCAATGCCTGGCTTCAAAGCTACAATTGACAGACTGACCGTTTTGTTAGGGGCTAATGTTGCTGGTAACTTTAATTGAAGCCAGTGTTTATTTATCAGCCTGAAAATCCTGACACCCTTAAGAATTATGCTGAATCTACTCTGCTTGTGCTCTGTAAATGGAGCAACAAAGCCTGATGACAACCTATCTATTTACAACATTATTTTACTCATTGTTTTAAGCCCACCATTGAGACCTCCTGCTCAGAAAAAAATATTACTGTTCAAAATATTACTGTTCATTGACAATATGCTGGGTCACCTAAGAGCTCTAATGGCGATCCACATTGAGATTAATGTTTTTTTTCATACCTGCTAACAATATCCATTCTTCAGGCCAAGTTTCAAGGAGTAATTTCAGCTTTCAAGTCTTATAATTTAAAAAAATACATTTTGTAAGGCTCTAGGCTGTCATAGATAGTGATTCCTGTGATGAATCTGGGCAACATCAGCTGAAAAGCTTCTGGAAAGGATTTATTGTTGTAGATGTGCAATTAAGGAGCATCTTTGATTCATGGGAAGAGGTCAAAATATCAACATTTACAAAAGTTTGAAAGTTGATTCAAACCCTTATGAATTATTTTGAAGGGTTGAGGTTCAAGACTTCAATGCAGGAAGAAACTGCAGATGTGGTGGAAATAGCAAGGGAATTAGAAGTCGAATCTGAAAGTGTGACTGAATTGCTGTAATCTCATGATAAATCTTTAATGGGTGGGATTTGGTTATTGATGAGCAAACAAAGTGGTTTCTTGAGATGGAATCTATTCTTGGTGAAGATACTGTGAAGATTGTTGAAACGATAACATAAGATTTAGAATATTACATAAATTTAGTTGATAAAACAGTAGAGGATTGACTCCAGTTTTGAAAGAAATTTTGTTGTGGGTAAAATGCTATCAAAAAGCATTACATGCTACAAAGAAATCATTTATGAAAGGAAGAATCAATCAATGCAGCAAACTTCATTGTTGTCTTATTTTAAGAAATTGCCATAGCCACCCTAACCTGCAGCAACCACCATCCTGATCAGTCAGTAGCCATTAACATTGAGGAAGGACCTATCACCAGCAAAAAAAATGATGATTCACTGAAAGCTCAGATGATGGTTAGCAATTTTTAGCAATAAAATGTTTTTAATTAAGGTATATACATTTCCTAAATAGGATGCTGTCGCAAACTTAATAACTATAGTTTAATGTAAATATAACTTTTATATGAACTGGGAAGCCAAAAAAATTATTTTACTCACTTTTTTACAGTGGTCTGGAACTAACCTAGCTGTATCTCTATGATATGCCTGTATGCAGACCCATCAAAAGCTATTGAACACAGTGTCTGAGCTTACATTAATACCAAGGGACTTACAATGGTATTGTACATACTCCCTTTTCCATTTCAGTGGGCTAGCCTAGAATTCCATCTGAAGGCCATGTCTATGTGTGCAGTGGATCTGTAGAATTAGTCTATTATAAGTTTTCTATCCCTGAATGTCTGTATGGAATGAGTGTACTTAATGGTTTCCAAAACACATACTAGGTTTCTTAAATTAGGAACTAATAGCTATAATGGAAGGTGGCCAAGTAGAAGCCATGAAACTTCCCTCACACCCTGGCCAAGAGAGTATGTGAGAAGCAATATGGCATCCTATAAGCTCATATCTATCCAACACTACTCCGTATGACTGTAAATGGATGAAGGGAAAAGCATATTACTGCCAGATCTATCTATAGATCAGTCTCTAGCTGAACTTGATAGTTATACCCTCAAAATAAGAGAGGTCTACATGAAAACTAATGGCAAATGGAAAGGATAAGTGACTTCTAATGAAAAGGGAACAAATAAATGAATAATGCAAAAGAGAAAAATTTCATATTATGTCCATGCCTTGTAGTAGGCTCTAAATAAGATAATATTATCTCCTAGCTATATTTAGAGATGCTAATGGGTGAAACTGTTTGCTGCAGAAACTTCCTCATTGTTTGAAGCTGAGGATCTAGGATGGGCCAATGGATTTAAGATGCATTCAGTCTGAGAGAGGAGCTAAGATGACAGCATAGTAGGAGGATCCTGGACTCCTTCAAGCACACTAGATAGCTATCAAATCATTATGAATGCTCAAGAAATTGACCTGAGGACTGAAAGAACAAACTTCACAACTAGAGGAAGAGAAGAGGGTACATTCAGTAAGGCAGGAAGTATAAGACAGGGTTTGGGGGAGAAACAGATTGCAGGTGCTGCAGAGGGGAGGGAGCTGTGGTTGCAAAAAAAGGTGGGAAAGGAAGGAGCACACAGGGGAATGCACAAGAAGAACACTTCCCCAAAGCCATTGGCCAAGAAGAGGCTGATTTTCATGAGTTAAGGCTGATTTTCAAGAGTTTGCAACCACTGGGGGTTGAAGACTGGAGTTTTAAAGGTCAGCAGGCATGGCTGGGATAGAGCCCTGAAGGTGCTGCCCTATTCCTGGAGAAAAGGTAGGCAAACAGCCTGGGGCATGGGAACAGCATCTGAAGAACACCTGAGGCACACAGGGAGAATGTTCACTCTTTTTTGGATCATGTCCATGAGAGGTAGCATTTAGGAGATGCCTCTAAAGGTATAAAGTTGCTGGCTGCTGCCATTTCCCTTCCTTGCCCCTCAGCGTAAACACAGACCCACCTTCAGTAAACAGCAGAGCTCCAACACTGGCTGCCCAACCTGCTTACAGCAGATCCTGCACCCCTGTGCTTTGGTGATATCACCCTCTTGGTCAAGTTTGCCTTAGTCCTAGTGTGGCATGCCCCTTCCCCAGGAGACCAGCAGAAACCCCTGCCCACACGGGGTCTCCTGACCTGAGTTTTGCATGGCTTCAGTTCTAGTAAAAGTACTATTAGGTCTCATTTAACCAGCAGCCTAGAGGACACCTAGTTGAAACTTGCCACATTCTGGCCAAGGACCAAATGCTGCCCACCGGCAAGGAGAGCCTCTGCAAATGACTTGCCTGAGGGATAGAGTAACCAAAACACAACAGTAGAGCACACATAGCACACACCAAAGACACTCTCTGAAGCACCAGGCCCTGGACAATACATGACCTCTTCTTCATAAAGCCATTATGCTAAGGAGCAGGAAACATAACAGGGTTTTCTAACACACAGAAGAAGATAGGGACTTAAACAAAATGCCAACCCAGAGGAATTCATCCTAAATGGAAGACCAAGATAAGGTCATAGAGATCTAATCAGAACAGATGTAAGTAACATGCGTGATGGAGAATATAAAGCAACAATCATAACGATAGTGAGCTTAAGAAAAGAATGGAAGACTTTAGGGTGGCCCTTAATGCAGAGATAAGAGTTAAAAAACAATCGGTCAGAAATGAAAAATACAAAACTGAGATTCAAAATAGACTGGATGCAATAAACACAAGGATGGAAGAAGCAGAGTAGTGATTAAGTGAGACAGAAGATAAAATAATGGAAAATAATGAAGCCGAACAAAAGAGAGAATTATATAACTCAAGAATAGACTTAGGACCCTAAGTGACTCCATC
This sequence comes from Potos flavus, assembly GCA_028534135.1. Lineage (NCBI taxonomy): Eukaryota > Metazoa > Chordata > Mammalia > Carnivora > Procyonidae > Potos > Potos flavus. The sequence continues at coordinate 22,805,449 of CM052883.1, read as the reverse complement.
AAACATAATAACATTTGTGTTATAGGAGTCCCAGAAGAAGAGAGAGAAAAGGAGGCAGAAAACTTATTTGAGGAAATAATAGCTAAAAACTTCCATTATCTGGGAAAGGAAACAGACATCCAGATCCAGGAAGCACAGAGAACTACCATAAAATTAGAAAAAGGAGGCCCACACCAAGATATTATAAATAAACTTGCAATGTATAGTGATAAAGAAAAAATCTTAAAAACAGCAAAGCAAAAAAAGTCCCCAATTTAAAAGGGAAGACCCATACGGCTACCTGCGGATCTCTCAACAGACAGTTGGCAAGCTAGGAGGGAATAGCATGATATTTTCAACATGCTGAATGGGAAAATTCTGCAGCCAGGAATACTTTATTCAGCAAGAGTACCATTCAGAATAAAAGGAGAGATACAGTTTCACAGACAAAAAGTAAAGGTGTCCATGACCACTAAACCAGCGCTGCAAAAAATATTAAAGGGGACTCTGTGAGTGAAAAGGAAAGACCAGAAGTAACAAAGACTAGAAGGGAACAAAATATCTCCAGAAACAATGACAAAACAAGTAGTAAAATGGCATTAAATACATATCAGTAATTACTCTGAATTTAAATATACCAAACACTCCAGCCAAAAGACATAGGGTGTCAGAATGGATAAAAACACAAGGCCCATCTATGTGCTGCCTATAAGAGACTTATTTTTTTTTTAAGATTTTATTTATTTATTTGACAGAGAGATACAGCAAGAGAGGAAACACAAGCAGGGGGAGTGGGAGAGGGAGAAGCAGGCTCCCCACTGAGCAAAGAGCCCGATGCAGGGCTTGATCCCAGGACCCCGGGATCATAACCTGAGCCAAAGGCAGATACTTAACAACTGAGCCACCCAGGTGCCCCTACAAGAGACTTAATTTAAACCTAATGACACTTGCGGATTTAAAGTGAGGAGATGGAGAACACTTAATCATGCAAATGGACATCAAAAGAAAGCTGGAGTAGAAATATTTATATCAAACTAGATTTTAAACCAAAGACTACAACAAGAGATGAAGAAGGGCACTGTATCATAATAAACGGATCTATCCAACAATAAAATCTAACAGTTGTAATTATTTATGCCCCCAACTTGGGAGCACCCAAAATTATAAAACGATTAATACAAACATAAAGGAACTCAATAATAATAATACAATAATAGTAGGGGACTTTCATATCCAACTTATATCGGTGGACAGATAAGCTAAGCAGAAAACCAGTAAGAAAATAATGGCTTTGAATGACACACATGACCGGATGGACTTAACAGATATATTCAGAACATTTCATCCTAAAGCAGCAGAATACACATTCTTTTCATGTACACATGAGACATTGTCCAGACTAGATCACATGCTAGGTCACAAATCAGGCCTCAACAAGTACGAAAAGACTGAGATCATACCATGTACCTTTTCTGACTACAACACTATGAAAGTTGAAGTCAACCACAAGAAAAAATTTGGAAAGACCACATATACAGGGAGGTTAAACAGCATGTTAACTAAACAGTGAATGGGTAGAAGAAGAAATGTATAAATTCCATATATATATATGATTTCACTCATATGTGGAATTTAACTAAGAAAACAAAGGACCATAGGGAGGAAGAAACAGAGTGAAAACCAAGAAACAGACTCGTAACTATTTGGAACAAACTGATAGTTTCCAGAGGGTAGGTGGGTGGGGGATGGGTTAAATAGGTATGGGTATTAAGGAGGGCACTTATAGTGATGAGCACTGGGTGTTGTATGTAAATGTTGAATCACTAAATTGTATTCCCGATATTAATATACTGTACATTTACTAAATGGAATTTAAATAAAAACTTAAAAAAAGAAGCAAGCGTTCAATCTGGAGTCGTCTATCAAATGTGTGTCAACGACAAGAAAATCATTTTGTGGTAAACACCTAAAATAACTCTGATGTTGCTTTGTATTTGATTTCCATATTACCATTTATATGTATTACAAAAAGAGACAATATATGAATACTATCTCCCAGATGTACACATAGAATTTTGTTGAATGACAGTGCCCCGCAGTTCCCTGTGTAACTGTTAACCTTGTGATGATTTCTTGTTAAAGTTAGCCAGATGTGATAGAGAATATCTGCTGGATGCCTGACTTGTCATAATATTATGTTCCTTAGTACCTATAGGCTCTGTGTTTGTGTGTGTGTGTGTGTGTGTGTGTGTGTGTGTGTGTGTGTGTGTGTGTTTGTGTGTAGGGGAATAATTAGAGTAAAGAATAACTGACAAATAGAAGCTAGTGTCAGTTTGGGGGTCAATTTTAGTTAAACATAGCTCCAGTGTCCACCATCAATGCCTATGCGAAGCTTTTAGGCATGCCTAAACTAAAGTTTGAGATTGACTACTACCCATACAGCATGATCCTAAAAAAAATTGAAAAAAGACATACAGTTATGTCCACATATAATTGTAATCTGGAATTAACTGGGACTTTTTCCTCCTAGATTTGCAACTGAATCTATACCGTTACTGGTGAGCAAAAGTTATTTTTGTTAGGAAGGCTATTATAATATTATAGTTAATTGTACCCGACTTATTTTTTAATAATACACAGATATCCAGAATTTAACTGCAATTTGTCTAACACTACTATAATTGGTAAGACTGACTTGACTGATCTCAATAAAACCTTTGATAATGATGATTTTTATGATTAAATGGATTGGGAGATTTTTTGAAACCTCTATAAAATATATATCCAATAAAAACTAATTGCCCAGAGTAGAAAATTGTTATTTAACAATAAATTAATTTTTATATTGAATCGATTTGTTGGTACCTTTAATTAAATACAAATTTCAATAATAGAAGAAAGTATAAGAGTTCACAAACTTAAACATGAATATGAATACATTTGTACCAGAATGTTTGGTAAAATTAAATTCTTTAAAGCAACACTTCATTTGACAATTTGTATTATTAGTATTTTGACAGTTATCCTTTTGCTTTTTCTGCTCTATAAGTGGTGCGAAAGAATGATTACAAATTATTTATAAATAAAAATCCTGACCCAAAGTCATAGACTATAGAGATAGAATAGATATATATATTAGAATATGTGCTCAGAGAAATTGTTAGTGTTGTCAAATAAGAACATCTTTAAACAAAAATGAGTAACAAAATTTATGACCTGTTCCAAATATGAAAAAAATGGAGATTTGTGGGCAGAATCTCCAGAATTAAAAAATAAAACATATTATTTTTAGATAAGAGGAATACTTCTATGACAGAATATGATAGCCACACAAAACAACTTAAACTGGGACCATTAAGAATTGATATTTGCTCAATCTTCTTTATATCCAAGTTTTAATGACAGTAAACCATTTTGGATTCTACAGGCTTACTCATTCTATTTGTATCTGGAGTGATTTATATTCGCATGGCCATTACATTGTAAATAATTAGATCTGTGTTGTCCAATATTATAACCATTAGCCATATGTGGCTACTTAATTTCCTATTAATTAAAACTAACCTTAAGGTTAATGATATTTAATTACACATTCCTATAAGCCACACATCAAGTGTTCAACAGCCACATGTGGCTAGTGGTTACATGTAGATAGAGTTGATTTATAGGTAGACTGAAAAACTCTTATTTGTCTCTAGGGATACTTAGATATCTGTTTGTTGACTCTTGACCAAGATAAGAATCAGTAGGATTTTTTATGTGCTATTGAAAGACTGAAACTCCCTGGGCAACCTCCAGAAGGGTTTTTGGTTTCTGGTTTTTGTTTTTTAACTAAGTTTCAACTGGTCTAAACTGTTTATCACCCTGGCCTGATTAAGTGCCACGGAAGAGGTATAAAAACCCTCCTTGAAACATCCAAACTCCAAGAAAGCCAAAATCCTCATGGACCATGGTGATTCAATCCACTGATCTTCCTCTCTCCCCTTCCTCCCTCCTTCCCTCCCTCCCTCCCTCCCTTTATTCCTCCCTCCTTCCCTCCCTCCCTCCTTCTTTCCTCTCTTTCTTCCTCTCTTTCTTTCCCTTCCTTCCTCTCTCTTTCTCTCTCTTTCTTTTCTTTCCTTCTTTCCTTCTTTCCTTCTCTCTCTGTCTCTTTCTGTCTCTATCTCCCTCCTTGCCTCCCTCCCTCCCTTCCTTCCTCTCTCTCTCTCTCTCTCTCTCTGTCATATTCTCTCTTGCTGTCTCTTTCTCTTGCCTTGAGAGAAAGAGGGCAGATATGCCATGTACCAATAGAAACCCTGTACAGCACATGTACAAATAAATGCCTGGGGAACTGGAACATGAGATAGCTTTCAGAACTCTGATGCTTCCTGCAGTCTGTTTTTCTTGCTGTATGCACCATATGCTTCTTCTTTAAATAAAAATCTTATGCTCTGTGGCATTCTTTCAAACACTTCAACTTGAAAAATCCTCACATTACCATATTACCCAGTGGTTACAGAATATGTCATCCCAGAATGAACATATAATTTAGACCTATATTAATTTTTTCAAATTTAAAAATAACTATAAACTGATAACAAAAACAAAAAAGTGCTTTTAAAATCTTGTCAACATAAAATAAAAATAAAGCTACTGTTATGAAAAATGTAAATTTAACAATTTTCTCTTCTATCATGAAAGCCAATCTAAACAATCTAAAATACATAATTAAATGAATAAGGTTTAAGTATAAAGTTTCATAAACATAATAGTAGGAAGATAAAGTACCATTTTATGTTTAGAGAGAGTATTTGTTGTCTAAATTGTTATCTCAAGAAAGAAGAGGGCAGATATTATATTCGAAGTTGTAATGACAACTTACAGAAAACTTAAAACAGGAACAGGAATATATATTTACTTTTTGGGAAGTAAAAAGAAGTGGGAAATAAAAAGATTTGTAATTGTTAAATCAGGAGCTATGAATGATCTGATATATTGCCTAGTAAAAATGTTAGCATTCCATATGTTTGTTATATGTACTACCAGAATCATTAAACCTCTTTATTAAAGAACAGACATTTTATTTACTCACAGAGCAACTTGGTAGTGCTGGTTCCCCCATGCCCCAATTTCCCATGTGACAGGAAGATGTATGATTGATGTACATGCATGGGCAACTGGGTTTGCACTGTAGGAACAACAAAATTATGAAAATTGGTGCTTATAAAGGACAGCTGGCATAATCTCCTCCTCTCAAGGAAAGGGCAGGACAGAAGGGTAGGGGGGAGAGAGAGAGAGAGAGAGAGGGAGTTTTACATTAGAATGTAAAAAATGAATTCTTTCTGAGAAGGAAACTAAAAGATCTTTACTTCACTGTCCCTGAATATAAGCACATGGTTCTGGGGAATAAGTCTTTAAATCTCTTCAGAGCAGTTCACTGTCTCTAACTTCCAAGGCATCTTTACCATTCAATCATCCATTAATCTAGATTGCAAGTACTCTGCTCAGAAAGCTCAGATTTTGCAGCAATGTGAAAATATTTATAGAGTGCTGTTTTCCCAAGAAATATATAGTTCCAGAGAGGTTCAAAATATGGACTATACACAAAATGAATTTACAAAATTTCAAATCTTATGAAATTACTCTCAAAAGGAACATGTATAGCTGAGTTCACTTTTGTCCTTCATGTATTGTATAGTTCTAATCTCTGAATCAGCTTCTAAAAGCAAGTCAGTATTTACTAAGGCAAATAATTAAAATGTGCTCGTTTGAAATATATATATAAACTAAACAGCACAGCTGTTGTTTAGAATTTAAGATAATAAAATATTTGGGGGAAATTATTTTTATCATTGTTTTTGTTTAGTATTATAGGCTCCTGGTGATAATAAAAAGTAGAGCAACGTGTCAGTTTTATTACTGATTTTAATTTCTCTATGGACGCTACACCTTCTTACTGCTTGAATCCAGGTTGGACTGCTCCCAACAATCCTAGCATGCCATGGAAATCAAGTAACTTCAGCCAAGCTAGTCTAGATTAACCCCATATGACCTTCAGGTGCATGAACAGACAAACCTAGCTGAGATAGATCTATGAGGATACTTGATTGAAGCTTCAATTCACTAGGATTTAGGTGGTGTGGTATGCAGCAAAAGCTAAAGGATACAAATGTTTAGTAAGTGAATGAGTTAATTTTTAGGCATTTTGTATTTGAACTCCTATAGTGAATATACCATGGGTAAATATGAACCTAAAATTCTGAAGGAAACTGTGTGTTATTGAGCAATGGGAACCATGAATTTATATGGGAGGATTGGACAGGGTTAAAGGCAGAACTCTAACAGATACCAACACTATGTAGAAGAATATAGGGAGGAAAGGAAATCTACATGGAGAAAGAGAAAGAATAGTCAAAAACATGAAATAAAAAATTTACACAAGGCATCTCATGAGAAAAAAAAGGCCTCATTTAGAATTTATTTTATGACATGTAGAATTTCTCAGTTCCTAATTTGGAAATTTTAATTCCTATAATAGTATGTTAACAGATAATTGTTTTTTTTCACCTACATACTATTTTTCTTATAATTTTTAACACTCATGAAAAGAGATGTTTATGATATATAGTAAAAAATCACTATTAGAGTGATTTAATGAATGACTACATAAATGAATAATTACACAATATATTTATATATTATATATATTTATTTATTAGAAAATAAATTAAAAGTGATTTATTGTAGGGGCACCTGGGTGGCTCAGTGGGTTAAAGCCTCTACCTTTGGCTCGGGTCATGATCTCAGGGTCCTGGGATTCAGCCCCACATCGGGCTGTCTGCTCAGCAGGGAGCCTGCTTCCCCCTCTCTCTCTGCCTGCCTCTCTGCCTAGTTGTGATCTCTCTCTCTCTGTCAAATAAATAAATAAAATCTTAAAAAAAAAAAGAGTGATTTATTATATTGTTAATGTTCTCAGATTTTAGTTTAATAGTGTTTAACTGTGCTAATGTACCCAAAAACAATTTAAATGAGATGAAAATACAATGATGAGATAAAATTTGGAAGAAAACAAAGATCTCTTACTACAAATAAATAGCTATAGTAGCCAACTTTTTTTATAAAACACATGGAAATATTCATATTATAGTTTATCTCTTAGATGATTTCAACATTGCATTTTAATTTAATTTACCATTTAAATTTTTTAGTATTCAGAATATTAATCAGATTCCAAATTGCTGATGACTTATATTCTATTTTCCTTAAAGGATTAAAAACAAAATTGCCTAAATATACATTGATTGCATCAGTATTAAAATAACGCTCAAATTTCATTTACAGCTTATAAAAATCTGTAGATAAACAGCACAATGCTATTTATTAACTCAGAGGAATACTTGATGGAATTCTCTTATATAATTTTTTTCAAGTTTATTAATGGGTATTTAATTGGATGGGGATGACATAGTTTTATTTTTGATTGCATGACTGTATTCTCAGGATATTACTAATTCCACTGAGTCAACAAATAGTGGATTTCATAAAGAAATTAGCATAGTAGATTATTTAATTAGAGGGTTCAGTTCTATTGTTAATAAATAAAATTTAAAGCGAAAAAAATTCCTACATAAAACAAAGATAATTTATTTTCTAATATATGCAAAATGCTGATACTAAGTACTTTATATGAATTATATCATTTTTTGTTAACAAAACTCAGTGAAAAAGAACTATTATTCCAATTTTACAGATCTGAAATTCTAATTTCTAATTTCTAAATTTCTAAATTCTAATTTCTAATTACAATCATTTAATCATTGCACTGTATCATGATGAGAGGCCAAAGAGTTTATGAGTATGTATCGTAATAGCGGTAATGGTAATTCCATGTTTTCATATGCATTTTACTACCTTCACCAGTGAGAGATTAAATAAATCAATAGAACAACTTAAATGTTAATGTGAAAAATATTAGAAACAAAAAATGAGTTAAGTGAATTTCACAATGCACCGAGAATCTATTTTTTCATATAAAGGATGAAATCATCCTATATCATCTTTTACTCTCTGATTCTATTGTTTACATCCATAATATTTTAAATAAAATTTAAAAATATGCAGCTGAGGGGTGCATGGGTGGCTCAGTGGGTTAAAGCCTCTGCCTTAGGCTCAGGTCATGATCTCAGGGTCCTGGGATCGAGTCCCGCATCGGGCTCTCTGCTCAGCAGGGAGCCTGCTTCCCCCTCTCTCTGCCTGCCTCTCTGTCTACTTGTGATCTCTCTCTCTCTGTGAAATAAATAAATAAAATCTTAAAAAAAAAAAATATGTAGTTGAGGGGCTTCTGGGTGGCTCAGTAGATTAAGCGTCCAACTCTTGATTTTGGCTCAGGTCATGATACTGGGATTGTGAGATTGAGCTCTGTGTGGGCTCCACACTGGGCATGGAGCCTGCTTAAGATTCTCTCTCCCCTCTCTCTCTGCCCCTCTGCCTGGACATTCTCTCTCTTCTCTTTCTCTCTCCTTCTCTAAAAAAAAGAAAAAAACTAAGTACTTGAAAAAAAAACCCAGGATATCTGTCAGTGTTTCTAATTACAGAGAATTACATTTAATGCATAAATTTCAACCAGAGCAGAATTTTTAAAGGTATAAATGACAGAATCAAGAGAAGACCTAAAGAAACACATTATAGAGTGAATATTCAAGAGAATTCCAGGGACACACTATTAGAACTATTCCACAGAGATAATTTCTCTTTTCATCTTTATAAAGACATAGAATGTATATACTTATAATTAACTCATTTAAAGTATGAATTCATTCATGTTTTTAATTATATGCATATAATTGACAATTGATCCACATTACTCATTAGCAATCATTTCTTGTCCTCATCCCCTCAAACCCTAGCCACAGACAGCCACTGATCTACTTTCTGTCTCTATAGATTCACATATTCTGGACAATTTATATGAATTAAATGATAGGGCATGTGGTCTTTTGTGACTAGCTTCTTTCATTTAGCATGATGATTTCTAGGTCCATCCATGTTGTAACATATGTAGTTATGTTACCAGGCCCCCAAGACTAAATTCTTGTGTCTCAATGTCATAAAAAAATGAACGCTAAACTCAAGAAAATGAAAACAGGCAGTGTGTATTAATGTAATGTAATGTCACTCCCCAAAGGGGTAGCATGCAATGCTTATAAAGGGACTTTTCCATAGGGTGAGAAACAGGGAGAGGAAAACTGTCCTTCAGGCCACATTCATTGTCTTATGGTCCTTATTTTTTAGTAGACACAAGACAGTCACAGGATGCCTTTTTTCATGGTCAACATTCCTTCAGGGCCCTTGGAAAATAGAAATACTTGTGTAAGCAGGCTTTAAATTATTGATTTTAATTTTGCCCAGACAACCATTACTCCCTGATGGCTGTTATCTCCTTTGCTATCTTCCCCAGAAAGAAGTATTTATCTCTAAGCATATGGAAACTTTTAACCCTTGCCTCAGGGTTTTCAGGTGTTAAGTCCCTCTTACCTTCCTTTATACTGTCTTAGTTACATTATCTCCTTTCATTTCTGAATAATGTCCCATTGTATAGAACATTTTGCTTATTCATTCACCAGTGGATATGCTTTTGGGTGGTTTCTACCTTTTGGTATTATAAATAATACTGTTATGAATATTGGTGTATAAGTTTTTACATGGATATATATTACTAATACTCTTAATATGTATCTCAGACTTGGGTTGCTAGATCACATGATGACTCTATATGTTTTACCTTTTGGAGGAACGGCCAAAAATTTTGCAAAATAGCTGCATAGTGGGGCGCCCGGGTGGCTCAATGGGTTAAAGCCTCTGCCTTTGGCTGGGGTCATGATCTCAGGGTCCTGGGATCCAGCCCCACATCGGGCTCTCTGCTCAGCAGGCAGCCTGCTTCCTCCTCTCTCTGGGTGCCTCTCCGCCTACTTGTGATCTCTCTCTGTCAAATAAATAAATAAAATCTTTAAAAAAAAAAATTGCTGCATACTTTTCCATTCCCACCAGTAGGGTTTGAAGGTTCCAATTTCTCCACATCTTCCCTAATATTTGTTATTATCTGTCTTTTGATATACAGCCACCCCATCTCATTTTGGGGGATTGCTTTACATTTCCCAGATTGTTGTTATTGTTCAGCATCTTAACGTGCTTATTAGCCCTTTGTGTATTGTCTTTGAAAAAAATGGCTATTCATATTTTTTGCCCTTTTTTGAACTGGCTTACTTCTTTTTAGTTTTGAATTGTGGTAGTCTATCATATATTCTGGATATTCGTCCCTTATTAGATACATGATTTGCAGATGTTTTCTTCTATTCAGTGAGTTGTATTCACATTCTTTGTGGTGTCCTTCAAGTTAAACTTCTAAAAAATTTTGAAGAAGTCCACTTTATGTAGTTTTTCTTTTGTTGCTTTGGTGTCATATCAAGAATCAAGAATCAGTTGCCTACTTCAAGGCCACAAAGATGTGCATCTATTTTTTTCCTAAGAGTTTTATAGTTTTAGTTCTTTTTTTTTTTTTATTGTGTTATGTTAGTCACCATACAGAACATCATTACTTTTTGATGTAGTGTCTCATGATTCATTGTGTGGTATAACACCTAGTGTGCCATGTAATCTGTGCCCTCCTTAATACCCATCACCGGGCTTACCCATCTCCCCATTTCCCCTCCCTTCGAAAACCCTCAGTTTGTTTCCCGGAGTCCATAGTCTCTTATGGTTTGTTTCCCACTCTGATTTCTCCCAAGTAAATGAATTAAAATACTGGGTAGGACAAAATAGATAAATAGATATATAGATAGATTGATATAGATAGAGATGTTGGTATAGTTGTTGATATATGATTGTCAGAGTTTCTGAGATAGTGTTTGCAAATGTTAAAGAGCTTAAATAAATATTGTAATGAAAATGCTGATTTAGAAGAACTCAGATGATAGCATTGGAAGCTTTTTAAAAGAAAACAATTTACATGTATAAATTATACTTATGGTATGTATAAGCTATCTTATTTAGGGTTATTGTAATTTAAAACAAATTTCCAAAAGGAATACTGTACAAGAATGCAAAAGTGCTCCTTTATATCTGTTTCTTTCTTTTTTTTTAAAAAAGATTTTTATTTATTTATTTGACAGAGAGAGAGATCACAAGTAGGCAGAGAAACAGGCAGAGAGAGGGAGAATCAGGCTCCCCGCTGAGCAGAGAGCCCGATGGGGGACTCGATTCCAGGACCTTCAGATCATGACCTGATCCAAAGGCAGAGGCTTTACCCCACTGAGCCACCCAAGCACCCCTTTACATCTGTTCCTTAACTGAAGTTATTTATTACAATTTGAAGTACATTTAGTATTATCTCAGTTGCTGTCCAATTACTTTTTAAATGGGTTAAAATAAAATGTTCTATCATACAATTCAATAATTTGAATTATTTTCTGTAATTGTTATAGTCAAAACTCTCAATAAAATCTCATGATGAACTTTAGAGAAAGTAATCTCGGTACAATAAATATTAATGTACTTGTGGCAAGTCAACAAATATTCAAAAAGATTATGCAGCAAATTCACTAAGTAAGATAAAGGACTAAAAGCAAGTGGGTTTTTGAATAGGAGTATTATAATTTCTTTCCTTTTACCAGTTAACCTTGGCTAATTTTAGTGTGTATGTGTATATATATATATATAAAGATATATAAGAACATACATATATCTTTCTTCTCAGCACAACTTTTTTATTTTATACCATGCTGATGAGGTTTTAGAATATAAGTGAGGTTCAGTGGGGTGAAGTCTGGAGCTGACAACCAAGAAAGAATTCTTGAGACGTCTTTGGTGCAAGATGGTGGTTTATTAAAGCACAGTGACAGAACCTGTGGGCAGAAAGAGCTGCTGCCCAGGTGATCCCAAGGAGTGGCTGATTATATACTCAGGAGTTAGGGAGGTGAGGACAAAGGGGGTGTTCAGAAGGGCTGTTATATGGTAAAGAAGACTCTCAGGATACTAGATGCCTGGTTATTGTCAAGCCAAGTTGTGTTTTTTTTTCTCTAATGGAGTACCAGCATAAGGACAGTTGGGAGTCTTCTTGAAGTTAGGCTATTGGAAATCACTAGGACATTTGTAAACTGAGGGAGACTCCTGTCCTGCAAGACCGTGATCTCTGTTAGTTAACCATTTGTTCTTCCTCTAAGGCAGCCAGGAGTGCCTGAGGAATATCACACACATGTCACAAGGGGGGTGGGGGGGGAAGGTGTAGGGTGCCATCTTCTGCTTTGTCCTTAGCTAGCCTTTTGCTCCCTCATCAATGCCTCTACGTGTTGTAAGAGTCTGTAGAACTTGGTGGTTCCTGGCATAGATACTGAAGCCACAACTTCTTCTTTCAAACCCGTGTCAAACCTCAGTATTGTTTAAAATCACTTAGGTTATATAACTTACCTCTACGATATTCTTTTTAATTTCAAATCTGGAATATAAATAAATTTATCTGATAAAGGAACAAAAAAAAATAGTCTTGTTGGAATCTAGGACTGAGAATTTAATGGAAACCACAATTGGCAAAATGAACTGTACCATTTTTCACAAAACGGAAAACCTGTGCCAAGTCAAACTGTGATCACAGACTAAGCCAAAATTCCTTTAGTGTCAGTTTGTATGGACACATACTTTTTAAGGCAAGACCATATACATATTTAAATGACTAACTCTGCATAGAGTCATGTGTTCTAAAATAAGGCTACTGACTATTCCAGTAATTCACCTAGTTTACAATTCTTTTTTTTTTTTTTTTTTTTTTTAGGTTTTATTCATTTATTTGAGAGAGCGTGCACACGTGCACTAGCCAGGGCAGGGGGGGCAGAGGGAGAAGCAGACTCCCTGCTGATCCTTGGGATCATGACCTGAGCCTAAGGCAGATGCTTAACCAACTGAGCCACCCAGGCATCCCAAGAGTTCTGATCAATACTTGCCAACATCATCCTCTGGCAAACTCTAGTTTTCAAAATGCTGTAAGTCTGTTCTCTAATTCCCTCTTTTGAGATGTCCCATAGTTCATAGGTGGTTTATTCTCCTTGGCTACAACAAGTTAATAAACCTAACTTTGTGTGACTACAGATGTGTTCATACCAATCTTTAGCCAGTAGACTTAAATGTTTCTCCCACAGTTTCTTTATCTGTAAATCAGGGATTCAGTATTTCACATAAATGGTTGTTGTAAGAATTGGTTGAGATGATACATACGTGTTATCCTTAAGTGACCACTTTATGTTTCCTTTTAGTCTCTACCTTTTATTACTTATATTCTCTCAATATCTCTTGTCTCAAAACATGTTCTGAATAATTCCATGACAAAAATACATTAACACCGGGGTGCCTGGGTGGCTCAGTCATTAAGCATCTGCCCTTGGCTCAGGTCATGATCCCAGCCAGGGTCCTAGCATTGAGCCCCACATTGGGCTCCCTGCTCGGCAGGAGGCCTGCTTCTCCCTCTCCCACTCCCTCTGCTTGTATACCCTCTCTGGCTGTGTCTCTTTCTGTCAAATAAATAAATAAAATCTTTAAAAAAAATACATTAACACCTCGGAAATAAATAGGAGTGAGTTAAACCAATAAGATGACATTCAAAAGTAATTTCCTCATCTTAAATATACTTTAGAAGACTTTCATTCTCTTAACATTTAAATAAACTTAAAGCCAAAAAAAATAAATGAAAAATAATCTGACAAACTTAAGCTCTCTTCATGTGTTACTTCTCCTCTTTGTTACACTTCTACTCTTTGTGCTGTGGAGTGACTATTTCCTGGATAATGATGGAAAATTAAACATTTTAATTCTTTTGCTTCTACTTGTCACTTGATCAAGTGGTAGAACTTTCTGTTTCAACAAGTCAATTTCTATAATTTCTATGGACTTGATCAAAACTTATTTCTCCTTTTCTATATTCATGCTATTGTTTTTGAGGGTTTACAAAGATAAATGCTTTCTATACATTACCCCTTAGAATACTTACAAAGATTTTTATGAATTTAGAATTATGTGGCTCAGAAAAAATTAGTTATTTGCCCAATATCCATATCAAATTACGGAACTGTGATGATTCAGTCACAATTCTCTTATGACTCTCTGCTGTGTTGTCTGGGATGAAGCATATCAAATCCCAGCTGAACCATACTCAGCACCCCACAATTGCATACTTGATGTTTCAATTTGAAGATCCTCTGCATAAGTAAGGTTTGAAATAATTTGTCTTCTTTCATGTAAATATATGCTTTCTCTACATTTTCCTTACTAGTATACCATTCACACCTATTTGCTATTGTAGAAATTACGGAGAGCTATGGTAAACTATATTTCAAATGCTTTAAAATTACTTCCTTGATTATAAAAAAAATTTAATTTTAATATTTGAGACTTGAGTATAGCAAATGTTACCATGTCCTTATCATTTAAAAATAAGTTTAGGAGCGCCTGGGTGACTCATTTGTTTAAGTGTCCGCATTTGGCTCAGGTCATGGTCTCAGGGTCCCAGGATCAAGCCCCGTGTTGGGCTCCCTGCTCACTAGAGAGTCCATTTCTCCCTCTCCCTCTGCCCCTCCCACCTTCTTCATGCTCTCTCTCTCTCTCAAATAAATATATAAAATCTAAAAAAATAAAAATAAATTAAAAAATAAGTTTAAAAATAAGTTTCAGCTATTATTTTCCCCTTCAACATAAACAAAAATAAAAGAAATAATATGGAATTAGACCTGCAAAAGTTGCTAATTGTTACAACACACACACACACTTATACACACACACAAATTCAAACATGAAGACAAACTTATTTACAAGACAAAGTAAGTGTGTATAATATTATTAAGGTAGTTTACATATAAAACATTAGAAACAAATGCATGTTTAATGGTCATGCAGTTTATTGAAGGAAAATAAGCACAAATATACCACAACACCAAGGTTTTATAACATCAGAAAATTAGTTTGCAAGAGGACATTTACCTAATTATTCAGGGTTTCAGAATTACTCCTATATATGTCACACTTTTTTTGGCCTTCAGAGGTTCATTCCTATAGGTATTAACTACTTTAAATTTTTAGCTACCAAAGGGAAAGAAGGATTGAAAAAATCTTTCTGAAGAGTTGGAAACTTTTGAGTAAATTGGAAATAGACGATAAATTAAGGTAACTAAAAATGTCCTCTCACATGACACATCTTACATTCATCAAAGAAATATGGAAAGCAGGAAAACATTGACACAGTCCCTTTCCGTCCGCTGAACTAGGGGCTTTAAAAAATCACTCCTTCTATAGCCCACCAAAAAGAGAGAAATCTGTAGGCTTATACACATAAGAAAACATTAGACTTATTCTGATCTTAAAAACCATGGAGGACTCCTAGAAGATAAGATAGGAGAAAACCTAGATGACCTTGGTATGACCATAAATATTTAGATATCGCACCAAAGGTATGATTTATGAAAGAAAAAAAATTGATAAGCTGGACATCCTTAAAATTAGAAGAAACTCCTGCTCTGTGAAATACAATGACAAGAAAATGAGAAGATAAGTCACATGCTAGAAAAAAATATATGCGCAAGGCATGTTTGATAAACGATCATTACCCAAAATAGACAAAGAACTTTTAAAACTCAAGTAAGATAGTGAATAACATGATTAAAAAATGGGCCAAAGACCTTACCAGACACCTCATCAAAGAAGATATAAAGACAGTAAATAAGCATGTGAGAAGATAATCGGCATCATGGCATCAGGGAAATGCAAATTAAAACAACAATGAAATACCACTACACACCTCTGATCAAAATTCAGACACTGACAATAAATGTTGGCAAATATGTAGAACAATAGGAACTCTTATTCTGGTGGGAATACATATGGTGGAGACACTTCGGAACGCAGTTTGCAGGTTCTTACCAACCTAAACATACTTTTACCATAGAACCCAACGGTCACACTCCTTGGTATTTACCCAAAAGACCAAAGACTCATGGCCACAGAAAAACTTGTACACAGATGTTTATAACAGCCTTAGTCATGATTGCCATATCTTTGAAGCAACCAAGATCTCCTTTTTCAGGTGAATGTATAAATAAACTTTGGTACAGGGATGCCTGGGTGGCTTAGCTGGTTAAGTCTCTGGCTCTTGATTTCAGTTCAGGTCATGATCTCAGGGTGGCGAGATGAAGCCCAGTGTGGAGCCCCACATCAGGCACTGCTCAGCAGGGAGTCTGCTGAGGATTCTCTCCCCCTGCCCTCCCACCCCTCTCAATCACTCTCTCTCTTTCAAATAATAAATAAATAAATCTTTATAAAAAAATAAAATAAACTTTTGTACATCCGGGCAATGGAATATTATTCAGTGCTTAAAAGAAATGAGTTATCAAGCCCTGAAAAAACATGAAGGGATTTTAAATGCATATTACTAAGTGAAAGAAGCCAATCTGAAAAGCCTACATACTATATAATTCCAGATATAGGAAATTCTTATTCTGGAAAAGGCAAAACTATGGAGACTGTAAAAACATCAGTGAAGGAAGGGATGAACAGGCAGATCCCACGAAATTTTAGGGCAGTGAAAATACTCTGTATGATATCCTAATGATAGCTATATGTCATTATACATTTGTACAAATCTATAGAATATACAGTACTAAGAATAAACCCCATTGTAAACTATGGACTCCAGGTGATAATGATCCTCAGTGTAGGTTTATCGATTGTAACAAATGTACGACTCTGATGGAGACTATAGATAGATAATGGGAGAGGTAGGTTCTGTGTGTGGGGCGGACACTGGGTATATGGGACACCTGTACCTTCCTCTTAATTTTTCTGTGAATCTAAAACTGCTCTTTATTTATTTTTTAAAGATTGTATTTATTTATTTGACAGAGAGAGAGAGATCACAAGAAGACAGAGAGGCAGGCAGAGAGAGAAGGGGAAGCAGGCTCCCCGCTGAGCAGAGAGCCTGATGCGGGGCTTGATCCTAGGACCCTGAGATCATGACCTGAGCCAAAGGCAGAGGCTTTAACCCACTGAGCCACCCAGGCGCCCCTAAAACTGCTCTTTAAAAAGCCTTTATTTTTAAAAAATCAGTTAGAGAAAGATCTTCACTTGTATACTGAAATTAAACTTTACTAACTAAACAAAAAAACTATTGTTTAGATTAGTCTTACAGTCTAGATAACTGGCATCAGCTTTAACTCTAGATTTGCTTATACTACTATTTAAAATAACTGTAGTTAGCTGAAAGAAAAGCCATAGCTAACACAGTCTAGAAAATCCCTGGACAATACAATCTTTTGGAAGTCTGCTATTACAAAGCCTCAAAGGATTTCCTAAATTGAAATGAAAGTAGGAAGGGACAGGAATGTGAATCTTGTCAAATTCTCACTTGGGGGAAAGGATCAATGTTTCTACAAATGCTAAGCTGTTCATGAGGGAGAAACTAATACTTCAACAAATGCTCCCTTGCTAGGACATGGAAACAGTTTCATTTAATTCTCTAGGGATTCTGCCCCATAGTAGAGAAATAGAATATAGAATGAATCTTAATTGATCTCCTCATACAATGTTAAAATTGGTCTCTATATTCCTGAAGCCAGACAGCTTTTGTAAGCAGGTTGTGAAGACTGTAGATACATCCTCCCAGACCACAAACCACTGCCTTAGATCTAGCCAAAGAAAAAATTAACCTGAACAATTATAAAAGTTGCTGTTAGCAGTCACAACAGCAACAAGAGTAATAGTCTCTGGTATATAATTTTAAAGGAAAGTGTCTAGAAATAAGAATTCATACTGCATAAAAAAACATAAAAATTGTTCAATTTTCCTTCATGAGCTACTTATACTGAGGACACAGCCTGCCTCAGTTTACAAAGGGGGCACTTTGACATTGGTTCTCAAATCTTTGGTCTCATAATAACTTTATATTTTTAAAAATTATTGGGAGTCCCAAAGTGTGATTTTATATTGATAATATTGTCAGTATTTACCATTGCATAAGTTAAAACCGAGAAAATTTAAATATATTTATTTTTTAGGCATTTAAAGTAACCATAACCAGCACAATGAGAGGATAACATAAAATATAATAGCTTATGAAAGAAATTAAGAGCATCAGCAAGAAAATGTCATTGTTTACAATTCCATAAATTTCTAATGTCTGTAATAAAGTTGGATTCTCGTATCTGTTTCTGCAGTCAATTTATTGCAGTATGATATTTTGTTTCAAATATATAAAGAAAATTGGCTTTGTACAAATATGAAATTGAAAAATAAAAAAGTATTTCAACAATCTTTTCAGATATTCATAGATACTGATACTCTACGAACACTCAAAAAGTAGTCTCCTAAAGGATATTTGCCAAGTGACATCTTTTAAAATATACCAAATTTCATTAGATTAAATTTCATCAGTTCATCTTGTACTTTAATGGATCTTTTATCCAGTCATGATTTTGTAAAATTATTCTTTGATTCTTTTGGAAATATTGGTTCACTTAATATTGCAGTTCTTCTAAATTTGATATATTTTATAACACAGTATTAAAAATTCACATTTGTTAATAACACCAGTGTCATCAGGAAAAGTAAATACTGGGACGCTCTCAAGCTCACAGTGACAGATACAAGTTTTCAAAATTCTAATTCTCAAATGAAAATTAAAATTTTGTTATCAGCACAAAGTGTTTTTTCATTAATATTATAAGTTAACCTCATTTTTAATGTATGCATATACTCAGATCTGGATAATCATTGTTTGACTGTCAGTGATTCTTGCAAGGAAAAAGTGGTATTCTATGATAAAAGCTATGTTATGCTTTACCTTAAGATAACTATTATACTGCAGTAAGCAGCAGAAATGCTTTTTGCATACTATACATTTCAACATACTGAGTATTAAAAAAAATGTTTACTCAAGGGTCTAGATTTAATAAAATTAATAATTTTACTGCTTCATCAAGGATATTATTAAGTGAAACTGCAGCACTATGCACAAAACCTTTCAATTAGCAAATCTGAATTTTCTAATAACTAAGGGCAAAGCAAGGGTGAATATAAAGAGCTAAGTGTATTATACTAGTAAACAGAAAACATAGTAGAAGCTGTTGCACGGACATTGTAAGGCCCATTAATCATAATGAATAATGTAAGTGTAACCTTCATTTGTGTTGTATTTTGGTTTGAGCTGCTTATCTCAGTTTTGGCCAATCCAATTTACTTGAAATTATTCTGTGTTGGTTGAGTCTGGGACATTGCATTCAGAGGTTGCATAAAGTAGGTGAGAAAAAGATTATGAATTTGCTGTCCTCTACAAACGTCTGCCTCAAGGAAAATAGATTATGGTCTTGAAGTATACTTGAGCTTTTCCTTTAATATTAAGAAGCATTTCTACCAGCAAGCAGCTCCACAGTGGAATTTCTACCAGAGTACTGCAGATTTTATAGAATGTTTTGCCTCTCAGCCCATGTATAGATCTATACTTCCACGCAAAAATATATAAATAAATAAATAAAATAGAGGCCAGAGGCTAAGCACAATTCAGAGCAAAATAGGGAATGCCATATGAATCTAAGTAAAAGTGAAAAAGAAGAAAGAAAAATTCACACCCATGAGTGTCAGTAGATACCAGACAATTCCCCACATGATACTTCTCAGTTTATTTGCAGTTATTTTTCCAGACTTGCATTCTCTGAAGCCAGCAGGTTGGTGATGCTTGTTCTCCCTCTGCCATCATCACTGCTGTTTTAGCCCCAGGTTGCTTAACTTCCTTCTCACCATAGTAAAGCAATAGCAATCCAAGTAATCCTAATCATCCTAAAACAACGGTAACAATAACAATGTAATTAAAATAGAGGGGCACCTGGGTGGCTCAGTGGGTTAAGTGTCTGACATTCGGTTTTGGCTCAGGTCATGATCTCAGGGTCGTGGATTGAGCCCCACATTGGGCTCTGTGCTCAGTGCAGAGTTTGCCTGAGATTCTCTCCCTCTCTGTCTCCCTCTGCCCCTCCCCCCACTCACTCTCTCTCAAATAAATAAATAAATAAATAATAAACAAATCTCAAATAACAGAAAACCAACCTGTATCAGATTCTTTCCATAGACCCCATTACACCTCTATAAAGAGCAGGAGACATTTGGTATAATAATTCATTTTTCAAACTATTTTCTTCTTAATGTAAATATGCTATCTGAATGCATATGTCAGTGCAAGTTGAATTAAATGTGTTATAACCATTCCCTTTCAGAATCCAATGAAATTTTAAAATAAAAAGTGAAAATCAGTTTCTCTTTGTTTCACAAATAATTTAAGATATTTATATTTTTCAGTTATTTTTATGATAGAAAATAGTAAAATTTGTAACAGTACTGGATCTAAATGTGATATTTAAAGACAATGTCCCTTATTTGCAGTCAATTCAATCACTATAGTATAAAACTAAAAAATAATGTTAAACAATAGAGACAGATATGGTTGATGTGATAAAAATTACATTCTGACCCACTACACTTTCATGTGTTTCAAAAATAATTTATATTTAAACTAGCTTTGGGGTCCTGGGATGGAGCCCCATGTCGGGCTCTCTGCTTAGCGGGGAGCCTGCTTTTCCCTCTCTCTCTGCCTGCCACTCTGCCTGCTTGTGATCTCTCTCTCTCTGTCAAATGAATAAATAAAATCTTTAAGAAAAAAAAAAAAGTATATTTAAACTAACTTTAACTTACGACTAGAATAGTAGCCTCAAATTTCTTTAAACAAATCTACCATCATGGATGACAAGCAGTCAAATTAATTTTGAAAGCTAAACTTTTCCTTGAAAAAGAAAGGCAGGGTTATCTAAAATAACTTTTAGAAAAGCACTTTAGGGAAAGTATATGAAATATTGATTCTATTTACACATTAATGTTTATTACCATAGTATAATATTTTCAGATAAAAACCTGATAAATAGAATAGCTAACCAAACATTTTAATAGAATTCACGTAGATATAATTGTATAATAAATAATATTTTTAAAATGTCCCTACAGGTATTAACTTTAGCAACCAAATGATTAAGTGTTAAAAAATATCAAATAGCTCTAAAACAAAATGAACTCTACTTATAAAAATGGAAGGATTGCCAGTCTACCTCAAAATATTGGCATCTTAACGCTAATATTTTTTTCCATATAAACCATGGAATTTTTGTGAAAACATGCTTGGCCCTTATTATTGGAACAGCTTCCAGCTGACACTGATTTCAAACACATCTGGACAGTAGCCTACCTACATCAGATTTTTCAACTTGTATTGGTTGTTCCATAAGTAGAAACCAGAGTGGTACCAGATAGTATATTATACTCTCAACGATAGCAGTCAGAGAATTCAGCAAGTTCAAGAAACAGAATTATGTGCTATAATACTGTGATTATAAGAGATATATATTTGGTCTTCCCATTTCTGGCAAGAGCTTTGAAAACCCTTGTAATTTTCTAAGTGAGGAGAGCAATATAGGTGTCTTATGTTAATGAGGTAACTTTGGGACCCCTCCTAGGGCTGGGGACTGGTTGTCAGTGGAGCCAGCCTTGGAATTAAAGGTTTGGAATATTCAGGTCCATCCCTCTGACTTCCATGGTGGGGAAAGGGGCTGGATGACTTAATCAATCATGCCTATGTAATAAAGATTCCATAAAAACCCAAGAGGACAACGTTTGGAGAGCTTCCAGTTTAGGGAACATACAGAGATTTAGGGAAAGTGGTCCACTCAAAGAGAGCAAGAAAGCTTTGAACCTTTTCCTCATCCCTTGCCGTATATGTCACTTCATTCTGCTGTTCCTGAGTTCCATCCTTTTATAATAAACCAATCATTCAATAAGTAAAATGTTTCTTTGAGTTCTGTGAGCCATTCTAGCAAATTAATCAAACCAGAGGAGGGGGTTCATGGGGACTACTGATGAATAGCTAGTCAAAAAGAAGTACAGGCAACAACCTGGACTTAATGACTGATATCTGAAACCAGAAGCAGGGGTCCTTGGAATTTCCGATTGATAGGTCAGAAGTGCAGGTGATAACCTGGGCTTTGGACTGGCATCTGAAGTGAGTTGTGGGGGCAGTCTTGTGGGATTTCATGCTATCCCCAGGGGCAGGTAAGTGTCAGAATTGAATTGAATTGTAGGATATCTAGCTGATGTCCAAGAATTGCTGTTTGGTGCTGTGGGAAACCCCCTTCTCCGTGTTGCAATTGGGTTCAGGAACCCAAAAGATGTACCAACTTCTGTAACATGCTTTGAATGGCTAGGGTACAGAATACTATCCTGAAAAAAGAAACTTTGAAAGTTGCACCAATTACACAGGATCAGATAATTGAAAAAATTCAAAAGCCTCTAATGTATACTGATATAAAGCTTTTTGTGCAGCAGCAGAAAGTAAGATCAGGCTACCAATGAGGGTCTAAGAATTCTATATGCAGGCCCCCAGGCTCCTTTGTCAGTCATAAAAGATCTGTTTCATCTTGATGACAAAAAGATACTTGTAGGAATTGTGGTTTCAAGGGGGCCCAGGCAAAAATTTACAGTTGTGCCTTTAACCCCTTTGATCCTATAACCAATCCAGTTTGTGTAATCTGTTTTGTTTTGCTGCTTTATTGCTATGAAAGTTATCACTGATGACTCCTATCCCGGACTCCTACTCTTACTGTTACCTACTTAAAAAAAACTTTTGAAATTTACCTTGGTAGCAAACAAACTTACATTACCAACTCTGTAATGAACTTTCTCTTCTTTTCTGCACTTTTTTTGTTAGCTATCTTTGCCCAAGGGAGTTTTAAACATGGTTCTCTCTCCTCGAATTTCTGACCAATAGCCATAAAAAGAATGAAATCTTGCCATTTGCAATGACATGGATGGAGCTAGAGAGTATTATACTAAGTGAAGTAAGTCAATCAGAGAAATTTCAATCGTGTGAGATATAAGAAACAAAACAAATGAACAAAGGGAAAAAAGAAGAGAGGGGCAAACAGATTGTGAACTATAGAAAACAAACTGATGGTTACCAGAGGGGAGGTGGGCAGGGGAATGGGTTAAATGGGTGATGAGGATTAAGGAGTGCACTTGTTCTGATGAGCACTGGATGTGGTATGGATTATTGAATCACTATATTGTACACCTGAAACTAATATTACACTGTATGTTAACTAACTGTAATTTAAGTTAATTTTTTTTAAAGAATATAAAAAAAAACAACTTCAGAAAGAAAGTGAAAGGATAACTGCATATCTTGCTACTCAGCCTAAAACTTTCCTCTTCTCCATTTCTTTATGCACTTCCCATCTATTTGCTTCTACTGTTTGATATTATAGGAAGATCCAATTCAAAAAAAGACTAATCTAAATATGTTTTGTCAGTACAAATCTTCAGTTCTTTATAAATTTAAGTTTATATGTAGTTGAATTAACCAATATGAAGTTGAATATAATGTTCTTCAGTATTAGAATGGAATATATGATCATTTAAGATCCTGCCATTTGTATTAATATATAATTTTTTCTTTCCTTTTAATTTTCATTTACTTTGACTCTAAAAACAAAACTGAAACAATTATTCCATAACATAAAGATGAATTACGGAAACCCATATAGTCAGATATTGCTACCCTTTTCTTGAAAATATGCTGTAAAATAGATCTATAGATATATTGATTTTGCACATGCTGATACGTTTTCAGCGATATAGACACACTCATGTTTGTGGGAGGAGAATAATTTAATATTCCTAGAAAATATAAAAGTCATAAAACCAAGTTTTCAATACTGACAGTACAGAGGCTAATTTTGTTATACATATTTATCCATTTTATGCATGAAAATAAAGATTTCATCACACAAATAGAATGTGACATTGTATGCATAAATTCATGTTCTATGCTTCAGCTATAAATTGTGATTCAGTGTGAATGTTTCAGAAAAACTAATTTCTAATTACATATATTTACATTTTATTACTACAAACTTATGCATAAGTGATACTATTACATTGAACTCTTGAGGTGATTAGAAAAGTATATATATAACAAAATTAGTAAAAAAAAAAACAAAAAATATAAAAATCATGTAAATTATCCACAAGTCTACCACAAGTTGAAGTTTGTGTGTAGTTTTGTGGCATGAGTAGGTGGGCACACATAAACTTGAGAATACCAAGTTTGTTAATGTAAATTATATCATGAAATTATATCATGACCTTTTTTCTCATACAATTAAGATTTTTTCAATGACATGTTTTCTATAGCTTCCCTATATAATAGCCTATGAAGTTCTATGATGTGTTTACTTCATCAGTATATCCTCATGAATTGAAAGGGCTTATCACACAGGAATTGCTTGATAAGTAATATTTGAATAACAAAATAATACTAAAGAAAATTCAGATGTATGACATCTAGTGGTTTTTAATTTTTAAATAATATAAACTTTTTTGTGTAGAGAGTGTATGTAATTCCAATAAGTAAACTAAACGTGCTTTTTAAAAAAAATGGGGTTATATCCCTTCTCTTTCATTCATTCTTCATTTCATGGCTGCTAAAACTACCTTTACAATGTCAATGAATTTTTTTATCATCAAATATAAAACTCTTTTTATGCTTTTTTCCTACTAAAACATTTCGTATCACATAGCATATTGTGTATTTATATGTGCTTTTCTTTTTCTACTATATCGTTAGAAACTTAAGTTACTGCATAGAAGCCCCTTTTTTCTGATACTGATTTTTAGACCTATATATTTTCCTCTCAGTAGTGTTGTAGCTCCATCCCATACATTTTGATGTGCTGTGCAATTTTGTTTTCATTCTGTTCTAAATATTTTCAAGTTTCCATCATGACTTCTTCTTTGGCCAACAAGTTATTTAAAAGTTTGACATTTAATTTCCTATAAATATTTGAAGATTTTCTAAATTACCTTCTGTTGTCGATACCAAATTTAATGTTATTGTATTTAGAAAACAATCCTTTTAACTCCATCAGAACTTATTTTATTTCCTAGCATACATCTATTGTAGAAGTATTACATTTGGGTTTGGAAAAATGTATATTCTGAAGTCATTTGGTGGAATGTTACATATGAGTCAGGTTGAGTTACTTGACACTGTTTTTAAAATCTTCTGTATCCTTGCTAAATTTCTGTATTATCAGAATGTTTTGCTTTTCACATTAACTTCTTTTGGAATTTTTTTATTGATATGAAATAAGTTATCAGCGTATTTATTTTGAGTAAAGTCGAAATTTTTTTGTATTTTTAGGATATATAAATTTCACAAGAGTTTTCTATCTGTTTTGGCAATTTTGTATTTAATGTTCTCTGTCCATTTTCTTACAGGATTTTTGCTCTTTTTCTTCAATATTTAATGTCCCTATTATATGAAAGATAATAGCTCTTTATCTGTATGTTGCAAATACTTTCTTAATCTCTCATTTATCTATTTAGTGATGAAGCCCTCTGCCTCAAGGCTATAATTGTTCTGTCATTTTATGTAGCCACATTTTTTATTATTATAATTACTATTATTATTTTCTGTTTTTACTATTATTATTTTCTAACTGAAATTTCATCTCATATAATAATTGTATATTTCCGTATATCTATGATACTGATAAATTACTTAACATTTTTTCCTAGTACTTGTATATTTTAATTTTTTCCAAGGAAATTTCTGATGTTTGAAGTTCATTCCTGATGATGGTGAGGAATTGATCAAATTTTACCTTTTTTTCTGAATCGCTATCCAACTGTCAAAAATCTTTTGTTTAAAATGATATCTTAAAAATAAATAAACTGTTCATCTTTGTCATAAGGATTTGAGATAACATCTTATCTACTAGTTTCTTTGTATTAAGATAGATCTAATTCAATAGTTTTTATCATATTTCCTTAGCTTTTTGTCCTCTTCATGTGCCTGCAGCCCCAATATGTGTTCTAGAAGCTTTATGGATTTAAAATCTGTTAAGGCTAACCATGCCTCCTACCAACTCATAACTCTTTATTTTAGTATTTTCCTAACTTTTTTGTGTGTTTTGGTTTTTTTTTTTTTTTAAGATTAATTTATTTTAGAGGGGAGGGGAGGAGCAGAGTGAGAGAGAGAGAGAATCTCCCACAGGCTCCCTGCTGAGCGCAGAGCCTGCTTGGAGATCGGTATCATAACCCTGAGATCATGACCTGAGCCACAATCAATAGTCAGTTGCTCAACTGACTAAGCTACCCGGGTGCCCCGGTGCTTATTTTTAATAGGAAATTTAGCAATCCTTCATTTCCTCACCTCTAATAGAATAACCTGTCTCTGTATAACTTATTTTCCTCCAGATAGAATGCTTCTCTGTGGCTTCTAGATCTGGTCCCACTCACTTTCAAGTCCTTTCCCTGGAACCAGTGTTGTGGCTTACCAGTATGCCATTTTGGCATTCATACTGCACTTTTTCTTTCTAGGTCCAGGTAGAGTTTAAGCTCTCCTTTACTCTTTTGGAGAGTCTCTTGAGCCTCTTTTTTTTTTTCTACTCTGGGTAAATGGAGTCACAGTAGTAAACTGAAAGTTGGAGATCTTTTGGAATATATTTTTCTCTCTTCATGGGTAATTTGGATTTGCAGTATTTTCTGTCTTCTAGGAATGCTAAATTCATGGGCCATGTGTGATTTTTTTTTTCTTATCTTCATATATATATATTTTTTTAATTTTCACGGTCAAACTGCTATCATTATTTTCCCAAACTACAAGTCTGAAAAAGTAGCTAGACTTTTAAAATGGAGAACTATTTTAGGTAGATTATTTAGTTGGTTATTGCAGGTTTAATTTTAAATAAAATATGATGATGGTAAGTTGGGAACAGCAATAGAGATAGTAGTGACTGTGAGAGCTATTGTAGAGGTAAAATTGATTTCATGACAGATTAGGAAAGAAGAATTAGGTAGAAAGTAGTCACATGAGTTATTCATGGATAACTTACAAAATATAATAGACAAAAATCATATACTAAGAAATGATTCTAAAAAAACTGGATTATAGGAAGATACTTGTTAGTTTTTGATATATTGAATAATATGTGTTAACAATAATTCTAAAAATTATTTGAAGGTATTAATTTCAAATTAACCTCTATCAGTAAAAATGCATAATTTCTCTGCTGAGATGGTTTTTGTATCTGTGGATACATATGAACTTTCCAAGGGTAGTCAAATAAAATAACAATGAAAATGACCATTGATTTTAGTGATGTGGAAATATTCTGTAGTCCAAGACAGAGATATTTCAGAATTTTATGGAACCAGAAACAATAGCAAAGTTAGTCTGAGAAGTGATATATTGAAACGATAAGTTTGAATTTTAAAGAGATATAGAAAGAGTGAAATATACCAGAAACTACAGCCAATATGTTGGTGTGGAGATGTTAAGAAATGTTTTATTGTTTTTACTTCATGGCCATTTTACTACTCTATCATCAGGGTTTTCATTATTAAAGTTTTAGCACTGGGATGTCTGGGTGGCTCAGTTGGTTGATTTAACAGCTGCCTTAGGCTCAGGTCATGATTCCAAGGTCTTGGGATTGAGTCCCACAAAGGGCTTCTTGCTCAGCTGGGAGCCTGTTTCTCCCTCTGCCTGCAGCTCCCCCTGCTTGTGCTCTTGTTCTCTCTCTTTGACAAATAAGTAAAATCTTTTTAAAAAGTTTTAGTATTTTTATAACTTCAATAATTATTTTGGAAATAAATATTCCACTTTCTTTATTTGAACTTTTACATGCCCTTAGATTCACTTCTGGATCCAAATGTCCTTGGTGTCACCAATTCTGGAGTCTTTGGGGATTTTTTGCTTCATAATATAAATTGAGTTTTACTTTAATCAATGGCCAAATTAGGATTAAACTTTCCAGGTCTGCTAAATCATTTAGCATCCATCTGATTTCTTTTTAGGATCAAAAATTTTCTTGCTACTCTTTTCTCTTTTGTCCTTCAATTTGTGTATTTATACCCTTAGTATGTCATTATATTAGTATTGAGTAAGATTTCAAAAATGCCAAAAGTAAATATGTCTTCATTTAATCAACTTTACTGCAAATTTTTGTTTCTGAAATTATTCCCCAAATATAGTAGCACAGTTAATAACAGATTTTTTTGTAAATGTGCATTTCTATAAAATATCATAGATTAAAGTTAGTGATTTAACATATAAATTTGCTTTTTGAAATTGACTTTTTAAAAACTATCTACAATACAATATTTTACTAAAGAACATAACTAATGATTAGAATGGAAGAATGTACTGCAACATACTTTCTGATGATTCTTTTAGTTAATTCTCAGCCCAGACCCAAAAGATAAGACCAACAAAAGAAATCAAAAAGAAAGTAGATTGTAGGAAATACAAATAAGAGAAAAAGAAACATCACTGAGATGGAAAGCCATAAAAGAATAGAAGTAGGGGCACCTGGGTGGCTCAGTGGGTTAAGCCTCTGCCTTCGGCTCAGGTCATGATCTCAGGGTCCTGTGATCAAGCCCCACATCAGGCTCTCTGCTCAGCAGGGAGCCTGCTTCCCCCTCTCTCTCTGCCTGCCTCTCTGCCTACTTGTGATCTCTTTCTCTCTGTCAAATAAATAATAAAATCTTTAAAAAAAAAAAAGAATAGAAGTAATATATAAATCAGTCTTGTTTCTTTGAACAAAATAAACAAGGTAGACCAAACAATAGCTAACCTAATCAGAGATAAAGTGGAGAAATGATTAGTAAATATAAGATGGGAGATGAAAAGCAGATAATTATTGAAATTTAAAAATATTGATACCAAAATTATTAATACAAAAAAATCAAAGGTTAAATTTAAAATTGATTAATTAGACAAGAAGATGTTTAAATTGTATTTCTATTCTTTGTGTAGATAATGATAATATATAACCATTGGTGTATGAACAGATAATCAAAAAAGTATAGAGAAACAAATTTAAGAAAAAATACAGGGATGCCTGGGTGGCTCAGTGGGTTAAAGCCTCTGTCTTCAGCTCAGGTCATGATCTCAGTGTCCTGGGATTGAGCCTCGCATCAGGCTTTCCGCTCAGCAGGGAACCTGCCCTCCCCTCTCTCTCTGCCTCCCTCTCTGCCTACTTGTGATCTCTCTCTCTCTGTCAAATAAATAAATAAAATCTTAAAAAAAAAGCAAAAATACATTATATGATACATGAGGTAGTTTATATTAGAAGTATTATGCTATTTCCCTGATTTTGTGATGTTTGACAGTGTTGTGTACTTTAAAAATATATAATTTCTTGTCATTCATTCTCCTTCTAAATAAATATTTTGTACCAAATTTCATATTATTTTCCTGTAAATGATGCATAAAAATGTGTAAGCTCTTAGCCTCTCTATACTTAGAATTTCTGAATAAGTAAATAGATATAACAAGAACTATTCCAAGTCCTTTTATATTCATTATCTCGTTTATTATTTCCAGGAACCCAAAAAGACTATTAGTATTATTTGTCAAAACTAGTAGGTGATTAAGATTCATACCCATATTTACTTTGAATCAAGAGACCTATATACTATATAGACTTATTCTTCTTTCAACTTAGATTTGACATTATTGTGAGTACATTTCTTTCTTTTTTTCAATCTTGTATTCAACAAACATATTTAATGATGGAGGAAAGGCCTACCACTTATCCATACATCATGTGGTAACCATGTTATATCTTTTTGTTATGAAATAAAGCTCCATTGCTATATAAAAAAGCTTTTTATGTTTCTTCATAGAGGAATTTAAATGACTTCTATTCTAAAGGTATAACATCACAGAGTTATTACTACATCTGTATTATTATGACAAGGTGACTTGTTAATTTCTTTTTTATCTTCTAACTTTATCCTACTTTTTAATTATAAATATATTTTGTACCATCTTTTAAGGATCATTCTTATATGAAATAAACATAGTACTCTTTAAGACGTTGATCTATAAAACTCTGTGCAGAAAGATGACAATTCAAAATGTTCCAGGGGTTCCAGAGTGGCTTAGTCAGTAGGGCATCTGACTCTTGGTTTTGGCCCAGGTCATGGGCTCATAGATCCTGGGACCTGGCCCACACTCAATGGGGAGTCGGCTTGAGGATTCTTTCCCTCTGCCCCTCCCTTGACTTGCAAGCACAATCCCACACTACCTCTCTCTCTCTCAAATAAATAATCTTTAAAAAAAATTAAAAAACCAAAGTAGTCTTGTCAAAATATTTTAATTATTCACATATTTATTTTGGACCATTATTTTCCTAAAAATTTCTCTAAATTTCAGTAAGTCACAAAGATATTTAACATTTCAAAACAGTTCATTTTATTTTTCTTTATAATCTTCATGATAGCTTCATATGACTGATCTGAGCTTATTTTTTACATGTTTAAATTAATACTTCTTTTTACTGTCCTAATTGAAATCATACATTTTAGGCCTATGTCATAATTAATAGAATTAGAAATTTTTCCTGTATCCTGTACACTACTTTTGCTTTCTTGAGAGAGTCCTGCTTCTGTCTACCTTATTTTTATTCCATCTAAAAGTTCTCCACTGAAATGCATGTAGATATTAGTTGTTTTCTATAAGAGTCCTCATTTTAATTTTACTTTATTTTTATTTTTTTAAAGATTTTATTTATTGATTTGACAGAGAGATATGACAAGTAGGCAGAGAGGCAGGCAGAGGGAGAGGGGGAAGCAAGCTCCCCGCTGAGCAGAGAGCCCGATGCAGGGCTTGATGCCAGGACCCTGAGATCATGACCTGAGCGGAAGGCAGAGGCTTTAACCCACTGAGCCACCCAGGCACCACAGTCCGCATTTTTAGATACCTTCTGTATGTAGTTTCTTATTTTGTTTCTTCTGGAAGCACTTTTTTTTTTTTTTTAAGATTTTATTTATTTATTTGACAGAGAGAGATATCACAAGTAGGCAGAGAGGCAGGCAGAGAAAGAGGGGGAAACAGGCTCCCTGCTGAGCCCAGAGCCCATTGTGGGGCTCCATCCCAGGACCCTGAGTTCATGACCTGAGCCAAAGGCATAGGCTTTAACCCACTGAGCCACCCACGCGTCCCTGGAAGCATATTTTTATGTCATCTGTTTTTGTTTTTTTTTTCCTTTCTCTAAAAAGAGGAAAATTATGTTATTTTAGTTTTAGGTACTTTTTTATTTGATCCTATAATTATAGTAATCTCAGATCAAAATACCTTGCTTTTTAACATTTACATGAACTGTTCTGTTTTTCTAATCATTTTTATGTACCTAAAGATGTCATATCTTTAGATACATCATGCAATGTATTTTCAAATTAATTGATTTTGTTGTTTATTAAAAGACTATAAAATTTATCATTTCCTTTTTGTACACGATTGCATATGTGCCTGTGTTTGTGCATGCTTTCAGTTATGCAGACATTAATGTGAATAAAATGTGCAGAAGAAACTACCTCGGAGAACAGTAGCTAAGGAACCGTCTAATTTTCTATTGTCCTATTTAACAGAACCTAGCTTTGTACAGCAAATGGAGGTGATATGCCTTATACTTACCTTTATTTAACACAGACTTTAAGTAGACATTATATGCCAACCTATGAGTTACAGCAGTGAACAAGATAAAATGGAAATAATGTTTTATAAAATATTACATCATTTTAAACATTTAGTAATTTTTATCTAATCTTAAAAAAACTGAACATTTGTGCCAATAATAATAAACAGGCAAACCTGATAAGTGTTTTGGTAAATGAATTTTCATACAAGATGTGTCCTATAGGGGTGCCTGGGTCGCTCAGTGGGTTAAGCCTCTGCCTTCAGCTCAGGTCATCATCTCAGGGTCCTGGGATCGAGCCCTGGGAGCCTGCTTCCCGCTCTCTCTCTGCCTGCCTCTCTGCCTACTTGTGATCTTGTGATCTCTCTCTCTGTCAAATAAATAAATAAAACCTTAAAAAAAAAGAAAAGATGTGTCCTATAGAAAAGTACCTGGGTTTTGCTTCTGTAAATAATGACATTACTCCATGAATAATTAAAACTAAAAAAGCAAATCTTGAATATGAAACAATTTGAGTGAATCTCTGTAAAGCAGATACAAATAAAAATGCATCAGTAAATTAGTTCAAAATAAGTCAAAATATATTTTAATACATTATTTTACAAAGAGTAAATTCTTACATAATATCCTGATTTGACTGTTCCTTCTTTCCCCCCATTGATGCTTAGGATAGGTGGAACAAGAATCATTTGACAAAAGTCAAATTATTGTCTGACTTCTATTTTCTTTTATGCTTCTTCCTCTGAAATGAAATTTAGCATTGGTTCAGCCAAAAGAAATTGTGGATT
Organism: Potos flavus; assembly: GCA_028534135.1. Taxonomy (NCBI): domain Eukaryota; kingdom Metazoa; phylum Chordata; class Mammalia; order Carnivora; family Procyonidae; genus Potos; species Potos flavus. The sequence goes on along the minus strand of CM052883.1, from coordinate 22,773,102 downwards.
CTTCAATTTTCCTCTTACACATAATTTTTCAGAGTAATACATAAACATTTTTACAGCTGCAGTTTTCCTTTGATTTCATGGTCTAAAGATATTTGTTTCTCAAATTTCATAGTTCTTTCAACATCTTATGTTTGCCTTGCTTGGAAGCAAGTTCTTTATAAAGAATATAATTTATTTAGTTGGTAGGAATAGGGAGTGATGCATCTTCCTGAACATTAATTATATCAATTTACCTTATAGATTTGGACCAGAAATTGGGAGAAATTTCAAAGGGAAAAATTTTGAAGTTGATTTAAATAGACTGACATACCAAACTGTCTACTGCTCATTTTCCTTCCCAAATATCTCAGTTTATGACTCAGCTGCTCAAAATAATTTGCTTAATTAAATCAATGTTCACATACTCTATATATCCAATGTGCATATGGAAAGAAGAAATAGAAACAATATGCTTCAAATGAAATATTTTAAATAAAGTCCCATGCTAAATTTGATGTTAAGTATTTAAATATGTCTTTGTACTTTGCTTTAATTTTTTAAAGACCTCAGTTTAACACTTAAAGTGACATTAGAGTGACATGAGATATTGTTAGAGGGATAGTTCTGCATTATTTTTGTAATTTGCAGTTTATCCTACTTGAGATGTTTATTATTGTAGAAAGTACATATTTTTCTCTCCATTGTATGAACTGAAGTCAGATATTGATAATGACCGATAAATACATGGTTAAAGAGGCTACCTATGAAATTATGATATGTCCTTCAGGTAAATTCAATTAGCTATTTAGCTTCCAGGCATGTCATATCACCCTCTCCTAACTTAGATGGTCATGATTCTTCACTGGATTAATAAAATAATAAAATACATAGCTAACTTGAACATAAGTCCATACCAATAAGATGGAATACAGTATTCAACAAAATGGAAAAAAAAGGAATAAATGCATAAGAGATGAAACAAGAATCCATGGCCTTCAGAATTATTTAAGTGGCATATTTTTTAAAATATGAAATCTTATTCTGATTTGGATTGCTGTTCTGAGAATATCTGACCTATTTTCCACACTTTGAAAGTTCAAAATGTCAGAGATACATTCAATATTTGAAAATGCTAGTTTTTAGCTCCTAAGAATGAATATTTGGTAAGTGCTTGTTATGTACTAAGCTAAATTGAATTTATTCTGCTGAGACTGTGTTTTTCATATTATTTGACCTTTATTCATGTACAAAATGTTCTACTTTTTAACAAAATGAAATTTAATGAGAAAATTTTTTTAAAAAGTTAAATGGCATAAAAATTGTGAAAACATGATGTCAAAAAGTAAAAAGAGTTTATTTTAGAATAAATTTGCAGGTGCCAGGCTATCTAATGTTATAGCTTCATAAAATAAGTGCATTTTATGATATTTTGTGGCTCAAAAGTTTTTATACTCCACATGATTTTTTTTTTTTGCATTATAAAAATGGGACATAAGAAAATTTATTTATTTACCTTTTACATGAGTAAAATCAAAAGTGCATTTTGGATATAATGCAGCCAAATGAGTATTGAGAACTTTTGTTTGGTTTTAACAATAGGGATTTATTTACAAATTAACTGAAAACATATTTTAGTGTTACTTAGAATATATAAGATGAAGATGATAATAATAACGATAATGATAACAATAATTATTATTGTGAAATCCGGTAAGGTAATACATATATTTCTGATACAGCACTTGCTTACTGAGTGATAAACATTTAACAATTGTTCTTATTGGCATTATTATTAATAATGTGTCATTAGGAAGCAAAACCAGATAATGGCAGTTCTATAATCATGTCTACTACACTGATCACGTTGTCTGTTTTGTATGTCATTTATCACTGTTCCTTCACTTACCTAGAGACACTTCATTTCCCATTTTTGGAAATAGATCACTCTTTATATAAAACTTACTACGAGCATAACAAGATTTTTAAAAATAGTGGTTGGTTATGCAGATTTTGAAATTAGGCAAGTTAGAGATTTAAATATTGTCTTGGACACTTACTACCTGTTAACTTGGACAATTGCCTTAACTCTCTATTTCTTTGCACTTTCATCCATAAAATGGCCTAGTAAAGTAAAAGTCAAAGGTTTATTTTATGGGATCCAGATTCCATTACCCAACTAGATATCTCCATTTGGTTGCCCAATGGATACCAAAACTTAACAACAAATCTGCCAATGCATATACCATTTTTCTTTGTGTCTTGTTTCTCAAATTCCTCATATCAGTGAGATCATATGATAATTTTCTTTCTCTGATTGATTTATTTTGCTTAGCATAATACCCCCTAGTTCCATCCACCTTGTGGCAAATGGCAAGATTTCATTTTTTATTTGATACAACATCTTCTTTATCCATCCATCTGTACAACTGACTTTTGTATGCTGATTTTGTATGCTGCAACTTTACTGAATCGGGATCTTTAGGGTTCTCTGTATATCAACTTGCTTAACATTTTTAGTTTCTTCATTGTTAAATGGTGGTAATTAAGGTTATCAATAATCTCAGACTTTTGTGAGTGTTGAACGAGATAATTAATGCCTGTTGTATATTTAGTTCAGTGCCTACCTCAGCAAATACTCAAAAATTCTGGCAAATATCATTATTGTTTTTATCAGCTCTCAAATATTTTTAATAGGCATATCAGACCCATGCCCATACCACCAAATTCATACTCCAACAGTTCTCTCCCAGTCAAAACGGATTGCAGGTATTTAAGCAGAGGTTTGGAATGATTACATCCATATTTTATTAAGATCACTTCAGTTCTTTTTTTTTTTTAAAGATTTTATTTATTTATTTGACAGAGAGAGATCACAAGTAGGCAGAGAGGCAGGCAGAGAGAGAGGGGGAAGCAGGCTCCCTGCCGAGCAGAGAGTGATGTGGGGCTTGATCCCAGGAGCAGAGAGTGATGTGGGGCTCGATCCCAGGACGCTGAGATCATGACCTGAGCCGAAGGCAGAGGCTTTAACCCACTGACCCACCCAGGCGCCCCAAGGTCACTTCAGTTCTAATACAAAGAATGGTTGAAGTAGAATCCAGAGGTTGAATGCATGTGGAGATATTAGTTGGAAGGTGATAGCAGCATTTTTAATGGGAGAGGATGAGAAGCTGAAATATGAAAGTGCATCAGTGATTAAGAAAAATGAGTATATTTTAATAAGCATTTATGTGTTTATATCTAAAAGTTTGATGAATGCGTGGGTATAGAAAGAGTAGAAAGGGTCAATAATGATAGGTCTATAAATGCTCTATGCAGTAGGATGAATGGTAAAGACCTTCACTGAGGAATACTAGTATAAATCAAGTTTTAGAGAAATATTCTCATTTATTTTTATTTTACAAATCAACACTGAGTTGTACTGAAACATCTATATAATTATATTACATAATCATTTGGAAAATTGATGCAGTTTGGAGGAATAATATGCAATGAAATTTATATTCAGATCCATCATAAATATAGGGGCATTAAATGTACACATATGTGGATAAGATTGTCAAGGAAAAAGATACACAATGAGAACCAAAAAAAACAAAAAAACAAAACCCGCCAAGCTTTGAGAAATCCATTATTTAGTGACTGATGGGAGGACAGTGTGTATTCAAGGATGCAAGGGGATTGACAAATAATGATAAAAGAGGAAAAAGTATAATATTATAATTAGGGTTAACTTTTATGGCATAATTAATTTGTCAAAGATAGGCATTCTGTGGGTTTTATCTCATTAATGTGTTTTAATCTCATTAATCTAGGACACAATTTTAAGCAGTAGCTCCTATTACATGATGAATCCTCCCCTTAATAGTTTTGACATTGTGGTATAAGGAGATTAAGAAAATACCCGAGGGCATTGTGTTTGTAAATGCCAGAAACACAACTAAAATGATAACTGAAAGCAAAGACCAAATTCACTGTAATAATTTTGAATCATCGAATGATATACAAATAGAATTCAGTATATTTAAATTATATTTTACATTTTACTTTTTATTGGTATTATTAAATTAAATTACAGTATAACTCAATCAAAATAACAGCATCCATATCATTTTGTCTCATTATAACATTGCTTTTATCCATATACTTAAAGGAATCAGTTGAAATATAAGTAGGCCGGTAAAATGAATCAAATTCAACAAGACAAGTTATAGCTTAGTGTTTAAAAGTCTCTTAATTGTTGACATAATTAAGTGAGCAGAACCATAAAAGCCACTATTTTGTAAGTTGTGATATAAGAGATAAAAATAAAAGTCTTTTCCTAATTAAGGGACTATAAAGTGCCAATTCATTCTTTATTGGAACAATTTAATACAAAGAAGCAGTCAGCATTCTTTTTTAATCATGTGTGCCCCATTCTTTTTTCCATTTTGATTTTATAACTCAGATTTGAGTAATTATAAGAACTAAAGAACTAAAAATGCTATGGTAAAATTGACTGTAAAAAATAAACTTTTTTTTTAAAGATTTTATTTATTCATTTGACAGGGAGAGAGAGAGAGCACCAGCAGGGAGGTGGCAGGGAAAGGGAGAGGGAGCCTGCTGTGGGGCTCATCCCAAGACCCAGGGATCATGACCTGAGCTGAAGACAGATGCTTAACTGACTTAGCCACCCAGGCGCCCCTAAAATATAAACTTTCAAAAAGGGAAATTTGTAAGGTGATCTTGATCTAGATAATATGCATTCTTGTTAATAATATGTATTTAATCATCTATGGGGAAAAATTATGGAAAGTTGTTGTGGAAGAAAAGTAGCCTGACTTTTTTTCTAAAAGCCTGACATAGGACCTTGCCTGAAGACTGTCATATTCTTATTTGTATTACACAAACCACTCCTTGTTTCCCTTAGTCTTCACTATCCTTGTGGCTTTTGAGCAGACTGGGAATAAATCAGCACTTTTCTTTCTTCCACAAGGATTAATATACTTGGTAGTAAAGACAGATAATTTAACAATAAAGCATTTCTTAAATTAAAAAATAATAATAAATGTGGTACTTTGGAGAACAGACAGTCCAGAAATAGTTGCCTAAGTTTAGTAAAATCACATCAAATGTAGCTCTTGTTATTCAAAGGTGTTATTTCCTCATGGTAACCTTGTTGTTACTTACATGGTTGTACAGGTCTATTTCTACCTCCTATTCTTATTATACAGACCCTTCATACCAATGGAAATTATTGTGATTCTTGGATGAAGATCTCCGTGCTAAGCAAAGAACACTTTTTTTATTAAGATTCCCACCCCCTAAATTGAGACTATTAAGGGAAACCACTTATCTCCTGTAGGTTTGCATAAGGTCTTAGAAATCAAAACCCTTGCCTTGTCATATGTCTTCCCTGAGTATGAAGAATGAATGAATGTGTGAAGAATGAATAAAATACATAAATATTAATATGAAAAATTCAAACCATCTGGAAGAAAAGTGGAAATACTGTTCAGTAAAGTTTATTAGAGACAAAATGCTCAAGGTTTTTATTGGAGACTGATCATATCATCATTCTCTGCTTAGCATATACCAAAATTCTAGTCTCTCATAAGGAAAGCAGGTGTTCAGCATATGCCATATTATTTTCACATGAAATTTAGGCACAATGAGCCATGCTTTAGAGAATATTGATAGAACAAAATGTTGTAGGGGCGCCTGCGTGGCTCAGTGGGTTAAAGCCTCTGCGTTTGGCTCAGGTCATAGTCTCAGGGTCCTGGGTTCGAGCCCTGCATCAGGCTCTCTGCTCAGCGGGGAGCCTGCTTACCCCTCTCTCTCTGCCTGCCTCTCTGCCTACTTGTGATCTCTCTCTCTGTCAAATAAATAAATAAAATATTTTTAAAAAATTAAAAAATATATTGTACAGAATAATTAATAATTAAATGTTAATTATTAATATTAACAATTAAATAATTAATGAATGTTATAACTCACCAATAAAAACCAAATACTTGGAGTGACATCAGCAAGATTAAAGAGTAGCCAGACCTTATTCCCTCACAGAGACACTGGTGTAACTAACAGTGGAGTAAAGATATCATTGAGGATTATGTTGACCGTACATGCTTCCAGAGATGATTTGTTTTCTCTCTTGTTAAGCCCCTTAGCCACTAATAAATTGTGAAAATTTTAAATTAATTCTTCACTAAGGCCTTATAAAATTTACCTAGTTACTTTGAATTTGGACCATAAATCTGACAGAGGCCAAGCTAGTCATTACTTCTCAGGCTTTATTTTTATTTTTGCTTCTCCTGTTAAATAATGCAGTTCCTCTTGTAGTTTAATGAGCCTGTGGAAGTGGGGAATGTTTACTTCTGGTTTACCTTCCAACTAAGGATTTAACCCCTTGGTCCCAGTTTTACTGATTGCGGATTTCCTGCTTAATCTTCAGCTGTCAGTGGCCAAGGCTGGGCCCTTTGTTTCCTACGCAAAACTCAAATGAGTTTGGCACATTCTCCCTTTTCAAAATCAGCTTTAGGATTCCATTTATATTTTGTATTATTTAAATTTTTAAATGCTGATTAATCCACATAGGCATGCCAGCTCTTTAGTATAAAAGTGTTAGTTACTGTTTTTGCTGCTGTTTGTTTCATGTGCTTTAAAAAAATTTTAATCCAGTAGTTTGAGTTGTTTTCAGTGGGAACATAAATTTAGCTGCCTGACTATTCATATTACAGAAATGGCTCAATCCCTCTGACATTTATTCTTGTTCATTACCTGTGCATGCATTTATATTTGACTTAAAAGATAAATCTATCACTACTGAGGATTGTGGATCCTCTTCGATAAAATTCATCTCCTAGACTCTTAAATGTTAAAGATTGCTTATACTTTTGATCCCTTCCTCATTTTATCCTTCTCACTTCTTTTTAATTCTACTTAAACATATTCAAAGTTTTTTTTTTCTCCCAAAATACTAAATGCATATCTAAATTTGTGGTCTCTAGATTTCAAACCACTACTGCTAACAGCAGTAACAAAAATAAAACAGTGTGCTGTTTACATGTAAATCTCCAATGACTAACAAAGCACCTAGAATAAAATGAAAGAAATCTAAGAATTCAGTCCATTGACTAGCTGAGTAGTCTTGGGCAAATTACTTTCATTTCTGAGTGTTCAGTTTTTTTCCGCTAAAACAAAAACACTCCTTCCTTGCCCAGGGTTCTGACTGCTTCTGCATATCTCTTACTGCTTTCTATAATGCTATTCTTCTTGGTCACCAAACACACCAAGTAAAACGGAGGGCCCAATTTCTTGAAAAGTTCGGTTCAATACATATCAGTACCCAAGAGAGCTCTGTGAGATAAGGATGCCTTTTATCCGAAGTGGATAAAAGAGAACTTTCCTTCTTGACAGTCCCACCCTTTCTATAAGTCTTTGATAGTCCTGTTCAAATTAGGACCTTTGTACTGCAGTTCCCTCTCCTACCCACATCATTCATCTGGATATCAGCAGAGCGAATTCTATTAACTTCTTTCATTTAAGTAAGCACTACCTATAGAGGCTGCTTTTAGGCAATAAACTTGAGCAGTGGAAACCTGAGTAAGGTAAAACGACCCACAGTGACCACCAGGCTGAATGCAAATAGGCCCATTAGGTGACCCACCTCAAAATATCCATAAGCCTGGGGCCCCTAGGTGGCTCAGTTAGTTAAGCATCTGCCTTTGGCTCAGGTCATGATCCCGGAGTCCTGGGACAGAGCCCGGTACTGGGCTCCCTGCTCAGCTGGGAGCCTGCTTCTCCCTCTCCCTCTGCTGTTCCCTGTCTTGTGCTCTCTGGCTCTCTCTCTGTCAAATAAATAAAATCTTTAAAAAATAATCCATAAGCTGTAGCTGACCAGTGGGCTACTTACAACCAGGCACAAGTATGAAAAAGGAAATTTCCATATATTCCCATACTTCCTCACCTTCCGTCTCCTAACTAGAGACCCCCACTACTGCCTCCTGGCACAGTTTCTCCTTTGCTGTCCTGCGCACTGCTCCATTGCAATGTATTTAGTAAACTTCTATCTCCTTTCTTCTTCTGCCTCAGGTGAATTCTTTTACCCCGCCATCCCCCCCTGCCAGCCTCCACCCGATCAGGTCAGGTGGATCAGGTCTCTCCGAACTACCATGACCAATCTATGTAGAATTTCAACACCTCCTATAGAATTTCTAATCTCTTTACTAATTCCAAGTTTATATTATTTTTTTAAACTACATAATTTTCATATTTATTATTTATTATGCCTGTCTGTTTCCCTTCCCATGGAATGATAAATCCAAGAGAACAAGTTTTTTCTGTTTCATTTACTATTATTTTCCAGTATCTAGAAATATATTTTGCATATGGCCAGTGCCCATTCAATTCAAGCTATTTCTGATTTACCAGATATTCAAGATGTTACATTAAATAATTCTAAGTAGTATGCTCATATTCTGTCAAAAATAATTAGAGTCATAAAGCAATAAAACATATTATATGGAGACTTTTAAAATATGTGTACTTTGAGCACTTTTCTAGGTGGAGTATATGCTGATCTCATTTGATTATCAAAAAGGTTCATAATCTAAACTCTCACCTTCAATTGCTTCAAGCTATTCTATGTCTTTGCTATCAATTTCATTCTTTTCAGTGTTTTAATCTCTTCAGTTCCTTTGTCCTTCTTTCTTTCCTTCCTTTCTTCCTTTTCTTTTGGCATCTCACAATTTGAATATAAGACACAAAAGAACATTATGAAAAATCACAGAAGAATGTATGACATAGTTAGTTTTGTTTAAAGAATCCAAAGACTGTGCAATTTTTTTAGGGAACTCTGCCAAAGATTTCTTTGTGAGACATGACTTTAGGCAGAGGAAACTCTCATTTGTGTGCCAGCAGCTGATGATGTGAGATGTGAGAGGTTAACACTACACATTTTCTGGCCCTTGTATTGTGATTTGCTATTAACTAATGACTACTCTTTGCCTGCAGTGGCAGGCAAATGGCAGCAATGCTGCTGCTTCTTTTAAAAATCCTATCAAAGTAAACTCAGTTTGTTGCCTCAGGAGATTTCCTTCACTTATAACCAGAAAAGTCGAGTGAAATCTTTGTGTTTGTGTGTTCCTTTTTCTAGAGCTTGTGAAAGATTGATATGGAACTTTTATCAAGCAAGAACATGTTCTTTTTGTTTGTTTGTTTTCTTTCCCTTTTTCTTCTCTTTCTTCCTTTTTTTTTCTTTCTTCCATTCCTCCTTTCCTCTCTCCCTCCCTTTGTCCTCCCTTCCTTCCCTCCTTTCAGTTGTTCTTTATTTCTTTCTTCCTCCCCTTCCTTGTTGTCCCTCCAACATGGTCTTAGACTGAAGGGCCCCATTTTTTGAAAAGGTAGTTCAAGATATACAGGTGTCCAAAAGATCTCTAAGAGCTAAGGATTCCTTTCATCAGAAGTGGAAGGAGAATTTTCCCTATTCTTGGCATTCCTGCCCTTTCTGTAAGTCAATGATACTCCTGTACATTCATCTACAAGTACAGCCTAGAGCAGACCTTAGCCTACCTTACGGGCTATGAACTCAGGAACTTAGACTAATAATGATTCTATTTATCTAGCACATAACAATAGCAACAACAAAAACAAAAGACAATATTTAGCAGTTTAAACACTTTAAAGCCAGGTCAGAGTTGCAAGAATGTTTCCTATTGCATCTAGAATTAAAAAGTGCCAGTTAAGTATACTATATTTGGAGCTACTTAAGAGTAAAATGATTCAATAACTTTCAAGTATATAAAGATGATTATAAATATAATTTTGTACAGAGAAATACAGAGAAATACCTGATAAATGAATAAATATATATATATAAATCAAGCAGTTAAATCCCAACAGCTTGATAATATGTCCTCCTAATTAATTACCTATATAAAGTCCCAGCCATCATATTTCAATTTTGTACATGAATACCAGGGTAGTTTTCCCAAGCCTTCCTTTACTATACCTCTTTTCAGCTCAAGAAGCATCATGGTTCAATTATTCCAATATTGCTCTTTAAAATGGCCATGCCAATTACAATTCCCACCAAGAGTGTATGAGAGTAATATATAACATCACACTCCAAAAAAGTTAATCCCAGCCTATTATACCCTAGGGTGACTTTTTATAACTGAGTAATGAAAGTGGTAAGGTGTTGACTTTTACTTTACTTACTTGAATACTAATGATCTTAAATATCTTTAAAAATGCATTTAATGGACTTCATATTATTTCTTCTGTAAAATGTTTTTGCATAGGCAATGCCTATTTTACTATTAGATTATCTGTCTTTCTCATATTGATGTATAAGAATTCTTCATATTTTCTAGACATTGAAACTTAATTTCTATGTCTTAAAAATAACATCTTCACTATATGTTTGGGCATTATTTTATGCAGAGAGTTTTGTACTTCAGAAAGTCTTAAATTCACTATATTGGTGTCAGTTTTCACCCTACACACAGTTTTCTGGTTGGGCTATAAATTCTTAGGTTTTGTTTTTGTTGTTTTTGTTTTTTTGTCTTAAGGTAAAATAATTTTCCTATATTTTGACACATATGTTTTGCTTCTCATATCTAGCTTATTTATTTTGTTGATTTATTTCTAATTTATTTCTTCATATGGTTTGACATAGAAAATAATTTTACATTTTCACCATATTTGCTTCTGTGATCCAACATTTCTTGCATATTTCTGCATTTCTCCATTAATATGAAATGCCAACTGTCTTATATACCAACTTGCCATATATACAGAGCTATATTCATGATCTATTCAATCTATTTCTATATTTTGTCAGATTATTCCTAAAACAGTATTTCTGTGTCTTAATTATTACTTATAATATATCTCGGCATTTTGTAAAACCAGGTAGAATTTCTGCTTCTAGTTCTTTTTTATAGCTGCTTTGCTCTATTTTTATACTATGAATTTTCACATGAACTTTTGACTAATTTCATAAGTAATCCTCTTGGGGGTTTTGTGGGAATTGGATTCAAAATATAAAATAATTTGGAAAGTACTCAGGGGCACCTGGGTGGCTCAGTTGGTTAAGTATCTGTCTTCAGCTCAGGTCGTGATCCTGGGGGCCTGGGACGCTCTCCCTCTGCCTCCCCCGACTTGTGCTCTCTTGTTCTCACTATCTCTGTCAAATAAATAAATAAAATCTTTGAGAAAGAAAGAAAGAAAGAAAGAAAGAAAGAAAGAAAGAAAGAAAGAAAGAAAGAGAAAGAGAGAGAGAAAGAAAAATAAAGAAAGAAAGAGGAAAAAAAAGAGTATTCAAATTTTCTTGCTCATAGATAAGAGTCATCACAATTGGGGCGTCTGGGTGGCTCTGTGGGTTAAGCCTATGCCTTCGGCTTGGGTCATCATCTCAGGGTCCTGGGATCGAGCCCCACATCGGGCTCTCTGCTCAGCGGGGAGCCTGCCTCCCCCTCTCCCTCTGCCTGCCTCTCTGCCTACTTATGAGCTCTCTCTGTCAAATAAATAAATAAAATATTAAAAAAAAAAGAGTCATCACAATTTTTTTTAGGTCTTCTTTTATTTCTTTGAATAATGTTTTAGCATTATAGCACAGGTCTTCCACATTTTCTTATTTTCCAATATCAATATACATTATATACTCTTATTTTACTTCTATGTATTTTTTCAATTAAAATTTCTAACTTGGTTTCCTCCAAAAAATCAAGTTAACAACGAGCAAACAGGCAACAAACAAATCCGGATGAATTTTATTAGATGCTTTCTCTGTTTTAGCACTGATATTGATTTAATAATTTTTTTAAAGATTTTATTTATTTGAGAGAGAGAGCACACATGTGGGGAGAGGGTCAGAAGAAGAGGGAGTAGCAGGGAGCGAGATGTGACAGTGAGGCTTGATCCCAGGACCCTGAGATCATGACCTGAGCCAAAGGCAGATGCTTAACCGACTGAGCCACCCAGGTGCCCCATATTGATTTAATAATTTATCTAGCAAAATACTGATGTGATTTTTTTTCAAAAATGCCCCCCAAATTACTAATATTTTCTATGTAGACAAATATATTAACCTGAAAAAAATAACAATTTTGACTCTTTTCATATTTATTATTTATTTGCATCTAAGAATTGTATTTCATTGAAAGTTTGTATAGGTTACACTTATTAGGTTAACATAAAATGAATGTGATAATTCATTTTAATTAAAGTTGTATTCTCTTTTTTTTTTAAAGATTTTATTTATTTATTTGACAGTTTTGACAGAGGGAGAGAGGTCACAAGTAGGGAGAGAGGTCACAAGTAGGCAGAGAGGCAGGCAGAGAGGGGAAGCAGGCTCCCTGCTGAGCAGAGAGCCCGATGCGGGGCTCGATTCCAGGACCCCGGGATCATGACCTGATCCGAAGGCAGAGGCTTTAACCCACTGAGCCACCCAGGTGCCCCTAAAGTTGTATTCTCTTGATTTAAAATGATCACATTTGGTATTTTCTTAATCTGAAAATTAAAGTTAAAACCTTAGAAAAAGTAAGTTGGACTGCCACAAGTGACTGATGCTGAATCTTATTCATTCCCCTGAATTTGGACTATTAATGCTAATTGGAAATCTGACAAGAAGGAAGATGAGACTAGTACATTTCAATTAGAACTCCCTCATTGTCTGCTGCAGATGACTCAAGATTACTTTGCTTTGCTCAATGATATCTGGATTCATAAGCCTTTGTATGCTTTTACACTAATACCTCTTTCTGGATGGAAAGTGTATTTCTGGTCTTCTTGTCAATTAAGGTGCAGGACTAATTTGTACTATCTCTCTGGATATTCTGTAGCTTTCCTTAGACAGGCAGTTTCTTTTCTGCCTAACCCACCAGTAAATGAAAAGAAATTTCTGTCACAAATTCATGTGGGTGGCCTGTAGTGCTTACTAATGCTATCCAATAGAACTGCAAGAATGAAAATATTCTATAATTCCACACTACTGATGGGGTACCTACCAGCCATCTGTACTTCTGAAGTATTTGAAATGTGGCTCTTCCTGTGAGAGTTAGTTTTAGTTTAAGACCATTAACTTCAAGTGAAGTATTTGATTCTTGGTCCCCCAAAATTATGATTGCTCCCAATCATGGAGTCTGAAATTTAATATCCAGAGCCAAATTTTGATTGGCTTATTTTCCTGAAAAGTTTTAGCAGTTTAAAAAAATAATAATATTACATTGATCTCCAAGAATAAAGGAGCTCTGTAACCTAGTCACTTAGAATCCTAATTAAATGGAGTGAGTGAATAAAGAAATTTTCCATTCCAGCATGGAAAAATGAGTGACAAATTAGATGTACATATTATTACAGTTGACAAAATTGTGTTCATGAATGTTAGGATATAAGTGAGTTGTATCGTGTGAGAAAGGATTGTAGCATGATAATGGCTATTGAATAGGTAATCTTCTCCAATATTAATGTTTCTAATAGAATATTTGATGTTCCCATTTCTACATTAACTAGTACTATAATCCGTTGTGATAACATTCAGCAGTGCTTCTGAATTCAGTTTATAACCTTATGCTATTTCTTGACTGAAGGAAGCACTCTTAGAAAAAAATCATAGTTAAAGCCAAGTGATTATATTTATTATATTGTATTATTTATACAGTGATGTTAAGAAAACTGAAATCTATTATGCGGAGACAGGAAAGAAATATAAAAATGAATAGATTTTTTAAAAGTTATAATAAAAAAATAAATAAAAGTTATAATATATGGACAACTCCATTTTTAAATTAGAGCTAAAAATGAATTAATATTGTTTTTTTCATAATACAAATGAAACTCATATGTCTCAGTGGTTCTTTTTTATTTTATTCTTTCAGTTATTTTAGCATTGTTATTTCATTATGGCATATACGATGAACAGCAAAAAAAATTAAGGTAGTAGTCAGTGATTTATTTCAGTGCAAATATTGTTGTAGCCCAGATTAAGACATTGAACAGTATAAACACTTCTAACATCTATCATTTCTCCTTCCTCATGTACAGATTACCCAAAATTTTAACTCCTTTAGAGTAATAAATGTGTAACTTTTAAGATTTTGCCACCTAAAATGCATCATTTGTTACTATAATTTTTACATTTTGTTAGATTTTGAATTTAATTGATCATTTACATTTTTTAAGAAATGTCTGTCCATCAGATTATTTCCCCCTTTTTATTAGCTGTATTTGAATCATTATTATTGCTCAATAATAGCAGTTTGCCATTCTTTATATACTCTTTATAAGTTAATGATAATTTGGGTGATTTCCACTTTCAGGAAATAATAAATGTGAACATAGCCATATATGTCTATTGGTGCACATGTCCACATACCCATATCTGTGAGATATCCATGTATAAGTAACATTGCTTCAATGGACTATATGGATACCTTCACTATTAATAGATAGTATCAGACCATTTCTCAAAATGATTGTTCCAACTGACACTGCCCCTAAAAAGTATTATGGTTCCTGTTGCTTTGCTTTGTAACCTTGTAAACACATGCATCGATCTTTTTAATTTTAGTCATTCTAATGAATGTATAGCAGTGTTACATTGTGCTCTTAATTTGCATTTAGTTGATTAATAATGAAATTGAATACCCTGTTTTCAATAATTTTCATATATGTGTTATGAAAAGCCTGTTCACACTTCTTGCTCACATTTCTACTTCTGTGTTTTTCATCATTTCCTTATTGATATGTAGAGGTTATTTATATTTTGGTAACAAGCTTTTTGTCAGTTTTATATTTGGCAAACATAATCTCCAACAGTATGACTTGGTTTTCAGTCTCTTAATGGTATCTTAATTTTAATGTAATACAATTTTTATTATTCTTTATTTTACCGTTTATGTTTTATGCCCTGGTGAATAAGTCTTCTCATACCCAAGGTTATGAAGTCATATATATTTGTTTTTCTAGGAATTTTATTGAAGATATATTGTATGAAGATATATATATATATACATATTCTATATATATATTTTTCTAGGAATTTTATTGTTCACTTTTCACATTAAGATCTCCTAATTCTGAAATAATTTTTGTGCATCCTGTGATATATGCGCCACATTTCTTTCCTGGTATGAATATCAAATTGACTTCACAAGCATTTTGAAAAGAACACCTTTTTCTTCATTGCTCTGTACAAGGATGTCTTAATACTATGTCTTATGCCAGTATTGGTGGGTTTTGGTGTTTGGATCCCAATTTCCTTTGTTTGGCCTATGTAGTTTTGCACAAATACTATAATCTCTTAATTAAATGAGGTTTTATAACAATACTTCATATCTGATCTAGCAATGTTCCTCATTTTGTTCTTTTTCTCTAAGATTGATTTTAGATAAACTTAGAACTTTGCATGTTTAAAGATCAGCGTGTCAAGTTATAACGGGGGAAAAACGGATGATACAGACAAAATAATATGGTTATCATTTCTAAGGTGAATAGATATCTAGAGAAAATGTGGGTAGTTAGTGGAGAATTAACATCATTAAAAAATTGATTTGTTTAATCTATGAACATCATGTGTAACTTCATTGATTGAGGTTTCTTGAAATTATAAATAGTAATATTTCATATTTTTACTTATAAAACTGTTGCCTCCATTTGTTAAACTTATTCTTAAGGGATTAAGAATAACTTTTCTTTAATGTTATTTGTTAGTACCAGAGAATAGCATATAGATTATACTCTTATTTTCTGTAAACACAAACTTACCATCTATGAATATAGTTATATTTTTCCTTTATAATTCTTACAGATTTTATTTTATTGACTTATATCATGGACTAGGACTTTTAGTAGAATGATACTTGAACAGATGGCAGTAGAAATACTTGTGTCTATTCTAATCTTAAAAGTATATCATTTGTAACATTATTCATTATATCACCATACTTTAGAAATCATGTTTAGTTAGTTTGTTAGGCTAACTCTGTTCCTAGATAAGAGCTCTTTATTAAGAATGTATATAGAAAGTATAATCGACTTTATTGAAATGTTTACATGATTTTCTCTTTCATTATGCCAATGTTCAAATTATTCTCATTAATTTTCTTATAGTAAATCAACCTTTATTATTTAAATAAATTCATAATGGTAAATAAATATCATTTCATATATAGTCTACTATTCTGTATATGAATTATATTCCAATTCTTTTTTTTAAGTATTCTTGTGTCTATATTCAGGAGTAAAATTAGCCTCTACATTTCCTTTACCAAATTATATTTTATTACATAAATTTTTCTACCTTTTGTAATTCAACCCTGAGGTTAAATCTTGGATCATGTTCTTTTTGTTTGAAGATACCAGTTTGTATTCTTTTACTGGAGAATTGGTTGTGGTATATTAATTGGTTTTGGTCTCAAAATACCTTCACTTCTTCTTCATTCCAAAATGAAGTTTTCTTTCAGTAAATAATTCTAGGTTGGAAGTTTTTCGCTTTCATTGGTTTGCAGGCCTTATTTTCTTATCTTCTAGAATCCAGGGTTTTATCATGAAGTCCTCTCTCAGGTTCTTTTCTCTCTCTTTCTTTCTCTATTGACGTTTTTTCTTTGTTTTCTGCTTTAAGCAATTGTGTGTGTGTGTTTATTTTTTAGTGACAATTCTTTACTATGTCACCTGAATACTTTAGTCAGTTTGGGGGAATTTCTTAGCACTATTTCATCAATACCTCACATATCAGATCTTCATGTGTTCTTCAATCTCTTTTGTATATTTCTTACTTTTGCCTTTTCTTGCTTAAATCAGAATGTTTTCTTCTGACACTCATCTCTATAATTCTCTCTTCAGTTCTTTTTAACAATTGCCAAATTGGGGCGCCTGGGTGGCTTAGTGGGTTAAGCCTCTGCCTTCAGCCCAGGTCATGATCTCAGGGTCCTGGGATCGAGCCCTGCATCAGGCTCTCTGCTCAGCAGGGAGCCTGCTTCCCCCTCTCCCTCTGCCTGCCTCTCTGCCTACTTGTGATCTCTTTCTCTCTCTCTCTGTCAAATAAATAAATAAAATCTTTAAAAAAAAAACAAAACAACTGCCAAATTGCCCATCCCACTATCATCTATTGTATTTATTGCTTTGGCATTAAGTCTTTTTGCCAATGTGAGTGGTATAATTTTTAAAAGTAAGATTATATTTTTTTCTTTTTTCAGATGTCTCCTCCAGTACCTTTCTGAAGGATATATGTTCTAGCAATACAATAAAAATTATCTTTTTGATTAATGACACCTATTACATAAAATATTAATCTTATATAAAATGTGCATAATTTCATTTTTGTTAACTTTCTTTATAATAATGTAAGTGACATAATCAAATGAACTTTGGATTTAGAGGTTTACACTAATACTATCCTTACCCTTACTTTGTATATTAGCTAAGACAACCAGAAGTCTCCCTTAGCATTATATTTCTCACCTAGTATTAGAAACCCTTTGAAACCCTTACCGTTATTGTGCAGGTTATTTGAAATAATGAATAGAATACCTTAAAGTATTAATGAATACTTTATAAGAGGCCCAATAATTGAAAGTTTGTTACTTTAAATTATTTTACAATAAATATATGGCATCAAAATGCATGTAAAATCAAATTTATAAATAGTTTAATAATTGCATTCTTTCTAGAAAAAAGTAATGTAAGTGCCAATAAAGTGATACAAATATATGCTGTCACACACATAACCAGAATCCTAAATGTGAACTGCTGATTGATCCTCAATTCAAGAACTGATTAAATTCCAATAATTGTCACCAAATCAATATCCTATAGAAAACTAAAGTTGTACCAGCCAGCTGTCTAAATTTAAATAAGATTATATATTTAATGTCAGCTCTGTTTCTGGGCTCCTGTGCCTTTTATACTATATTGTAGGCTCACTTTTATACACATATAAAGATGTAAACACATGCACACAACACATGGACACTTGGTGCACTTTCACTCTCTCAGTGATTGCCCTACTGATTGTTAGTTATTAATGTCCTTCTGCATGTTTGTGTAGGGATAGAAAAATGTTAGGGAAATAAAAGAATAGGAAGACATGCTGATGTTTTATTTGAGTGGCTAGATTATAATATTTTTAAGAAGTCTTCTCTTGGGGCGCCTGGGTGGCTCAGTGGGTTAAGCCTCTGCCTTTGGCTCAGGTCATGATCTCAGGGTCCTGGGATCCAGCCCCGCATAGGGCTCTCTGCTCTGCAGGGAGCCTGCTTACTCCTCTCTCTCTGCCTGTCTCTCTGCCTGCTTGTGATCTCTCTCCTCTCTGTCAAATAAATAAATAAAATCTTAAAAAAAAAAAAAAAAAAAGAAGTCTTCTCTTTCTTATTTTGATTGTTTTTGATTGTTCCAAGTTATATTTTTTTCATATATCCAACACAACAGCAACAATATAATCCTTACTAAATAAACCCCATAAAGCTCTTCCAGCAATCGGGTTTTTATGGTTATTGCCAAGCATCTTCTTGTGATGAGCCTTGTCAGAGGCAGAGGAAAATAAAGACAGAGAAGGGGAGAGAGAGCTCTACAGAATAAAAGATCCTAAGAATTTTTTAAATGTCTTTTTAAAAACAAAAGTTTAATGGATCTTTGAAGGAAACATTTATTAATACTAACTGCTGTTTGTTCACTAAACACTTTACTTATATTATCTCAGCTAATGTTCTGAAAATATCCACGAATTTAGTATTTTGTGTGTGTGAAGTATGCTATGGTCAGGCAAGCTGTCTCAAATTATTCATCTGTGTCAGGCCTGTGGTTTGAACCTATTACAAATATGAAGTTGTAAAAAGACTACATGACTTGCATTGGCAGTAGGTTCTTGTTTGTTATATTAACTCGTCAGAATTTCAAAGGTCTGGGACGCCTGGGTGGCTCAGTGGGTTAAAGCCTCTGCGTTCAGCTCAGGTCATGATCTCAGGGTCTGGGATGGAGCCCTGCATCAGGCTCTCTGCTCAGTGGGGAGCCTGCTTCTCCCTCTCTCTCTGCCTGCCTCTCTGCCTACTTGTGATCTCTTTCCCTCTGTCGAATAAATAAATAAAACCTTAAAAGAAAAAAAATTTCAAAGGTCTGATCCTGCCAGAATTTGGTTTTACTACTTCCAAAAGGATTCCTCCAACTGAGCCTGACTTGTCTTTTTACTGCTACACTTCAGTCTAGTCTCCTCTTTCTTATGTTCCTGTTTTTCTATATTCTGAATGTGACTTTCAGTCCTTTAATGCAAATATTTTTTATTTCAACATTCTGTTCACAACAACATTCTTTGCAGTTTTTAATAACTGTCCTGGCTCACATATATATTCTTCCTACTTAAATGTCTCTCGTTAATTGATTAATATTGAATGTCTCTACTAGGAATATTGAGCACTTATACTTGTTGCAACATAGCAATAAATTACATACTAATTTGTCATTTGGTATTTGCTATATTTTTTGTTCCACCACCACATACAGTTAATTGTTCCTTAGAATTCCACATTAATCTAGAAAGTACAGAGAGTATAACTTAAGTACTGAGAGTATATATAAGTATATATAAGTATATATAACTTAAGTACTGAGAGTATAGCTTAACTGACTGAGCCACCCAGGCGCCCCTAATTAATGATACTTTAAACATATGACTCCCAATACACTAGATAAGCTAACGAAATGGACAAATTACTAAAAACAAACTACTGAAACTGACATAAGAGTAAATTTGAACAGACTTATAACAATAAGAGATAATCAACTATTAGTCACAAAACCTCTGATGAAGAATAGACAAGGCCAGAAAGTTTCACTGAGTAATTCTTACCAATTGTTTAAAGTAGAGTTAACAGAAAATCTTTTACAATTGCATCTAAAAAAAAATAAAAAGGAGGGGCGCCTGGGTGGCTCAGTTGGTTGAGCGACTGCCTTCGGCTCAGGTCATGATCCTGGAGTCCCGGGATCTAGTCCCGCATCGGGCTCCCAGCTCCGCGGGGAGTCTGCTTCTCCCTCTGACCTTCTCCCCTCTCATGCTCTCACTTTCTCTCTCAAATAAATAAATAAAATATTAAAAAATAAAAAAATAAAAAAAATAAAAAAGAATACATCTATAAGGTCAGTATTAAAAAAACCAAAGACATTACAAGAGAATCAACTACAGACCAATATCCTTTATTAATAGCCATGCAAAAATCCTCAACAAAATAGTAGTTGAAATAAACAAATTACCATAAAAGATTATATGGCATGACCAAGTGTCTGGCATATACATATTCCAGGAATGTAAAATTGGTTCAACATAGGCAAAACAATCAATCTAATATACCATATGAATAAAATAAAATACATAACCCACATGTCATCCGTATAGATATAATAAAAACATTGGACAAGATCCAACACACTTTCCTGATTAAAAACATTGAACAAACTAGGAATAGAAGAAAACTTCCTGAATCTGATAAAGGGTGTCTCCCAAAACTTAACAGATAAAATCATACTTAATGGTGAAGGAATGAAAACTTTCCCCTAAATCAAGAACAAGACAAGGATGCCCACTCTCACCACAACTGAACATTTTACAGGAGGTGCTAGCTGGGACAGTTAATGTGAAAAAGAAATGAAAGGAATCCAGATTGGATAGGAAGAAGTAAGCAATCTCTATTTACATATGACATGATTTTATATATTGAAAATCCAAAAAATTAACAAACGTATTTGAGCTAATAAACAAGTTCCGACAAATATCAGTGTACAAGATCAATATGAAAATGATTGTATTATATATACTACTGTACTAATTTTATTCCATATACCATAATGTCAATATGAACAAAATATTGGGGAAATGTTTACCAAAAGAAATTCAAGTTGTGTAGGTGGAAAACTACAAAACATTGTTGAAAGAAAGGAGTACTATCTGGATAAATTAAAAGGCATCCCAAGTAAGACTTAAAATTATCAATAGCCAATTATTTCTCAACAGGGGTGTCAAAATAACAAAATAGGGAAACAATATATTTTTTTTCAATAAATGGTCCTGTGGCCAAGTGTATGTATGTCTTCTCTGGAGAATACCTATTTTAGTCCTTCCCCCATTTTTAAAATCATATTTTATTTATTTATTTACATTTAATTTAATTTTACTATTGCTATATAAGCTCCTCATATTAACTCCTTACCAAATACAGAGTTTGCTAATATTTCCTCCCATTTTGTAAGTTGCCTTTTCATTCTATTGATCATTTTTTTTGCTGTGCAGAGGTTTTTTAGTTTGATATAGTTCCACTCTCCTATTTTAATAAAGTAAATAAATAAATAAAAATTAATGACGCTGGGACAGCTAAATATCCATATGCAAAATAAATAAGCTAAATTCCTTTCTTACAAAGTGACACAAATTAATTTAAATGGATCATCAGCCTAAATATAAGAACTAAGTATAAAAAACTCTTAGAAAATAGAATTATATTTTTGTTACTTTAGGTTAGGTAGAATCTTCTTTAATACAATAACAAAATCATAATCATCAAAAGAAAAAATGACAGCTCGAACAACACCAAAGTTAATATAACCCTTGTGCTTCAAAGACACCATCAAAAAAAGTGAAAACACAACCCCCAAAATGGGCACAAATAATACTTTTATGTTAACAAAACGTATTTATCCATATGAGAACATCTCATTTCTAGATTTTTTAGAAATACATTAAGAGAAGTGTATTAAGATTGACTTCAGATGTTGGATACCACATATATCATTTCTACTTTTGTTTTACCTGAAAAAATTTGACCTACTCCAAATAGTGCTACCAATTCTGGTGGCTAAATATAGTTTTTCTATTAAAATTCCTGAGTCTACATACTGCCCTGACCTTTGCTCTTTTTCCTTGTCGTGAATTGTAACTGTAACACAAGGACTATTGGCATGCTTCCCATGTTTGACCCTTGACTCATCCATTCCTGTACGGGAATTAGGTTTCTAATCTATATCAGGAAGGGTCATACCTGGGCAGGAAAGAACAAATTGAGAACAACTCCTTTCTAATGAAACCATAATACCAAACAGATCTGAAAACAGAGGTTACCCTGTGAAAGATAAATGACTCAAACAGCAAGAAGAATAAAACTATTAATCAAACACCTGTAATCTTACCTGGGATTTTAGTGCTCAGAGATATGACTATGTCTTATCTTCACATTTTAAGTAAAACCTTTATATTTATATATTTATTAATTTGTTCTTTATTGATCAGCTTTCTTTTAATATATAACCTGAATTATATATATATATTTTTTTCAAGATAACCTAATTTCCCCATATATCCAACTATTGGATGTTAAATATTTCTTAAATGATTTTTTTGTCCACTCATCTATTATTGGTACTTGTTTCCTTTTTTTAAACACTGTGAATACGACTACTATAAATATTCATTCATATATTTTCTGTTTTAAAAGCGCAAATTTCTTTTATTTCTTTTTTATTTCTTTTTTAAAGATTTTATTTATTTATTTGACAGAGAGAGAAACAGTGAGAGAGGGAACACAAGCAGGGGTAGTGGAGAGGGTGAAGCAGGCTTCTCACAGAGTAGAGAGCCTGATGCGGGGCTGGATCCTAGGAACCTGGGATCATGACCTGAGCCGAAGGCAGATACTTAATGACTAAGCCACTCAGGCGCCCCTGAATTTCTTTTAAACATATTCTTAAGAGTAGAATTCTTAAGTCACAGGGTATGTGAATATTCAAATTTAAATAATAATCTAAAACAAATTTTCAAAGTGATATCATCATTTTACATTCTAATCATAAATGTACATAATACTCCCCATCACTACACTTGATGTTGTCAAATTTTTATTTTTGAAGTCTCAGTGTAAGTAAATTGGTTTCTCATTCCCATCTTGATTGGGCATTAACCTAAACATAATTTATGAGAGTTTTTAGACATATATTTAATAAATTAGAAGCAATAAGTAGATATCATAACAATGTGATTTTGATATTTATCATATTTGTCTAGTGTAGGTGGAAAAATTTATGATGAGAATATTTGTTTAATATCATTCCAATGCTTCCTGAAATCTGCCTTCTTGTATACTTAATTGTCACTGCCCATCACTATAATATAGTGACAAACTAAGGTTAAATTTAAGTATTTCTCTTTAATGTCAGCTTTAGATATAAAAGTTTTATATATATATTTTCAACTTCTTTAATAATATGGTTTACATTTTTGCTGCAGTTATGAGTTTTTCAAACTTACTTGGCTTTAGCCAAACACCAAATATATTAGAGAACATATTATATCTTCCTTCAGAAATTCTTTTCTCTTTGGTTCTGCAGATGATTCTGGGAGGACATTAAGTTACTTCCTGAGGAAATAAAAAATTACCCAAATTATGAAAGACATCAGCAAAACCAGCTGCAAAGTTGGCAGGGAACAATATTTCCCTGAAGGACACACTTTAACTATAGAGTAACATAACAATCTCATTCTCTGAGAGAGATGACTGCCTTCTAACTCACTGAGGAGCTCAGTTCTCTAAAATCCTAGACTGTCAGAAACTTTGCCATTTGAAATTAAATTAGTAAGAATCCCTGCCTGAAGATTCTAAGTCAGTTTGGCACAATTAAGCAGTTTTGATTTACAACCCATGAAATTCCCTGCTTTCTGGCCATGGCACTCTTCATCAACCAAAACTTTAAAGTCTCTAATGAAACAGGATTCAGGGCCAATTTGCAGTCCAGATCTAATGATAACCCCTTTACTCACTGCCCTGCTTTGCTTGAGCCTATCAAATCACTGTTTCTTTCCAATGTCAACTAAACAAGTCCTGCAAGATCCCTCCAAAACCTATAAGACCTCTATTTTTCCTTTTTTGGGGGAGATATGCCATGGTTCCCCTGATGTGTGGCCTCCCTCATTGCAGTGATTCAATAAATAACAGATGATTCATGGTTTTAGGAAAATTTGAAGGCTCCAAAGAGAACTGACTGTGATTGCTAGACTGGAACCCTCAGTCTAGTGATAATGTACACAACTGAGAACCTTAACAGGAACCCCATTTGAAAAATAGAAAACCAGAATGAAAATATATCCACTCATATACAAAGAACTTGAATTAAATAGCATTAAATAAGTAAGCATTTACATTTATTAAAAATTACTCAATTTGTTTAAAAACTCAGAAAGAAATAACTAAGCAGAAAGTTGTGAAGTAAAACAGATCAAACTCTATAAAGAAATTGAGAGAAGTCTTCCTTCCTTCCTTCCTTCCTTCCTCCCTCCCTTCCTTCCTTCCTTCCTTCGTTCCATTTTTCCTTTCTTTTTTTCATCTCTCCGGATTTATTTATTCATGTTTGTTTATTTTAAAAATTTGGCTCATGTGCTATATTATGAGGCTGACAAGTCCAAAATTTATTGGTTATGCCAACAGGCTGATTTTTGAGTAAGAGTTAATGTTGCAGTTTGGAGTCAAAATTCTATAAGATAGCAGTCTCAGCCAGGGTTTCTTTGTTGCCATCTTGATTAGAATCTTTTTCTTTAGGAAACCTCAATCTTTGTAAGTTAGTTGCTCCTGATAAATTTTTTTAATGCAAAATTTATATATACAGTTAAATTAGTCAATACAGTTTTTGAATATGTAGAGGTCTATTTATCTGAGTGTTTCCATACTTTGTTAAAATCATTAATTATAAAATATATGCTCCTAATTTTTGAATAATATTTTTATTTAATGAATTATCTTTAATGGATATTATGTTTTTGGCTTCTTCATATTTACTTTCATTTTATTTTTCTCATTTATATTTAATGTTAGTTCAATTTTGAATAGAAAGAAAATCCAAGCAGCCCAAAAGATAGATTTGATTATATCAGCAAGTCTAAGTATTTTCCATTTCTTCAAAATCAATATACTGATTTTTAGAGTTGTCTGCTTTCATCATTCCACTTCATGTTTGCTTTGATAACTGAATTCCTTCCTGCTCTCCAATCTGCCAATTAAAAATCAGGAGTCCCAATTAGTCTCTGTCAAAGGTGTTCAATTCAGGAAAGATAACTGTGTCAACTAAGAATTTCCTAGAGTCATTGAAATATATATTACAGTCCATTAAATCGTCAGTCTTTACATAATTTATTTACTGGGAAAAACCCATTAAAATTCAAGAGACTGAAATTTCCTCAGAAGGTTACATTCTCTTTAATGTCAGAGTTTGTTATAGTCATTTTCTCTATCTCAAAAAACAAACTTAGTGGCAAAAACTGAGTTTATGCTTTAAACTATTTACTTAATTAAATAAAATCATTCTTTTAAGGGAAATCCTTAGTAAAGTAAGAATCTGGATATCTTTGTCCAGGAGATTTTTGTCTCTTGATGCCTATGTGTATGTGTGGCATGATAGTGTGGCATGGTAACTAATTATGGCATTGACATTAAGCATTTAGTAAATAAATGGATCATATCACAAAAGAAAGTGCTTTACTCTAGCTTTCTAAAGTAAAAAAAAAAAACAGAAAAAAGTAAAAAACAAAGATTTATTTCTTTTCTATTATCTTGCCATTTTTTTCTGACATTTAAATATTTTTGTTCTCCAATTTGCTATAATATGTATCATCTTAAATATTTTAGTATAATATATATCATCTTATGTTCCATATTATGTCTATTATTGAGTTCAGTCTTCTCCAAGTAACAAAAATATTTCTGATTTTCAACTTGACATTTTAAAAATCTACTCTTATGAAGGAAGCACATTATATATAATCATATGTGTATAGTTATAATATTCAACATCATCTGACCTGCCTATAGGCATATAAATTTCATATGAAGAGCTGGTGAATAAGTTGTCTTTTTATATAAAATTTAGAAATGGAAGTATAAAGAGAAGACATATCTTTAATTGCTGCTTTTAAAATATCTTTTAATTGTAGGTGTTATCAGCTTTTATTCTTTGTAATAAATTAATCCAAAGGATTTTGTGTTAATGTTTTTGTTTTTTGTCCAACAACAAATCAAGTGAACATAGACAGTAATAATGTCATTTCAGTAGTTCACTTATCAAGGAAATAGGCTCTGTAATTCTCCCAGCCTTTCTCTCATAGAACTAAGATTATTGCTGCTGCTCCAACTATTTTATTCCCATGTTCTGGAAAAGAAAAACATGGGTGGAAACTACACATATAAAAGCTTTGAAATCTATTACAGAAAAGTAAACTTTCATATAAATCACTAGAAGAGTTCCATTTGTATTTATTGTTTTTGATGCACTTTTTGTTGAAAGTGTTGGACAACATTATTTGTACAATGAACAATTTATTTGTAAGAGAGACTAGGAAAAGCAAGATTTTTATAACTAGTTATATTGCTTGCACAAACAAGCAAAACTAGGATTACTTATTATAGGATAAGGAATGAATAGATGTTATAAACAACAGATTATTCTATACCTATTCCATGTACATAGTAAAAATTATTCACCATCCATACTATAAATATACATTTTAAAGTAAACATTACCTATTTCACTACTTAATTTATGTATAATAAATTTCTTTTTTTATTATTCTAAATAATCTAAATTTCTATTATTACCAGAACAAGCACTAGTTTACAAGAAGTGTAAACAAACAAAAAAACAAACAAAAAAAAAGAATTAGGTTTTGTAATGGAAGAATAAAACATGTATTGAAACAAAGTTAAGACAATTTGTTACTAATCATAAAAGTAAAAACAATAAATGAATAACATGTCATATTGAAAAATCTGTGAAATTAAATGCCCTGACCATGTGCAGTGAATATGTTCATCTAATCACTGCATATACCTTAAACTTAAACAATTATATATGCCAATCATATCTCAATAAAGCTGAAGAAAACTAATTTTAAACAGTATACAGAATTTTCCTGTCAACATCAGAAAGGTAAATTTTCATCACCTCACTCGTAAAAATAAGAGACATTCCAAGACCTAAATATATCCAATTATCTTGCCTTATCTTACTTCTCTGGAAATACACTTTAACTATTTTTGTTAATTGGAAAAGTGTAAGGATTTCTATAATTTCTTGATCTTCTAATTCAAAAAAAAATGTTTGGTTGCTAAGAAGAATTTGTAGGATATATTTTCCCAAGTAAAACTCTCATATATATTCTAATAAAAAAGATCAATTCCAACTCTACTTATTGACTGTTATTTATTAGCATTTACTCCACACTGGTCTTGTGATACACACTTATTAAAACAACAGTGTAGTAAAAATGGCAACATCACAAACCAATAATAAATAATGTTATCTTATTAAGTGGCAATCAAGAATACTATGGCAAGTCATGACAAGGTAAGTTAAATAATACAAAGTAATTTCTATCCTAATAAATATTAATTATTATTCTTTCAATTATTACCCTTCTTGCAGATTCAGAAATCCAGTGTTTTGTTTACTGGAAGTTTATTTTTTTGTAAAAAAAAAAAAACAAATCTTCCTGAAATATTTATAAAACAAATGCCTTATACAAAAATTAAGATGCATTATTTTTTTGGTCCTCGATTTTTAGTGACAACTGAGAACAAGATAAAATGAATTATTCTCTGTGTAGACAGAGCCATATTATTACAAACATCCATCCTCAACAATTTTTGTTTATAATTTAATTATATGAAGCTACGACTATTGAGCATGAAGATTTGGACTTCCACAAGTTTAGCATCTATCGAATTGAAACCTTCTTATTATATTTTAATATTTAAAAGTACCAATAAATCTTAAACTTAATTTCATGACCCTCTTAAATTTGCATATGGGTTTTCATTAAATTGATATTTGTGACTTAAAAATAAAGAAAAAATAAATATCAAAAAAGCAGGGTTATCACTAGTATTAAAACAATTCATCTAAGGAAAAAAATAAATATCAAAAAAGCAGGGTTATCACTAGTATTAAAACAATTCATCTAAGGAATAGAATTAGAAAGTAAATATTTCCTGTAGTTCCATTTGTTATGAAAATAAAATCCATTTTTAGTTACATGCTTTGAATACTTGATAATGTTTATCATGTTTTAATTAATTAGGGAAAGAAAATGACTACATTTCAAGCTGGGGACACGGTTATGTAACAAAATAGAGGTCAAATACTATTTCATTTTTAGTATGTTGGCCTTAGCGTTAAGAACTTTTTAAAGAATTTAGTCTATGAAAAATCTATCAAGCTAACAGTCAATGATTTATATTTTGTAAAGAGGTGCCTTGGAAATTGTCCACTCTAATTGCAAAATTGATAAAGTTCGTTGATATATTTGCTAACTTTTTTTTCCGTTGTAACTTTCTTTTCTGTAATGTATTCTTTAAGGAAGTCTTCTGTCAATAAGGCTAAATTTTAAAACATAACTGTAATAACTAGAATGACAGATTGTCCTTCCATCAGGATATATCAAATAGTGCAAAGGAACTCTTTTTACTCGTTGAAGAGTAACTACTATCCAAATATAAGAAACTCAGACTTTTTAGGCTAATTGCCACACAAGGATAATCTGGAAGAGAATAGTAGTCTCTCTACTGTTTAATTGGATGTTGATGTCTTTGTTTTAAATTATTTTTGTAGGTTTACCTTTTTATCCTTGATGATTAATGAAACATTAACAAATTGTCAATGAAATTATTTGACTTAGCACTCCCACTTTTTAAGATACTTCGTAATCATTAAAACTAAACACCATCTTATATTTTATAATTTATTGTTCATGGATTTGTTCTTTTTTGTGTTTTATTGATTTTTAATTCTAATAGACATACAGTGATATCTCATTGTGATTTTTTTTGAGATATAATACACATAACATGCCATTCACCATTTTGAAATGTATAAGTCATTTTAGTATATTTGCAAGGTATTGCAATCATCACCACCTTGTGATGATAGTAAATGATCATCACCAAAAAGAAAACTCAGACCTCTTAGGAGTCAACCCCAACACCTCTTATGCTTATCCCCTGGAAACCACTATTTTACTTTCTGTCTCTGTAAATTTGACTGTTCTAAACATTGCGTATATTGGAATTGTACAGTATGTCACCTTTGGTTCTGGCTTCTTTCACTTTATTGAATGTTTCAAGGTTCATCAAAATTGTAGCATATATCATTTCTTCATTGGCTGAATAACATCCCATTGTATTGTTAGTGACACCACAGTTAGCTTATACAATCATTACTTTATGACATTTGCTTTTATTTTCCACTTTTTATCTGTTAGCATAATGCTGCTATAAACATATGTTTACAGGTTTTTGCATGAAATGTCCATGGTGATCTTGGTCATATATCTAAGATTGAGATTTCCTGATCACATTGTAACCCTATATTTAACTTACTGAGTTAAAAACAATTGTTTTTCAAGTAAATACACCATATTAAATAGCCACTAGCGATGGATGAAGGATCTAATTAATCCATATCTTTCTCCAACTTTACTACTGTCTTTTTTATTATCACTTTCATACTGCATATAGTAAGGCATCTCACTGTGCTTTGTTTTGTATTATTAATTTCTTGTCCTTGAAGAATTTCTATTCATATTTCTTACAGTGTAGGTCTGCCATCAGTGAATTCTCTCAATTTTTGCTTGTCTGAAAGTATTCCCTCATCACTTTTGAAGGATGATTTCACGGCTTACAGAATTCCAGTTTGGTGGATTTTTTTTAAAAAATTGAATATCATAATTTTTATAAAATTCTTTGCCATTATTTTTCCAGTGAATCATCTACAAATGTTTCTCTTGTTTCTCTTTTTTTTTCCCCTTGGTAGTCCTAATACATATATTATGTCTTTCAAATTGCACATTAGTTCACATTAGATATTTTTCTCTGTTTTTTAATTTTTTTTTCTTCATTTTTCAGTTTAGGCAGTTCCTAATGATATGTTTCCAAACTTACGATTCCTTCCTTGGATGTAGCCAGTCTACTAATAAACCTATCACTGACATTCTCCTGTTACCATGATTTTATTTGCTGGAATTTCCTTTTGACTCTCAGAGTTTCCATGTCTCTGCTTGCATTACCTATGTACTTCTACATATCTATTTTTTTCTATAGATCGTTGACATATTAATCATAGTTGTTTTAAATTCATTACGTGATAATTACAAAAGCTGGGTCATATCTGGTTCCAATCGTTGCTTTGTCTCTTCTGACTATTTTTACTTGCTTTTAGCATACCTTGTTAAGAACTGGACATGGTATATCAGTTAAGGGACTAAAACAAATAGTCCTTTAGTGGTTTTATGTGAATCCGGGTAGAAGTTGAGCTGTGATTCATATGTACTATAGCTTTTGATATCATAGGCTTCTATTTTTTTCTAGTGTCCTTATTTGTATCTCACCAGTTGTCTTTTTGTTTCCCTAAAACTCCTTCTTAAATAATATCTGCACATCACATTCTTTCAGCTATGATTAACTCTTATTATACTGAAGCTCTATTGATGTGGTAGTAAGGTGCAGAGAGAAGTGAAACCCTCTTTTCTTACCTTATGATTAAATATCAAGTCTTTTAATGTGCTTATGTTCCTAGGTTGTGACCTTCACAAGGATTCCTCAGCTCCTTCTCTCTTTGGTGAGACAGATATCTGATGAATGCTGAAATTGAGTGACTCCCCATCCCTCAAATTGGATAAAACTGCAATAAATTATTTTCTTCTGCCAAGATTCCTTTTCTATAGAAAGAGTTCTTGGTACATTTCTACTTGGTCACATAGCCTCTTCTCCTCCCAACAGGGTTACATATATCCTCCTCCTGAGGGTTTTTCTTGACTCTTCAGTGTGAGAACTGGGTGCAGTTCCTGAAGGTAAAAGCAACAAAGTTACGAGTATGTCACAAATTTGTAGACTTCCCCCAGCTGTCACTAACTCTAATGCTAGTCAACACTGTGCCTCCAGCAATGCCTAAAGTTACTATTTAGGTGTTTTTGCTATTTATGATTCCAGCTGTTCTGTCCCAGGTAAACTGACATTACTTGTGAGTCTTGTTTACACCTGTCTCCCTAGTTTTGGGATGGCAGTTTGCCCTGCAAACTCAATTTTGATGAATATTAAAAAATTTGTTGATTTCTAGATTTTATTTGTTGTTGTGGTTGTAAGGATATGAATGATGACTTCCAAACTCTTTAAATGTCAGAAAATCAAGAATTTCACTCAATTTTTCGTAAGTTTCTTATAATTATTTGACATTTTATTACGTAATTTATATAAACAACACCACAGTTCAGTTAATAAACTGTTTTATCAGGGGTGCCTGGATGGCTCAGTTGGTTAAGCGTCTACCTTCAGCTCAGGTCATGATCCCAGGGTCCTGGGATTGAGCCCCGCATTGGGCTCCCTGCTCAGTGGGGAGCCTGCTTCTTCCTCTCACTCCGCCTGCTGCTCCCCTTCCTTGTGCTCGCACTCTCTCTCTGTCAAAGAAATAAATAAAATCTTTAAAAAAATAAAATAAGGAACTATTTTATCAATGCAAAGAAGTTTTAGTTTAAAAAAAGCTTAGTTAAAAAAACTAAAGGAAGGAAGTATCAAGTAGTAGACAAGTTTTATGAAACATTTAGTGTAAAGGATGAAAACAAAATGTTTACCTTGGAAATCTCTTATCTTTCTCTAGTATTATCATTGGGGAAGACAGGATGAATATAATTTGTCACAATACATTTTATTCATTAATTGAAAAAATACATTTTGAACTTTAAATTTAAATATTTAAGTGCAGAATCATAAGGTAGCAAAGATTGTAAATTGTAATGTATATGGAATGTAAATGGTAAAATATATAAAAGTGCTTTAATTTGTTTGGCTTTCTTGCTTTGCTTTATGTTGACCATGCCTATGATTTCATAAGAGCAAGCGGAACACCTATGATATTTTCTGTTTTTGATGTATCAGTATAAATATAGAGATTTTATTTGTGATCATATAAACTATATAAATAGAAACTTAAATATTAAGTGTCCAGATTTGTTTCGAATAGAATATTATATGTGAGTAATGAATTTTAAAGCCCCTAAAATTATAATTGAATTATCATTTCTTTACTTATTGAGGTTATCTACCATTATCTCTTTCTCTCTTTTTTTTTCCCTCTATTTGCCACTTTGCTGTCAATTAAAAAAAATAAGATTGATAACTGGACTGGGAATTATCTCATTCATCTGACATTATATATCTTGCAGATGGTTGAAAATTAGAATTTCTTATATTTTGATTTTTTTGTTTTCTTAATATTAGATATATTCAGAAATATAGAAGAAAAACATCATTTTTCTCTTAAAGGGCAGGCTTTATGTTAATATTTCACTCTCCCTGTGGAAGAGGCAATCTGTGAAATAATTTTGTTATACAGAAGGAAGAAACAATATAAAGTCATGAATATTATACAACCATCAATCAAATAACTTCTATAGGATGCATATAATGGGCTGATTTAATATAAAATTAAGAGCAAATAATTTTGTAAAATAATTTTACTGTAAAACTGATGCAAAGATGATTTACACTTATTTTCTGAGGACTCGTAGAAATTAAACATATTTTCTGTGGAGTGCTTTGGTATTTTTCTTGCAGGTTTTCCAATGCTATAACATTCTAAGTAGGTCATGGGCCTCCTTTAAGTCACATTTCATTTTTAATGCCATGATAATCTGCTAACAGTCTAAATTTTTTGGAGCTAGAAAGGATTAGTTTTACTAGAAAAAAATCTAAAACAGAAAAGAAAGGGGGCATTATATAAACTTTCCTTTCTATGCTGAATATGTTTTGTTCAAGGCATTTGACACTTCTATTTTTGGTGGTTGCTGATTGAAAATACTGTTTAAATTACAGAATCAAAAATTTATCTTAAAAACTGATATATTTTTACAAATTTAAGAGATTTTACTTTAAGTTCACACATACACAATATTTTTGTTTTTTATGCATTTTTATAACCACCTTTTATCATGTCTTTTTTTTAGTTTTAATTTTAATTATGGTTAGTTAGCATATAGTATTATATTAGTTTCAAGTATAGAAAATAGTGAATCAACAATTCTATACATCACCCAGTGCTCATTATGACAAGTGCATTCCCTAATCCCCACCACCTATTTAGCACATCTCCACCTCCCCTCTGGTAACCATCAGTTTGTTTGTTTGTTTGCTTCTCTATAATTAAGAGTCTGTTTCCTGCTTTCTCCTTCTTTCTCTCTTTTTTCCCCCATTGCTCATTTCTTTTGTTTCTTAAATGCCAGATCTGAGTGAAATCATATGGTATTTGTCTTTGACTGACTTATTTCACTCAGCATTATACTGTCTGTGCATATCATTGCTGGTAGCAAGATGTTATTCTTTTTTGTCACTGAATAATATCCTTTGCATATATATACCATCTCCTCTTTATACATGCATCAGTGGATGGACACTGGGGCAGCTTCCATAATTTGGCTATTGTAAATAATGCTGCTATAAACATAAGGATGCACATATCCTTAGAATTAGTGTTTTTGAATTCTTTGGGTAAATACCCAGTAACATTTTTTTTTTTAATTAACACATAATGTATTATTTGCCCCAGGGTACATGTCTATGAATCATCAGGGTTACACATTTCACAGCGCTTACCATAACATATACCCTCCCCAATGTCCATAACCCAGCCACCCTATCCCTACCTGCCCCTACCCCCCAGCCACCCTCAGTTTGTTTCGTGAGTTTAGGAGTCTCTTATGGTTTGTCTCCTTCCTGATCCCATCTTGTTTCATTTCCCTCCCCCACCCTCCAGAATCCCCCACCCTGCCTCTCGAATTCTTCATATCAGAGAGATCATATGATAATTGTCTTCTCTGATTGACTTATTTCATTCAGCATAATACCCTCTAGTTCCATCCACGTCATTGCAAATGGCAAGATTTCATTTCTATTGATGGCTGCATAGTATTC
>CM052883.1:22705435-22738673 GCA_028534135.1 Potos flavus | reverse complement strand
ATAATACCCTCTAGTTCCATCCACGTCATTGCAAATGGCAAGATTTCATTTCTATTGATGGCTGCATAGTATTCCATTGTATATATTTACCACATCTTCTTTATCCGTTCATCTGTTGATGGACATCTAGGTTCTTTCCATAGTTTGGCTATTGTGGATATTGCTGCTATAAACATTCGGGTGCATGTGCCCCTTCGGATCACTACATTTGTATCTTTAGGGTAAATACCCAGTAGTGCAATTGCTGGGTCTAAGGGTAACTCTATTTTCAACTTTTTGAGGAACCTCCACACTGTTTTCCAGAGTGGCTGCACCAAGTTTGCATTCCCACCAACAGTGCAACAAGGTTCCTTTTTCTCCACATCCTTGCCAACACCTGTTGTTTCTTGTGTTTTTGATTTTAGCCATTCGGACAGGTGTGAGGGTGATATCTCATTGGAGTTTTGATTTGCATTTCCCTGATGCAAATGATGATGAACATCATTTCATGTGTCTGTTGGCCATCTGTATATCTTTTTTGGAGAAGTGTCTGTTCATGTCTTCTGCCTATTTATTAATTGGATTCTTTGGTTTTTGGGTGTTGAGTTTATAAGTTATTCATGTATTTTGGATACTAACTCTTTATCAAATATGTCCTCTGCAAATATCTTCTTCCATTCTGTAGGTGCCTTTTAGTTTGCTGATTTTTTCCTTCACTGTGCCAAAGCTTTTATTTTGATGTAGTCCCAGTGGTTTATTTTTGCTTTTATTTCTGTTGCCTCAGGAGACATATCTATAAAAAAGTTACTATGACTGATGTTAAAGAGGTTACTGCCTGTGTTCTTTTCTAGGATTTTTATGATTTCTATCACATTTAGGTCTTTAATACATTTTGAATTTGTTTTTGTGTATGGTGTAAGACGAGTGGTCCAATTTCATTCTTTAGCATGTTGCTGTCCAGCTTTCCCAACACCATTTGTCGAAGAGACTTTTTTCCATTGGATATTCCTGCGTTTTGAAGATATAATGGACCATATAGTTGTGTATTCATTTCTGGGTTTTCTATTCTGTTCTGTTGATCTGTGTCTTTTTTTGTGCCAGTAACAAATTGTTTTGGTTACTACAGGTTTGTAATATAACCTGAAGTCTGGAATTATGATGCCTCCAACTTTTCTTTTTCAAGATCGCTGTGGCTATTCAGGGTCTTTCATGGTTACATATAAATTTTAGGATTGTTCTAGTTCTGTGAAAAATGGTGTTGGTATTTTGATAGGATTGCATTAAATCTGTAGATTGCTTTTGGTAGTATAAACATTTTAACAATGTTTGTCCTTTGAATCCATGAACATGGAATGTCTTTCCATTTCTTTGTATCATCTTCAATTTCTTTCATCAGTGTTTTATACTTTTCAGAGTACAGATCATTCACTTCTGTGGTTAGATTTATTCCTAGCTATCCTTATTTTTGGTGTGATTGTAAATGGGATTGTTCTCTTAATTTCTTTTTGTGTTGCTTCGTTATTAGTGTATGGAAATGCAACAGATTTCTGTGCATCGATTTTGTATCCTGCTACTTCACTGAATTCATTTATCAGCTCTGGCAGTTTTTTGATGGCCTGTAGGGCTTTCTGTATTTAGCATCATGTCATCTGCAAAGAGTGAAAATTTTACTTCTTCCTTTCCAATTTGAATGCCTTTTATTTCGTCCTACAGTCTGATTGCTGTGACTTGGACTCCCAGTAGTATGTTGAATAAATGTGGTAAGAGCGGACATCCTTTTCTTGTTCCTGGCCTTATGGGAAAAGCTCTATTTTTTCCCCATCGAGTATGATATTAGCTGTGGGTTTTTCATACATGGCCTTATTATGTTGGGTTTGTTCCCTCTACACCTATTTTGTTGAGATTTTTTGTTTTGTTTTGTCTTTTTTTTTTTTATTGTGAGTGAATGTTGTACCTTATCAAGTGCTTTTTCCGCAGCAATTGAATTGATCATATGGTTCTTATTCTTTCTTTTAGTAATGTGATGTATCACATTGATTGATTTCTGAATATCGAACCACCCTTGCAGCACAGGAATAAATCCCATGTGATTGTGGTGTACGATTTTTTAAATGTATTGTGGGATTCATTTTGCTAGTATTTTATTGAGGATTTTTGCATCTGTATTCATCAGGGATATTAGTCTGTTTTCTCTTTTAGTGGTATCTTTATATGTTTTTGGTATCAGGATAATGCTAGCCCCAGGAATAAATTTGGAAGTTTTCCTTCCTCTTCTACTTTCTGGACTAGCTTAAGAAGAATAGGTCTTAACTCTTCTTTAAATATTTGATAGAATTCACCTGTGAAGTGATCTGGTTGTGAACTTTTGTTTGTTGGAAGTTTTTTGGTTACTGATTCAATTTCTTTGCTGGTAGTCAGTCTGTTCAATTTTTCTATTTCTTCCTGTTTCAGTTTTGGGAGGTTATATATTTCTGGGAATTTTTCCATTTTCTTTAGGTTGTTCAATTTGTTGGCATATACTTGATAATATTCTCTTATAATTATTTGTATTGCTATGATGTTATTTGTTATTTCTCCTCTCTCATTTGTGGTATTACTTATTTGGGTCTCTTCCTTTTTTTTTTTTTTCTTTTTTTTTGATAAATCTGGTTAGAGGTTTATCAATTATTTTTTTCAAAGAACTTACTCTTGGTTTCATTGATCAATTTTTTTTTTTTTTTTTAGTTTCTATATCATTTATTTCTTCTCTGATCTTTATTATTTCCTTTCTTCTGCTGGTTTTGGGTTTTGTTTGTTATGCTTTTTTCCCCCTCCTAGTTCCTTTAAGTTTAGGCTGTTTGCGATTTTTCTTGCCTCTTGAGGTAGGCCTGTATTACTATATACTTCCCCTTAGAACTGATTTTGCTTCCCAAAGGTTTTGAACTGTTGTGTTTTCATTTTCATTTGTTTCCATGTACTTTTTGATTTCTTCTTTGATATCCTACTTGACCCATTAATTGTTTAGTAGTATGTTATTTAACCTTGATGTACCTATGGCCTTTCCAGATTTTTTCTTGTGGTTGACTTCTAGTTTTATAACATTATTGTCAGAAAAGTTTATTGGTATGACTTCAGTCTTCTTGAATTTGTTGAGGATGGTTTTGTGGCTAATATGTGATCTATAATGGAGAATATTCTGTTGCACTTGAAAAGAATGTATATTCTACTGTTTTAGAATGGAATTTTCTGAATATGTCTGTTAAATCCATCTGTCCCAATGCATCACTCAAAACCATTGTTTCCTTGTGGATTTTCTGTTTAGATGGTCTGTCCATTAATGTAAATGGGGTGTTAAAGTCCCCTACTATTATATCATTATATATTAGTTCTTTATGTTTGTTATTAACTGTTTTATGTATTTGTGTGCTCCTTTGTTGGGTGCATAAATATTTATGATAGTTATATCATCTTTTTGGATTGTCCCCTTTATTTTTATATGTATTTTTCTTTGTCTCTTGTTACAATCTTTAAATACAGTCTATTTTGTCCAATGTAAGTATTTCTACTTTGGCTTTCTTTTGCCATCCATTTGCATGACAGACATTTCTCTATCACCTCACTTTCAATCTGAAGGTATCTTTAGATCTAAACTGAGTCTCTTATAGGCTGCATATAGATGGGTCTTGTTTTCTTACTCATTCTTTCAGGGAATGTTTAGTCTGTTTGCATTCAAAGTAATTATTGGTAGATATGTACTTTGTCGTTATATTTATTTGGTGATTGTTTCTGAAGATTTTCTCTAATTTCTTCTGGTCTTTCTTTCATGTTTTGCTGATTTTCTTTAGTGATACATTTGGATTTCTTCCTCTTTATTCTTTAGATATTTATTAGTAGTTTTTGATATAGGGTTACCATTAAGTTTGTGTATAACCTCTTCTGCATAGAACAGTCTTAGTAAGTTAATTGTTATTTAAGTTTAGAACCTATTCTTATCTCCTCCACTCTTTTTTTTTTTAATGATTTTTTGTTGTTTATTTATTTGACAGAGAGAGAGATCACAAGTAGGTAGAGAGTCAAGCAGAGAGAGAGGGGGAAGCAGGCTCCCCGCTGAGCAGAGAGCCTGATGCAGGGCTCTATCCCAGGACCCCGAGACCATGACCTGAGCCGATAGCAGAGGCTTTAACCCACTGAGCCACCCACGCCCCCTCCTCCACTCTTGCCTTATACTTTTTTTGTGTATGAGATCCTTGACTAAATATTTACATAAATATTTATTTTTATACTGTCACTTTTAGTCTCTCCTTTTGACTCCAGTCATAGAATCCCTTTTAATA
Source organism: Potos flavus (assembly GCA_028534135.1). NCBI lineage: Eukaryota > Metazoa > Chordata > Mammalia > Carnivora > Procyonidae > Potos > Potos flavus. The sequence continues at coordinate 22,734,381 of CM052883.1, read as the reverse complement.
TTTCATAAAGAACTGGTTTAATGGTCATGAACTCCTTTAGTTTTTGTTTGTCTGGGGAGCTCTTTTATCTCTCCTATTCTGAATGATAGCCTTGCTGAATAGAGTATTCTTGGCTGCAGATTTATCCTGTTCATCACAATAAGTATATCATGCCACTCCTTTCCGGTTTGCAAAGTTTCTGTTAAAATATTTCTTGCTACAGTATTCTTTTGTCTTATTGCTTTTAACTTTTGTTTTTCTTTATCACTACATTTTGCCAATTTAAAATATGTCTTGGTGTGGGTCTACTTTTGTTGATTTTGATGGAAGTGCTCTGTGCCTCCTGGCTCTGGATATCTTCCCCAGATCGAGGAAGTTTTCAGCTTGTATTTCTTCACGTAAATTTTCTACCTCCTTTTCACTTCTTCTGGAACACCTATAAGATGAATATTATTGTATTTGATGGGGTCACTGCATTTCCTAAGTCTATTCTTGTTTTGCATAATTTTTTTCTCACTTTTATTCAGCTTTATTGCTTTCTATTATTCTGTCTTCTAGGTCACTAATTTTTTCCTCTGCCTCCTCCTTCCTGCTATTAATTCCGTGCAGCATATTCTCATTTCATTTATTAAGTCCTTTATCTCTGCTATGTTATTCCTTATCTCTGTCTTAAGAGTCTCACTCATGTTTTCCACTCTTTTCTCAAGTCCAGTGAGTATCCTTATAATCATTGCTTTAAATTCTCTATCAGGCATGTTACTTGTATCTGTTTTACTTAGATCTCAGGCTGTGGCCTTGTCCTGTTCTTTCATTTGGGATAAATTTCTCTGTCTCCTCATTTTGTCTGCCTCTTTATGTCTGTTTCTCTGTGTTAAGAAATTCAGCTATGCCGTCTGCCCTTGAAAGTAGTGACTTTATAAAGAAGAGGTGCTGGAGTGCCATGCAGTGTAATGTCCTCTGTTTGCCAGAACCTAACACTTCAGGAGAGTATCCTATGTGTTTTGCTTACACACTGCTCTTGTGTCTGAGTCACATTTCCTTTCAGTGAAGTTATCTGCACTGACTCTGCCTGTTGTGGGCTGTGCTTGCTTTAAGTGCTGTTAGTGGGATCCAAGCAGGCCAGCTCTGAGGGGGTATGTCCACTGGGGAATTTGGGAGCAGGGCAGCAGTGTTAGCAAAATTTGCATTGGGCAACTGGTACTATGTTTGATCCCATAATTCACTGCAGTGGCTATGCAGTGGAGCAGCCAGGGACATGAAGCTGGGCTTTGCATGCAGCCAGGCCCAGAAACTGTGCCTAGGTGCTGTGTGATAGCTAAGTGCTGCTTGGTGACTGGGCACTGCATGGTGGCTGGACATGGTGTGAAGCATGTCATGGTGTGAAGCATGTCATGGTGTGAGGCAGCTGTGTACCCATCTACTGGGTGTGACTCGTGTAAGGCTTTAACAAAACTTTCCCGATCCCAAGACCAAGACTAGCAATCCTCAGGAGAATTCATGGGCAGGCCATACTGCTAGCAGATTAGGTGGCAATTGTCTCTGCAGGGCTGTTTCTAGCAGGTGGTTCTCTATTTGTGCTGGGGAGGTCAGGCAGGGGGAGGAAGATGGCACCTCCTAGTTCCCTCATTTTTGAAGTCCCCCAACACACTCCAAAATAAGTATGCACAGATATTTCCTCCATTTTCCCCCAGTGTTGTGTGAACTGCCATTTTTATGTTGTCTCTCTATGCAGGCTGCTATCTCTTTAAGGGCAGAGACCCAGCTATCACTGGCCCTCCAGGCTGGCCCATTGTTGAGTCCACTGGCTTTTAAAACTCCAGGCTCCAAGTTCCTCAGGTTTTACAAACTAAGAGAATTCAGCCCATCTGATTTTTAAGTCAAACTTTAGGGGGATTGGTCTTCACTGTATGATCTCCCTGCTGCAAGGGCCCATCTCTCTGCCCTTGCTGCATGTGCAGCTCTCTCCCTCCTGTGGGCCTCTTCCCTCTGCCTTTCAGACCTTCTTCACCTTTCAGGTGAAGCTTCTTCTCTATTTTTAATTGTGGAGATTGTTCTGCCAGTCTTTGGGTTACTCTCTGGTTTATTGACTTCGATGTGGACATGATATCTAGTTGTATACGTGGGATGGGGTAAGCTCAAGGTCCTCCCACTCCACCATCTTCCCAAGCTCCTTCTATATCATGTCTTTCCAAAATATATATCAATTTTCTCTAGAAATACACTGTTATTTATATTAATATTTTGTAAATAAAATAACAAGCACAACTGGATTAAATAAATTTGGAATAAAACAGCAATGATTCTTGATAAACATACATATTATTTGATAGGTGCATAAATATATTTAGAAATATATATCAATATGCTAGATTTACCTATTGATCATGAGTATTTAGCAGGTTTTAAAATAGTTAGAATTTAGAGGTTCCTGGGTGGCTCAGCTGGTTAAGCATCTGCCTTCAGCTCAGGTTATGATCCCAAGGTCCTTGGATGGAGCCCTGTATCTGGCTCCTTGCTCAGCGGGAAGCTGCTTCTCTCTCTGCTGCTCCCCCTGCTTGTGCTCTCTTGCTCTCTCCTGAAAATAAATAAATAAAATCTTAAAAATAAATAAACAAACATAAAGTAGTTAGAATTTACATAGTTAATCTACTGATTCTGGCAAAGTTTAAATGAAATGTAAAGAACACTTACTTTAGTAAGTAACATATTGAGCAGCTAAAATTTTGTAGAACATATTGGAAACAGAAAAACTCTTGGCATTACTACACATACAGCAAACACATAAGTATATGAATATTCATATAAAGTATGCAGCAAATATTATTTCTCTGCACAGATAAGACAAAGATTTCTGCAACCAATGAAAAAAAGAAGAGCTCTGAGATAGGAAAAAGTGACAAATATCACAACATCATATTTAGGGCAAAAAAAGTCATAAATAATTTTTGAAGGAAGCTTTCTTTTCTTCCCCCAAACTTTCTGACATATATTAAGTTAAAAAAATTAAGATGCATAATAAAATGATTACATTTAATACACTTATGAAAAACATAAATACATGTGGTTACCTTTCCAGAGAGAGTGATCTCAATAGGCAGCAGTAGGAGCAATACATTTTGCTATATATGTTTTCATTTTTCCACCTTGTGATTTTATTAACTATTCAAACTGTATTTTGTTATTGGAGCATTTTTATGTGAGCTATTTTGTGAGCTTGTGACAATCTTTGTCAAGTGAACATTTCTTTTTATTTACACTTTTATGTACTCACTACTATATTTCCATAGACATTTTACTCTGAGATACACCATAAATAAATACAGCTTGTTTTAAATAAATGAAAAATATAATTTTCTTCCTGGGTAAAGATTTCTATCAGGTCATTTTTTAAGGAATAGGAAATGGAATCGGATTTCTTATAAAATAACCATACTTTGGCTTGATAATCATGATTAAATTAATCACTTGAAGATGTGTATTCACATACGAACTCTTTCATAATTACCTTCAATTGCTCTCAACTAAAGTTAAAAAAAAACAAAAAAACGCTGAAGAATCAAAATAATTTATTATCTACATCTACGTCTTTACAGATGTTCCATGATAATTTGGCAGCTATATTCATACAAAATAATTAAACACATCATCAAAAAAGATCTTTTGTAATAAAACAAATTTCTATCTAAGCTTGCTAAGTTTAAATACATTGACATTTACATGGTTAAATATATTAAAAAAGAAAAATTAACACATTTCATTCACAGTTCAAGGCAGTAGTTTGATACATTCTATCAAATGGTAAGATAATAATTACATGATTTGTTATCTCTCCTTAACATAATCACAGTTGTCCTCACACTCTATTTAATTTTGAAAGGTTAAACTGAACTTACTTTTAAATTAGTACTGATAAAACTAGATTTAGTGAGTCAAAGATTTACTCTGATAATAGAATAAAGTAGATTTGGTGGAACTGAATTCTTCCTAAGTTTATTTAGCAACTTGAACAATTTAGAATTCCACGTATGGGAGGGCATGATTAGGGCGCTCTTGGGACATTCAGAATAAACCTACTGAAACAGCTAAAATGCTTTCATTAGTGGATGCAGCCAGATGTCAAGACAGGAAAACCTTTGAATTGGTCAAATGTACATTGTTTCTTAAATATGAGGAAATTGGGGAATAGGATGAAATATATCACATCAAAAATCTTGACTTTGTCTTTGTTTTTATTTATTTACTAACTTACTTTGTAATACCTAGATTCTTCAGGTTTTTTAAAATGATTCTTATATTCTCTATAGAAGATAAAGAAGCTGTATTACTTGGGACAACATGGGAATTTTAACAAAATGGCATAATCCAGGGTATTAGGATCAAATAATCAGTTAATGTTTTATTAACCTTGCCCAATTTATGTTGTATATTTAAGAAATATAATGATTCAAAGAGTTAAAAAGACAATCAGTATCTAGGAAACTTGATACATTTCTCTGGAAAGGGATATTCCAGATAAAATGATTAAATACTCACTAATCCTGTTCAGTTTTTTTAATCATAATTAAAGCCTAAGTTACGGTTTGAATTAATAAAATCGCAGTAATGAGGGGAACACATAATAAAACTAGTTGAAAACTTATGAAAGAGTCAAATTTTCAATGAGAAAAATTCCACATATTATAAATCATAAATTTTACTTTTCTACTAAGTAAGATATCTGTAAATAGTCATAATATAAACCATTTTAAAAAGGTAGTCAAATGCCACGGACTCTTTCTTGCTCCAATTTCATCTGAATACAAACTAGACCTACCCAACATATTTTCTTGAGATTTCTTGGAATAAAGTTGCCAGATTTAGTAAATAAAAATACAGAGAATCATTTAAATTTTAATTTCAGACATTTAACTATTACTTCTTTCTTTTTTATTATTAGTATAAATATACCCATGTAAAATTTGGGGTATACACATATAAATATATGTATATATATATATATAGTTTATTTGAATTTCAAGTTTAATTTGGCTTCTTGTATTTTATCTGGCAACCCTACTCTAAAGACCCTACATCAGATTTGTTCAGACAGTGTTAAACTGAGGTTTAAGAGTATTGTAATGCACTTTAGTTACTTTATTTTTTTTATTTTTTTATTTGTAATTAATTTTATTTTATTTAGTTACTTTAAAAATGATGGCTGTTTTGTCCAGGAGGTTCTCAAGTGTTACCAATTGCTCTAGTATGATTAATAGTAGTATTCTTTTTATTTTCGAAAGTGCCCTGAAGTGAATGTAAGTTGTAAATTTTGTGTGATTTCATAAGAGGTAAGGATATTTTGAGTTTTTTCTGCTCTAGCAAACATCCAGTTTCTGATTCTGTTTTTGCCACTGGAAACATGGACATGAACACAAAACAGATATAAGAACCTCGATGCTTTCTAGGATATATTTATGTAAAATAAAAAGTACAAAATATAAAACTAGCAACATATTGTTTAGTAGAAGTTGTTTGTTGCCTGAGAAAAAAAGAAGAGCAAAACACAGGTATTTGTGAGCAGGAGAATCTTTGCAGTATTTCTAGAAGAACTTGTTCATACCCTATTCAGTTCCCAACCAATAACAAGAAATCCATGTTAGTATTTTTCTTCCAAAGGTGACTCATGAAGATGAGATACTAGTAAAAAGGAAAATGAAACAAATTTTAATTTCCACAGCAAAATGGAATAATTGTTTAGGCTTTTATATTTGAACTATAAAGACTTTAATTATGTTTTTAATTTTTTTCCCTGAGCACCTCATTATCTTGTATGCTTTGTGTTCATGCAAACACTTGATTGCATTTCTGATTTGACTGCCCCCATGTTTAGATCTTGGCTCTCCAGAATGACCCTTTTTGTTTTCCTTATTGCTGAATTAAGCTTGCTAGAACAGATAGAAAACAGCTAGCAGCCAAAAAAGAGAAAGAGGGATAGAAAAAGAGAGGAGCAGGGGTGGGGTATAGGAGGGGCTGAGAGAAAGAGAAAGAATTCTTTAAACTGATCCTTATTACATTGAACTCTTTTCTCACCTTTAAAATATGACATTCTCTGTGATAATATCTATATTTAGGTTACCCCTTGCTATAATTATGTGATCTCTCTCTCCTGAACTTCTTCCATACAAATACAAACTGACGTCGTATCTTTCACCTGAAACATCTCTTTCTCTCCCACATCCATTCTAGACTCTGTTTTATCTGTGTATTGCTAAACTTTTTCCTCCAAAGTTACTCACCCTCTGCATCTAGTTCTCTCAGTGACTGTCACCATGGCCTGGTATTAAACACGATGAGTACTGCGATGACGATTCCCTCACTTAGCTGTACATCCACACTAGGATGGTCTTGCACATTCTCCCCCCTTTCTCCACTCCCAGCAACCTTCTCTTTCCTGTACCACTAGTGTAGTTTTCCATCTGGTCTCTCTATCTTGCTCTCCTCATTCCATCCTCCTTTGTTGTTGTTGTTGCTTTGTTTTATTTTGTTTTTCAAAATATGTAACTATTGCAACTCTCCTGGACAGTATAAAAGGCATGGAAATACTCTAAATCTGGATTAAGTTCACTATTATCTGAGTAAGTTTGCCATGCTTACTAACAGAACTTCTGGTTCCTTGGATTTTTCTCCTCCTTTGCTTCAGACAATCATGGTAAATATGTATATTGGAGCTTTCGTGATTGAGAAGCAAAAAGAAGCAGAGGAGAAGAACTGAATGAATACAGTTTAGGGCTGGAAGGGCAATTTAACGAAATATGAAGAAAGAAGTGCAGTATCAGCCCATAAAGAAGAGAGAAGTGAAGGAAAGTATGCTCCTCATATTCTATCTAAGAAGCATAGATAAACAAGTGGAATTTGTTTCAATTTGCTTTTTAATTGTTGCATGACTCCCTTGGATGTAAAGTTGGCATGAATTACATATATTATGCAAATAATAGCTTCATATCACTGCTTTTCCTTATGTATTTTAAATGATATGAAATTCATAAGGCCTTTTCCTACTGACAAAATACAAACATATTCTAGAAATAACTGCAATATTGAATGGTTGAACTTAGAAAATTGCAACAGGAATACGAAACTAAATGGGATTTTGTCATTTGGGGTACATTGGATTTTGACTAATACAAAGTAGTAAACAGCTCCATAGCAACTCTACTAAGTGTGTAATACTCATATAGGTATTCTGATAAGAGGGTAAGTAATATATCTCCCACTCTTCTCTATGGAAACAAAAAATATCCTTCTCAATAATGTTATTGGATACTGTATTGACAGTGGATATATCTAATTTATTTCTCATCAAATAAATTGAAGCATAATCCATTTCATTTCTATGCAAAAATTACTTTCCTATGCCACTTTTCTGAGAACAGGTATTGATGGTGGTAATAAAGAGAAAAGTATTTGAGAAACACCTCAGGGGAACAAAAAGTGATGTAGAGTTTAAAAATTAAAAAGTGGGAAAAAAAAATTAAAAAGTGGGGAAGGAACTGGGATTACTATATTTAAAAATTAAAAATAAAAAAAAATTACAAATACCTTTCCCTACCTCAAAGTATAGCACATAATTAAATAGACGTTGCTTCTTTATTACTGCAGGTTGGATTTTTCCCCCCATGGTCTCAGGTGTTTTGTATAGCTTATTTTTTCTTTATTATGTCTATTTTAGAGTGAAGAGGAAATCTGACTTTGTATAAGTTTATTTCCCACTCATATCACAATGACAAGTTTGGTTGGTTCTCCCAGGCAGTTTCTCAGGGAAATGAGTTCCTCCTGTTATATAATTTTGCTTCCATTTCAAAGACTGGAAGAAAGACAGAACACAGGGTAGGTACACAGGCTCTAATTGCCCAAGCCTGTAAGTGACTTAAGCCCGCTGCTCTTATTCTTTTGGCCAATCTCAATTATATGGATTTTCTAAACTACAGGAGAGGCTGGAGAAGAATTATTTTGTTAGTTTAAGAAGAGGAAAAGGAGGGTTTATGTAACACTTAGCAATGTTTCTTTCACTCAGTGTTAAACAGTATTTTATACATAAGTATATTTATTAGTAAATATATTTAGTAAACATGGACTTACAGCATATTTTTTCACAGTCTAAGCCCAATGATTTTTCTTCGGTATCAATTATGTTGTTCTACACATATATTTTATGTGAAAGCTTTTAAAATTGCATTTAGTTTTACTAAGAAACACACACATATTTGTGCATGCTTTCAGTCTATTAACTTCTAATAATATTGAAATCTCAATGCTTCTGAAATAAATAGGCTCACGATAACTGAGGTAGTGTCATTTCTAGGGCAACATAAACTTCTTCTATGGTTCATTGCAATTACTTAGTATAATTGAGAATTCCTCTCTTAAGTATTTTATAAGCAGTCGTAAATGTAAGTGGTCTGGAAATAAGCAGTAGCGTCATAATGTTAGGTATAAATGAAGGTCAACTTACTAGCCAGGCTTAATTAATATTCTCTAATATTTTCATTAAATGCATAAGGTGTATGTATAAGAATGAGAGAATAAGAGGAAAAGTGAAAAAGGGAAGTATTAAAAGAATATTTTAAAATATTGTGACAAATAAATAAAAATAATACATAGGTACGCACATATATTTAACCTTAGTAAACATAATCATCACAAGTATAGATGGTTTTGATTGATCTGAAGATTTGCAGAATTATGAAAAAGTGAAATGAAAAGAATAGAAAAAATAATTGAATAGTGGCCCAAATGTAAAAGTGAAACTATAAGGTAAGGTCAAGGTTGTAAGAGCCAAAAGAAGAGAGATTTTTTCATGAAGAAAAGGTAATAATTGTTGAAATAGTGGTAAACTGTCAGACTTTATGAAGATTGAAATGTACCCTTTGTAGTGAGAACTGGAGGTCACTAGTGACAAGAGAGAAGGGATATTTTATCGAACAGTAGGCCACAGGCACAGATTAGATTGGACTGAAGAGAGAGAATTTTAGTTTCCCGTGTGGGAGGATTTAAAACATAAAAATAGTAGATAAAATATTATTCAACTACAAAAACAAAACGTCATTTAAAAAATACTAATGGACAGAAATGAGGTTAAAAAAGATAATTTTTTTTATTGAGATGCTGTAAGTAAAAAGGTACTTACAATACCACATTGAAGCACTAAGACAAGGATAAAGAAATGTTGAAAGAGGAAGAAAAATAAATATACAATAAAACTAACCAAAAGCAAGCTAGTATAGTTATAATAATATCTGAAAAATATATATATGTATCTTAAAATAAAAATTATAAGAGACAAAATGTGTATTTTGTAATGATCAAAACTCCAATCCAGCAAAATGATATAATTCTAAAAATGTGTGCACCTAATAACTTGCCTACATTATATATGGAAAAATTGAAAGAAACAGGAAAAGAAAGACACATTCAGACATACCACTGTGAGACTATAATATATCTCACTCAATAAGTAATAGTACATGTAAACAAATAACAAAGAAGTGCGTAGATTTGGAACACATAATTAACAAAATTGATCTAAAGTATTACACCCAAAAAAGCAAGATTACATATTTACAGAAGTTCATATGAGGTAGCTCACAAATTGGTCATTCTTTGGCCTATAAAATAAGTCTTAACAAATACCAAAGGACAGACTGAAATAATGAAAATATGTTCTCTCAGCAGAGTGGAATTAAGTGAGAAATCAAAACTAAACAGATACTTAACATCCCCATTTAAACTCCCAGACCAGTATTTCAATAACAACATTATGACAATGAGCTCCCATAATATTTCATGAACATTATGATAATAAATTTGAAATTTTAGATGAAATGGAAGTCATTGAAAAACTGATAAAAATAGAAAATATAATCCCATATCTATTAAATAAATTAACATTTTAATTGAAATTATTCCCATAAAGGAAACTCCAGGCCCTATTGAATTTACCGGTAAACTATCACATACATTTAAGAAAGAAATAGCAGCACGATGATCACAAAAAGTTTAATAGGACATAAAAAAAAAAAATACAGCAGAAACTTTGTTTTATAAAGCCAACATTATCATAGTACTAATATTTAACAAAGTCATTACAAGAAAAAGTAATTTTAGGTCAATCCATACAATTTTGGAGTCCCTGCTATTTATTTCTAGAAACATAGTGCTATCGATGTGGTTTCATATTGGGCATACCTTTTAAATTGTTCATAATGCTGGGATATGCAAAATAGTTAATGGCCAGATTCCAATGATTTTGTCATTGTATACTTTTTAATGAAATATGGAAAAACATTTTCACGTAGATGACATTATGTACCTATAAGAAACTATCTGGATGAAATACTTTTTCTGTTATTTACTGAGAGTGAATCATGTCAAACAGTGTTACAAAAAATATTCTGGTAAATTACTGACATTGACAATTTTATGAAATTCAATTATCCTTGAATTTTATATGCAATTATATTGCAAATGAAGAAAAAACTTTATTTTTCTTCCCTGAAAGAAGTGTTAAGTACAAATTAGTTACAGCAGGGATTCTGTTTTACAACTCATTACAATCTGCTCAACTCACTTCCTGGAGAAGTGCCTAAGCTGTTGCTTAAGAATTACACACTTGGAAAATTCTTGTTTGCTATAATAGATACACAAAAGTGTTATAAACCAACAGTGCTGAAAATTATTACAGTTTATTATCTTGTTCTTTTGTCACCTATGGTTTAATTGATGCCTATCATTTGTTTAATTACTGTATTTAAAATACATTTGTAGTTGGCTCTAACCTCCACATTCTATCCTTTCACTTTCTGGTTCCACGTAATGATAATACTGTTAATAATAAGCTGTCTATTCGGCGTGGGTATTTTTAGAAAGAAAAATTAGAATATAGGTAAATCTGTGTATTCAGTAGAGTTGATCCAAAGCAATGACTAAGCAAAAATATAAAGATCTGGCATATAGATTTTAAATGAATATATCAAATATCCATTTATGTTCATTCCAAGAATATGTCAAACCCTTTGTGTATTTATCAAAAAAAAACCTAACAAAAACACACCTATTTGAAAGGCTAAGGCCTTTTTAAAAATAAGCAAAAATTAGTTGTGCAGTTTGATGTTATTATGAATTCATTCATATATTTTTCTCATAACTACGTTTTGAGATCAGTATCTACACAGCAAGCAGTAATAATAGCAGAACACAATTTTATGCCTGTTTATATTCTCTAAATTCCCTCATTTCATTATCATTAAAATACAAAGAATAAACCTCATAATCTATAGAGCCAAGGATTTCTAATTTATACTCCTTTGTGTACCGTACTATAGTATATTGATCAATATTAACCAAGTCTTACATAACAGTAGAATAATAAATATAGGTTATTAAATGAATATGCAATAATAATTACCCCTGAAAAAGAAGTAAATGAAACCTAAAGGTTACATATAGTACATGTTGAAAAATTAAATTCTGGGAATAAAAGTAAAAGAAAAATATGTGACCATGTGTGTACAACACAGACAGATGCACACACAGAGGGCAGAATATTTAGTTTCAGTTTTGTTGTAAGAATCCTTCAGTACTCAGAAGGAAGGGGAGTATGTACTTTGTATTGATCAGGGAACAGGATGTAGGAACAATAAGACTGAAATCACAATTTAGCAGACTTTGGTTAGAAAATTAAAACATAGTAAGGAAGCGAGGAAAATAGTTTGGAGGTAAGAGCTGGAAGAATCACTGTGAAGAATATTTAGTACTTAAGGGTCTTTTATAAAAAGTATGCCCTGGGATACCTGGGTGGCTCAGTAGTTTAAGCATCTGCCTTTGGCTGGGGTCATGATCTCAGGGTCCTAGGATAGAGTCCTACATCAGGCTCCCTGGTGGGTGGGGAGCCTGCTTCTCCCTCTCCCTCTGCCACTCCCTCTGCTTGTGCTTGCTCTCTCTCTCTCCCAATCAAACAAATAAAAAAAAATCTTAAAAAAAATAAAAGTATGCACCGACTTCTCTATATCTGCTGATACTGTGCTTTAGGAAATTTTAATTGGGTAATGTTTCAACTTTTCTCTCCTCTTGTCTCTCTTTAAGTTCTATTGTATATCGATACATCAATATATTTATATGTACATTGATATCAATATATATTCCAATAAATATCCTATTCCTCTAATAAACTGAATAGACATAATTTCTCTGCCAAATAGTTTCCTAATGACTGACTAAGACTTTGAAACCCCTGAAAAGGAACTGTCTCTACTTGTTTTCTTAAGTCTCCAACCGAGGTACTGATGGAAAAGTATCCATGGAAACAAGGATATATTGACTTCTTTGATTTCAATATGCAAATAGCATTAGACTTTATTCAGTATGGGAAAACAATTTAGTTAGATTGAATCAAGCAAAACTTCTTTCTAAAATACCCAAATAAGCGAATGGTATGAAAGCTTAATAAAATGTTACTAGAAAAGTCTTCTGGAAATATATTTTTTTTAACTGCTGAACTGATCTTGTTTGCCAAGAATTAACTAAAATTGTGATTAGATATGATTATTTCATTATTCTACTGGACTTCATTTTTTTAATATTTGATTTAAGATTTTAGTAGTTTTACTTGTCATAGAAAAATTTTTATTTCCATTTTTTGGTGATGAATGTAAATTATTTAATCAAAAAACACGCACCTAAGCCTACAACAATATTTAACATTCCATCTTTATATTTTTTTAAGATTTTATTTATTTATTTGACAGAGATCACAAGTAGGCAGAAAGGCAGGCAGAGAGAGAGGAGGAAGCAGGCTCCCTGCGGAGCAGAAAGTATGCGGGGCTCTATCCCAGGACCCTGAGATCATGACCTGAGCTGAAGGCAGAGGCTTTAACCCACTGAGCCACCCAGGCGCCCCTCCATCTATATTCAAATAACAAAAGGATTAGGAAAATTTTTTAAAAATACTGTAAGTCAGTTATCTTTAACTGTCTTCTTTAATGTTGTGTTTTCTTCATAGATCTAAAAAATCTTAATTATAGAAAAAAAATTAACATATGACTTCTGAGTATACTATGGTTAACTACAATTCCTTGAAATTTGTCATTTGTTATAAAAACAGCTGTAATACGATCACTGATTATTTAAAATCTATGTATGCTCTTCATCATATCAAAGTTTGACACGTTTCATTGCTTTCAATTAATTCTGTCCAGAACACAATAATATAGCTATTTTATCCTTATTTGGCAGATTAGAAAATGCTATAAGAGAACTGAAATACCTAATTACGGACAGAGCTAAAATTTAAGCCTAGGTCTTTGGGAAACTTATGTTGGTACATTATTCATAGTACTTATTGAAAACACTTCTGGTGCATTTTTTTTTTTCAGCCCGATCTAAGGAATAGGTTAATAACGCTATACAGACTGCTTATATCTACTCAGTTCAGTGAGATGATCCTCAACATGGTTTGAAAAAATAAGATTAATTAAAAAAAGTCAGTTATACACAGGTAATTTGCTAGGTATTTGAGAGTTATATAATTGAATATTATGTCTCTGTGTAATGGGATTTCATGAACTAGTAAAGGAGGCAAAAGTGTATAAGGCAATTATGGCACAAGAAAGTATAATACAGCTGATATAAACAATGTATATGGAAGAGTCTGTATTCATCATCTTAGTTGATCCATAGTAGAAAATATAAGGCACACGTTTTATTATTTCAAATTAATATATTTGGATACCATTTCTCAGAGTTTTAAAATGAACTAAGGTTATACAGCTAACAAAATATGTAGCCATCACTCACATCCATAATGTTTGTTACAAAATTGCAGTGCTTTCTACTATGTTGAATTGTCACCTCACGCAGATGCTTAGGATGTGACAGTTTTTTTATCATGATGCTCACCTTGTGTGGGTTATTTCACAAATAAATGGAACTATAAATTCGGCATTTATCACTACTTAGAATTAGGGAATCTGTTAACATTGTTTTGAAATGTTTACATTCTAGAAACTTGATTGAATTTCTTAAAGTTATCAGCATATTATTTCTTTGAATAAAGATAATGGTTTTTAAATATCAACAGACTAATTTTGTTTTGAAGATTTATTTATTTCAGAGAGAGAGAATGCTCTTGCAGTTTCAAGTGAGTGCACCTGAGTGCGGTTGTGGAGGAAGGGGCAGGAGGAGAGGGAAGCAGATTCCCTGTACAGTGGAGAGCGCCACGCAGGACTGGCTCTCCAGACCCTGGAGATCATGACCTGAGCCAAAACCAAGAGTCTGTCAGTTTACCCACTGAGCCACCCAGGCGCCCCAGAAGGCTGCTTTTAAAAAAAAATTATTTAAATTCAACTTAGTTAATATATACTGTATAATTAGTTTCAGAGGTAGAATTTAGTGATTCATCAGTTGCATGTAAGACCCAGTGCTCATTACATTATGTGCCCTCCTTAATACCCATAACCCAATTATCCCATCCCCCCAACCACCTCCCCTCCAGCAACCCTCAGTTTGTTTCTTACAGAAAAGAATCTCTTATGGTTTGCCTCCCTCTCAGTTTTTATCTTATTTTATTTTCTCTCCTTCCCCTATGTTCCATCTGTGTTATTTCTTAAATTGCACGTGTGAGTGAAATCATGTATGTCTTTCTCTGACTGACTTATTTCACTTAGCATAATACCAGACTACTTTTTTAAGCATTATGTATTATTATTTAATTAACACCATTATATTTAACTCAGTTTTAAGCCAAACTCTCCAGAGCTTCTTTGTACCTGTGATTCTACTGTTCTGTTTCTTCTAATGTAAAAACAAGTATGTGTAACAATTCTATGTACTAAAAAGACTCTCCTGTATGAGTCCAGTGGAATGGGAACTTTTGTTTTCTTTGTCACTTAGTGATTTCAGATATTTGACTTAATTTAGTTAGTTCCTCACCTGCTTCCAATAATTTATATGATGTCTCACAGTCCAAACACTTTTAGCTTTTTCCATTTTCCTCACTTATTATACATGTTTTACACAGCTAGATACAAATTGGCAAATTAAGCCTATTTTCCTCATAAATAACCCTAAAAATTATTTTGAATTAAACTAAAAAAGAATTTTCGAGTTACCCTTTTTGATTATCTTAGCTGATTTATTTTAACAAAAGACTGTTCAAGCTTTCTTTGGCTAATAAAATACTTCAAATTAAATAATCATTTTCTCTATTGGAATGACATAATCAGATTTGTTTCTAGGCCAGGGACATGGATACAAGTCAGGAATACTTTTATTAGATATCTACATTACCATTTTGAAGTTAGTAGGTGAATCTGTGACAATTCATAGATTCTGACAGAAAACATAAGTTAAGACGCTTAGTTCAGAGACAAAGGATTTTATTATAGCACAGAAAGAAGCCTGAGCTTCATACATATAAATGCCCCTCTGCCCCTCCAAAGTCCCCTAATAGTGATACAGAGGCAGACCCAGTTGAATATTACAAATTCAGTGTTTTGTCACAGTGAGGAAGCTTGATTAGGAAACACCAATATTGTAAGGGGCTGCTAGTAAACATAACTTTTGCTTAGGAGGAAGATAGTACCTTTATTACACTGGTCAGGAAAAAAAAAATCCATATTTCCACTCATATATAGCCCTAAAAGATCTTGTTTTACTTTTAACATTGTATGTGGTCATCCACTTTGTGTTTAAAATTCTTCAAAGTAAAGATATACATGGAATTGTATGCATATTCAAATAGTTTGACTTATTGGCCAGTAATCAGAAATGAGAGAAATTGGGAGATAGATGTTTTTCAGAGATCTAGGAAAGATATATATGGGCAGACCTACAGCAATAGTAATACAGTGTGTACTTTTTGTGTCAAAAGCATTTCCTGCAAAAAAGCATTTGTTGTAGAACACTATTGAACTATATGGCCAAGATGACTTTTCCAGCCACTGTCCTTGACATTGATGCTCATGTGCAATATATCTATGAATGAAGTAATCATTGTGATGGAGGTGGTGGCTACGTGTGGGCTTAACATTGAGGGATTTTATTCTTTAAGGCTCTTCTATTTACTGTCACTGATGAAGGTCCAAATTCTCAGAAGACACTGAAGCTAATTATACAATGCCTCATAGAGAATAAACAGCCATTTGGTGCCAACTTGATTATGTCCAACTCATTCAAATCTAAAGAGGATATCAATATTTTGACTAGGATTGACAGGTATTCCCGGTAAGAGTTTGCTTTTTCCCTGAAGGGCCTATGCCAGTGCTAATTTCCAATGGCTCCATGTGTTTCATTTGCTGGTTTGCTATTCTTATTATAATATGGCCTTATACCAAGGGGTGAGCTTGATAGCAAAAATTGTGTCAGTGGGATCATGACCATGAACACATTTGTCGTAACATGTGCATCATTCCACATACCAGGTCATCCTTGCCTTGAGTTTCTTTTCTAAATAGGTTGTACTTTTTTTTTTTTTCTAAAGTAATTACCAAAATAAAACCAAGCAAAATCTAGCATTTATCTGTCCTCTCCCTTACCAAATAAAATTCAGTTACCCTCTTGGTCATCCTATAATACATCCTGGTATATCAAAAATCTTGTTCATATAATTTTGTTAACCTTTTTATTAATGTTTTTTTAATTATAAATGGATCACCAAATTTGAAGATACATTGAAGAAAATATAAAACATGAAAATAGAGAGCCTGGATGGCTCAGTTGGTTATGCAACTGCCTTTGGCTCAGGTCAGGATCCTGGAGTTCTGGGATTGAGTCCCGCATTGGGCTCCCAGCTCCGCGGGGAGTCTGCTTCTCCCTCTGACCTTCTCTCCTCTCATGTTCTCTCTTACTTTCTTTCTCTCTCTCTCTCTCTCAAATAAATAAAATCTTTAAAAAAAACATGAAAATAATAATCAAGGAAATACATGTGGAGGCACATAAACTATATTTCTATATTTAATAAAACAAATTAAATATTTCAATGAACCCTAATTTGCATCTTCAGAAAGATTTTGTAATATAAATTCACAAATAAGGAAAGTGAGGTATTAGAAAACAAAAACTAAACACTATTAGAAATTAAAACACCATTGTTTAAAAAAAACAAAAATATTCCATATAACTTTGGAAGACACAGTCACTTCTGTTTCGTAAATGGAGATGCTCCCCAACCCCTGGCAGAAAAAAGAAAGAAACAAATGAAGAAACAGATGAGAGAAGGGAAAAATCTAAAGGAAGGATGGGTTGTCTATCATATAACTAATAGGAATTACAGATAGATAGAAGAAATTGTGTGAGAAGAAATTATGAAAGCAATCAAAGGGAAGATAATAAAGTCTCTTTAAAAATACACACACACAGAATTAAATTATTAAATATAGGTCATTGGTTCCACATGTCTTTGAGGAAAGTTCTACTTTACTTACATTTGTTTTGTCAGAGTATAATTGATACCGATATCCTCTTAGTTTCAGGTGTACATCATAGTTGTTCAATATTTTTGTATATTATGAAATGATTTCCACAAAAAGTCTAGTTACCATCTGTCACCAAAGTTATAAAGTATTATTGACTGTGTTCTCTAAGGTATACATTACATCCCATAACTTAATTATCTTATAACTGGAAATTTGTGCCTCTCTTAATCCTTCACCTGTCTCCCACCTCTAGTATTAAAAGTTTGTTTCTTATATCTATGAGTCTATTCCTGTTTTGTTTTGTTTTTTTGTTTTTGTTTTTAGATTCTACTTACGAGTGAAATCATATGTTATTTGACTTTCTCATACTTATTTCACTTAAAATGCCCTCTAGGTCCATCATGCTATTGCAGTTGTCAAGGTTTCATTCTTTTTTATGGCTGAGTAATATTCCATTGTATACATTTACCACATCTTTTTTTTTTAATCAATTCATCTATTAATTAGTACTTGGGTTTTTTTCTATGTTGTGGCTATTGTAAATAATGTTTCAGTGAACATGGGGGTACACCTATCTCTTTGAATTATTTTTGTTTTCTTTGGATAAATACCAGAAGTAGAATTGCTACATCATATGGTAGTTCTATTTTTAATTTTGATAAGGAGAATAACTGTATAAAACAACCAGCCATATTACCAAGGAAATTGTCAAAAGAAGGCAAAACTACTCAAAGTAGTGAAATGAATGAATTATAAGCCAAGAACTATGAGTTCAGAAAAAGAACATTTTAGAATAAAAAAAGTGTAAATTCTTAATTTATACTAATTACAATTACACTATTATACTTCTAATTTTAATTTTTCTAAATATGATGAAGAACATTTTTCCCTTGTTTTTTAAAGTAGATTTAAACGAAAGTTTACATGTTATAATACATGAAAAGATACAAAAATGCTTTAAAAATCTGAACCTGTTCCATACTTAAGAATCAAGATTATTTGGTGAGCATTAATTTGGCAAATATGTCTTTACGAACATTATTCATTAAGTGACTGATGTTATTTTTAGGCAACTTTGATTTTAAATTATTATGTTTTTTTTCAATCAATCCACTATATATAAGCTTATGGTGGCTATGGCTTAATTGTTGCCTAGTGACCTACTCAAAATAAAAAAAAAAAAAAAACAGCTAATTAAAGTTCATTTACCACATATTAATTCAAGATGACCAATAAATATATCAAATAACTATTGGGGCAATTCTAGACAGAATAATAGCAGTCTTTCTTTTCTTTCATTGATTATTTGTGGTGAACGTTCCTGGTGTATTATTCCTAAATACTCTCAAGATATTTCTGCCTTTACTTATGCATTTATACTGGTAAAAATATCATTACCAGAGCTAAATGGTAACTGGTATTTACTCTCTCTTCCTTAGAGTCATGTGCAAAGTAACTACTGTTAATGAAAATATGAGGGGCACTTATAATTTGCTGGCCAAAGTGAAACAATACAAAACAAAACAAAAACTCTTTAAAAACAAACAAAAAACAAAAACTAAACATTCCATCTGCAGAAGCTCGAATTGATTTTTTTTCTAAAAGAACAATTTATTTTTAAATTGCTATTAAGAAATATAGTTGGCTATTTTCTCACCCAAAATTATTTTAAAGAGCATGGTAATGTACCTACCTTAAGTGATTTTTTTTTTTTTTGTATGTAAAAAGGAAAAACAAATTTTAATGACTAACAAACAGCATGAAGAGCTGAAACACAAATGGGAAAGAAACATACTTTGGAAACTGGCATAATTTATCAAGTAGGAGTAACAATAAATATAGAATTGTTGTAGGAGGAAGACTGGGAACAGTTAAAGAAAAATGAGTTAGGATTTTCAAAATAAAAAAGAATAACATGCATTTGAAATATTTAAATTACCAAAGAAGGATAAACACATTTGGTTTTACTTTTTTTGAATGAGGACAGAATTTTGATAACATCTGTTCTTATTCAGACATTAGCAGTTGTTTTATTTTTTCTTTCCTAATGTGCAAAGAATCCTATTTGGCACTGTGAGTCAGTGATATTAAAAAAGTGCTTGAAATTTTCCCTTCTTCCTTTTCTTTCTGCTCTTTATTCCAATCTCTGTTTCCCTCCCTTCCTCCCTCTCCTTCTCTCTCCCTCTCTCCTCTCTTCAATAGTGTAAAATACTTTGCCTGTGGGGTACCTGGGCAGCTCAGTCCGTTAAGTTTCTGCCTTTGGCTCAGGTAAAGATCCCAGGGTCCTGGACAAGCCCTGCATCAGGCTACCTGCTCAATGGGGAGTCTACCTCTCCCTCTGTCCCTCTGCCCCTACCCCTTCCCCATCCCTTGTGCTCTCTCTCTTTCTCAAGCAAATAAAATCTATGAAAATAAAATACTTTGCTTGTATATCTTTAAGAATTATTACAAATTTTGGATGTCATTAAATGTTTCTTTATAACTTACACACGAACTAATCTATCATTAGATTACTAAATTACATAAATAATACAAGAGGAATATTTTTATTTTTCAATGTGTATTTTGACTTAAAATGATGGGATGAATCTTATAAAAACATTGAAAATCAAAAAGTTCTGATTTATTAATTATGAAAATTATCTGCTTTATTTTTTCATTTTTATTTGAATATCTACAGAATTATATCTTGTAATTTCTACTAGTAGTTTTACAGACATTACAGACAATTTAATAAAGTACATATGACATCATTTTTTAACATATATTATTTGTTTCAGGGGTACAGGTCTGTGATTCATCAGTCTTACACAATTCACAGCACTCACCATAGCACATACCCTCCCCAATGTCCATCACCCAGCCACCCAATCCCTGTCACCCCCCCCCTTCAGCAACCCTCAGTTTGTTTCCTGCGATTAAGAGTCTCTTATGGTTTGTATCCCTCTCTGGTTTCTTCTTGTTTCATCTTTCTCTCCCTTCCCCTATGATCCTGTCTTGTTTCTCAAATTCCTCATATCCATGAGATCATATGATAATTGTCTTTCTCTGATTTACTTATTTCGCTTAGCCTAATACCCTCTAGTTCCATCCACATCGTTGCAAATGGCAAGATTTCAGGGTTTTTTGATGGCTGCATAGTATTCCATTATATATATATATATATATATATATATATATACACACACACACATATATGTAAATATACCACATCTTTATCCATTCATCTGTTGATAGATATCTAGGCTCTTTCTATAGTTTGGCTATTGTGGACATTGCTGCTATAAACATTTGGGTACATGTGCTTCTTCGGATCATATATTTATATCCTTAGGGTAAATACCCAGTAGTGCAATTGCTGGGTCATAGGGTAGCTCTATTTTCAACTTTTTGAGGAACCTCCATACTGTTTTCCAGAGTGGCTGCACCAGCTTGCATTCCCACTAACAGTGTAGGAGGGTTCCCCTTCCTCCACATCCTCGCCAACAGCTGTCCTTTCCTGACTGGTTAATTTTAGCCATTCTGACTGGCGTGAGATGGTATCTCACTGTGGTTTTGATTTGGATTTCCCTAATGCCAAGTGATCTTGAGCACTTTTTCATGTGTCTGTTGGCCATTTGGATGTCTTCTTTGCAGAAATGTATGTTCATGTCTTCTGCCCATTTCCTGATTGGATTATTTGTTCTTTGGGTGTTAAGTTTAATAAGTTCTTTATAAATTTTGGATACTAGCCCTTTATCTGATATGTCATTTGCAAATATCTTCTCCCATTCTGTCAGTTGTCTTTTCGTTTTGTTGAGTGTTTCCTTTGCTGTGCGAAAGCTTTTGATCTTGGGGCGCCTGGGTGGCTCGGCAGGTTAAAGCTTTTGCCTTCGGCACAGGTCATGCTCTCAGGGTCCTGGGATCAAGCCCCGCATCGGGCTCTCTGCTCAGCAGTGAGCCTGCTTCCTCCTCTCTCTCTGCCTGCCTCTCTGCCTACTTGTGATCGCTCTCTCTCTGTCAAATAAATAAATAAAATCTTTAAAAAAAAAAAAAAGCTTCTGATCTTGATGAAGTCCCAAGAGTTCATTTTTGCCCTTGCTTCCCTTGCCTTTGGTGATGTTTCTAGGAAGAAGTTGCTGCGGTTGAGGTTGAAGAGGTTGCTGCCTGTGTTCTCCTCAAGGATTTTGATGGATTCCTGTCTCACATTGAGGTCTTTCATCCATTTTGAGTTTATTTTTGTGTATGTTGTCAGGAAATGGTCCAGTTTCATTCTTCTGCATATGGCTGTCCAATTTTCCCAACACCATTTGTTGAAGAGACTGTCTTTTTTTCCATTGGACATTCTTTCCTGCTTTGTCGAGGATTAGTTGACCATAGAGTTGCGGGTCCATTTCTGGGCTCTCTATTCTGTTCCACTGATCTGTGTCTGTTTTTGTGCCAGTACCATACTGTCTTGATGATTACAGCTTTGTAATAGAGCTTGAAGTCTGAAATTGTGGTGACACCAGCTTTGGTTTTCTTTTTCAACATTCCTCTGGCTATTCGTGGTCTTTTCTGGTTCCACATAAATTTTAGGATTATTTGTTCCATTTCTTTGAAGAAAGTTGATGGCATTTTGATATGGATTGCAGTAAGTGTGTAGATTGCTCTGGGTAGCATAGACATTTTCACAATATTTGTTTTTGCAATCCATGAGCATGGAACATTTTTCCATTTTTTTTGTGTCTTCCTCAGTTTCTTTCATGAGTACTCTATAGTTTTCTGAATACAGATTCTTTGCCTCTTTGATTAGATTTATTCCTAGGTATTTTATGGTTTTGGGTGCAACTGTAAATGGGATCGACACCTTATTTTCTCTTTCTTCTGTATGACATCCTTTATAAAACAACAAAAGATATAACCTGCATGGCAATTAGTGAAACTAACTAGTAGCACCTTTATTTTTTCTTCTTATAGTCTAATTTTTAAATTCAAGAAGTATTTATTTAACACACAAATACTTATTCAAGGCCATAATATATAAATAGATGTTTTGTACTGTTTTAAAATAATATTTTGAAAATATTTTAATGGGTGTATTGATTTTAAATCAATAATATTTTAAAATATGTATTATTTTGCTACCTTAAATAGAATGACTTTTTATCTATTTAAGGTAAATAACATTTTAAATATCAGCAATGATTTAAAAAAACTACTGGGCCTCTTAAAGTTATTGGAATTCTGGCCTTTTTTTTTCTTAATATTCTACTATTTTTCATTTTGTAACCTGTTTTAAAAAAAATTTATTCATTTGACAGAGAGAGACACAGCGAGAGAGGGAACACAAGCGGGAGGAGTGGGAGAGGGAGAAGCACGCTTCCCACTGAGCAGGGAGCCCGATGTGGGGCTTGATCCCAGGACCCCAGGATCATGACCTGAGCCAAAGGCAGACACTTAACCAACTGAGCCATCCAGGCGCCCCTAATTTCATACTATTTTTTTTAAATAAATGTATAACCTCATGATCTTAAGCACATATCAATAGCTCTAAAAAATTTGGGGACAGGGGCACCTGGTTGGCTCAGTTGATTAAGCATCTGACTTTTGATTTCAGCTCAGGTCATGATCTCAGGATCCTGGAATTGAGCCCCTTGTGGAGCCACCATCAGGCTCTGCGCTCAGCAGGGAGTCCACTTCTCTCTCTCCCTCTTCCTCTGTCCCTACCCCCACTCATGCTCTCTAAGTCTAAAATATATAAATAAATCTTAAAAAATAAAAAAATAAAATAAGATTTGGGGACAAACATGATTTTTATTAAAATATTATTAGAAAATTGTTATGTCCATAATAAAAACACTCAGTAAAATTATTTTTATGTGGTTTATTTCTAATTAGTTAAAATTTAAATAATATATTTTGGTCAAAATAACAAAAATGCTGTATTATTGTTTTATAATAGACAATGTGCTGGATTTATATACACAAACTTATTTTACCTGTCCAAACTCCATATGAAGATTCTATTTCTTAAAATTTCATAGAATAAAAAACCCACCCACTGAAAAATCCAGATGATTTGTAAAATAGATATAAAACTAACTTGTTTGAAAACTCAGAAAAATGTGGGGTCAGCCATATTTTGAGGGGCCTGCATCCTGAACTGTGGGGCAGTTCAATGAAACTCATAGTAAAACTATGAAGAACTAAAGTTAAAGGAAAAAAAAAAAAAAAAGAAACTCAAAACAAACAACAAAAACCTAAAATTAAAGCAAAAACTGTAAGGGCAGCTGGAGAAAAATAGTCATGAACTTTAAAGACACATACAGATTATAACTTGACTTTTGATATAACGATGGTCTAAAAACAATTGAATGTCATCATTAATATGCTGAAGGAAGAAAACTGTGAATTTAGAATTACCAGCCTTTGATAGATAAAATTTCTTTAAACATAAAGAAGAAATTAACTTGTCTTTATATTCTAACACATATGAAAATGTGCTGTTCAGAGACAAGAAATGTGCATTTGAACAGAACACAAATTCGATAAAATGAAAATGGAATTAAAGTGAAAATGAAATTTAAAAAAACAATGAAAATATTATAGTAAATTTAAATGAGTATTGACCAATAAAATAATATTAAAGTATATACTATATGATTTAAAATAATTTTAAAAATAAAATATAAAATAAAATGTAAAATAAAACTACAAGGTGAAAGCAGTCTTTGATGGCAGAAGTAAGGTTGATATGAGTTAAAGTGCTCTACATTTAAGAAAAGTAGTAAAGAATTCTAAGTCTGATAGAACTAAAAAGTGACAAAAAGCCACAATTGCAAGCTACTAACAAACGTTTCTAATAACTGATAGACCAATAGTTAAAAAAAAAATAGAAAGTATATAAGAAATAAGAACAAGGTGCCCACAATGACCAAATTATAATCATTATCACAGGCATATTGAATATTTACCAAAATTGATCATATTTTGGTCAGTTAAGTAATATCAGCAAATTTTATTGAGCATATCAATTGATATTAATGAATATATGTTTTTTAACCATAGTGGGACTGAGCTAGAAATCAATAACAAAAAATAAAATAAGTAAATCCTCTCTGGAAAGTAAGCACCTAAAATATTCCATAGATAAAAAGTAAGTGATGCTCAAATTGAAAAATATTTTAATTGAGTGATGATGAAGATATGCCAAGTAAAGGGGCTCCTGGGTGGCTTAGTCCGTTAAGCATCTGACTCTTGGTTACAGCTCAGGTTGTAATCTCAGGTCCTGGAATCAGGCCTCATATCAGGCTCTATGCTCAATGGGGAGTCTGCTTCTCTCTCTCTTTTCCCCTCTTCTCCTCTTGCCCCTCCTCCCACTCACACACTCTCTCTCTAAAATAAATAAATAAACCTTAAAAAAAAAAAAAATATATGCCATGTAAAACTTGTAGGAAACACATAAAGCCATTTAGGAAGGAATTTTTAAATTTAAATGGACAACTGAAGAAACAAAGCCTGAAAATCAGTGGTCTAAAAATCTGGTTTTGGAAGTCAAAAAAATATATTAAATCCAAAGAAAAAGAATGAATAAATTAATAAATATAAATGAAGAAATTAATGTGATATAATGCAGATACACAATATAGAAAAAGCCTAACTGTTGGTTTTCTGAAAAGACCAATGTGATTAACTAAACCACTGTGAAATTCACCAAAGACAAAAAAAAAAGGCACAAAAAATAATATCAGAAATGAAAATTTGATATAACTATATATTAAGAATAAATTTGAAAATTAATAAAACATACAAGTTACTATAAAAGCACAACCTATTAAGCAGGCATAAGAAATATAAACTATAAACCATTGCAGAACTATTAAAAAATTTAAAACCACTATAGAAAGTAAAAATCCCATGGCCTTATGCCTTGCTAGGTAATTCTTCCATACAATTATGGAATAAATTATATCAATATTATATAAATACTGCATAACTTGATTTATGAGATCACAGGATCTACATACTAGAACCTGACAGGACTATTATAAGAAAGGGAAATTGAAGTCTAATATCTCTTTACATATTGATGCAAATAACCTAAAAAAAAGTTCACCTATAACTAATGATTTATAAAAAAGAAGACATCAATAAACCCATGTGCATTCAGTCAGGACTAAAATTTTAATTCAATACTTCTATCAATCAATTTTATCTACGAAGTTGATATAATATAGAACTTATGTTCATTGGATGTAAGAGATGGTAAGTATGCTTAGCAAGCTAAGAGAAGGTAACCACTTTACAGGACAAAGGTAGTTGCAAATGATCTCTAGCAAACCTCATGCTGAAGGGTGAAATATTGAAAGATTGAGATGCAGACTGAGAAGCCAATACCTACTATCACAATGTGTATTCAAAATTGTACTAGAGACCTGGACCTGTGCAATAAGATATTGAAAAGAATGTAAAGTTACTAAGAATTTAAATATGATTAAGTAAAACTGCTTTTATTTATAGATAAAATAAAAGTGTGCATTAACAAAAAAAAAGTACAGATATGGATTTAGCAAGGTCACAGGAATATGAGATAAATATACAAAAATAATTTACATTACCATACTCCAGCCCAAAAGAGAATAGGAATTAAAGAATATCATTTTTAAGGGCCCCCGGGTGGCTCAGTCGGTTAAGCGTCTGATCATGATCCCAGGGTCCTGGGATCAAGTCCAATGTCAGGCTCTCTGCTCAGAAGGGAGTCTTCTCCCTCTCTGTGCGCTCTCTCTCTCTCAAATAAATAAATAAAATCTAAATAAAATTAAAAAAAGAATATCATTTATAATAGTAACAAAGACATCAAATGTATAGGAATAATATTATGGTAGATGTGCAAAATAAGTTAACACTGAAGTACAAAGTATAATTGAAAAAAAATGAAGAAAATCCGGTTTAATGGAAGAATATGCCAGGCTCAAGTATTGAAAGAAGTTAACATTTAAAGATGTCAGTTAAGTTGATCAATACAACTGTATTAGGATTCAGCACAATCCTAATAAAAAATGCTGTTTCAGGGGGATTAAAATATCTTTCTAGAAATTATATGGAAATGTGAATAGCCAGAAATAGCCAAGACACTTGCAGAAGGAATATGAAGAAGGAGGTCTTAACTTAATATTATAAGTTAAGTAGGAGGTCTTAACTTAATATATATTAAGACTTATTAAACTACATTAATTAAAGAGAATTTTAAGCAGGAAGCCTGATGCAAAATTCTCAATGCTCTGTGGTATAGAGTATAACATTGGGATAAATTAATCAAATGTGTCATGAGCCATTATACTGACTAACATTTCAGGTAGAGGGGGTTAATGGTTTGTCAGAGGCCTAAGGTGGCTACTAGGATGCTGTTAATATTCTGTTTTTCTATCTGAATCATGGTTATATCAATGAGTTCACATTATGAATATTCACTGATCCAAACACTTATGATTTAGGCATTTTTCCATAGGTATATCATACTTCAATAAACACTTATTTATTTATTTATTTATTTATTTATTTATTTATTTATTTATTTATTTTAAAGATTTTATTTATTTATTTGACACAGAGGGAGAGATCAGGCAGGCAGAGGTAGGCAGAGAGAGAGGGGGAAGCAGGCTCCCTGCTGAGCAGAGAGCCCAATGCGGGGCTCGATCCCAGGACCCTGAGATCATGACCTGAGCCGAAGGCAGAAGCTTTAACCCACTGAGCCACCCAGGTGCCCCAATAAACACTTACTTTAAAATGTGTATTAGGTATGTATGACTGAGTTCACTTTACACATGAGAAAACTGAGTCAAGCTAAATAATGTTGCAAGTTTACAGTTTATCACTGTCAAGACTAGTTTTCAATTAGTTTGATTCCATCCAGTATTCATGTTCTTACACAATAATTATACAATCTCTGGTGAAAACCTGAAGCTTCTCCAATGGAAAAAAAGAAAATTAAATTATTTATTTGGTTGGAAACAGAAAAAGATTAGAATCACTGGATAAGCACTAAACTGAATTCAAGAAAGAAGGGCATGGATTGAAGGTATCTCCTTCATTGATCCCCATATTAAGCCTTTCGTGATAAAGGCTGAAGAAATACATATTTAGAAAAGTTTCTTGGGTAAATTGATCAATGGATTTAACATTGTCCTAGTCTCAGAGTATGTTGTTATTTTGGGCTAAGCTGAAATTCTTTTGATTTTTCATATAAGGATATCATCATTGTCCTAAACTTCTCCATTCAACTTTGTGCATGTGTAAAGATAGTTTATAACCACTGAATATGGCTGTCAGTTTTACATGTATTTATGATTATCTGTATTCTCACCTACTAATCTGTCTATATCGAGTAGAGTGTTTCATGGAAAAGTTCCCCTGAAATAGTCTAGGTCTTTCACTTTGCTCAATAATTTATCATATTAAAGTTTCATTATAATGTTTTCTTAAGATTAACTATACATAGCTTTTTTATGCCATGTTGAATTTAAAAAGAAACACATCCTAAAAATATCTGCTTATAATTGACTGAATTTCTAAACCTTAAATAAGCAAACAGAAAGTCGGGTTGAAAAACTGATCTAGTGACTCACATTTTGCCGGGTTTCACTATGAGTAGAATAGCTTTCTCAGAGGGTGGATATTAAGATCAGGGAGCGTTTTATACAAATTGCTACTTTTGATCCCTCCTACACACAGTGTGACTAAGTGGTGTTACCTTCCATACATTGGTTCTAAAAGAGCATAATGAATTAGTGTACTCAGTTAATGAGATGGTGTCCTCATTCCTCCTCCCTTAAAGTTTTCCTCAGAAACTTAGGAACAGGGAAATAAACCTAATTATATCATGTATGTGCATCTAAAAATGATTTTGAGACTTAAATCTAAATATTTATCAGTATTTGTATAATAGAAAGAGCACTGTAATGAATATAGAGGGTTCCAGTTCTACTAGTAGCCCACACGTACTTGTTTGACCTCAAGTAGAATATATTAATAATGATAATGATATAAATAGCATCTAAATTGATATGCTTTTTAATGTAGTGCTTATTTGTTTTAAAATTTAATGTAGCATCTTTTGGAAATTCAGTTTTATGATACCACTTCTCCAGATATGGGTTATTTGGAAATGAAAAAGAGATACTATTTTTTCTTCTTAGAAGATAAGCCTGGGAAGCCTTTGTTAAGGCATTTCCTTTTTTTCTCATGGTATCAGGTCTTCAAAAGATATGGCAATGGATAAGGGCTAAAGTTTAAATTACTCCTAAATAGGGCTTTTAATTTAGAAACCTCAACCAATATATACAATTTACATATTGCCCCAGAGAGTTTGAGAGGGTGGAAATTGATGACTACACAATTGCTGAATAAAGAAGAATTAGGTGATAGAACAAATCAATAAGAGAAGAGAGAAGAACCACATGGTCCTCTCAATTGATGCAGAAAAAGCATTGACAAAATTCAGCATCCGTTCCTGATTAAAACTCTCCAAAGTATAGGGATAGAAGGAACATTCCTCAATCTCAT
>CM052883.1:22676926-22704935 GCA_028534135.1 Potos flavus | reverse complement strand
CATGGACTGAACTGGAAGAGATTATGTTGAGTGAAATAAGTCAAGCGGAGAAAGTCAATTATCATATGGTCTCACTTACGTGTGGAGCATAAGGAAAAACATGGAGGACATTGTGAGAGGGAAGGGAGGGATGAATTGGAGGAAATCAGAGGGGTGAAGAACCATGAGAGACTGTGAACTCAGAGCAAGGGACTGAGGGTTTTGGAGGGGAGGGGTGGTTGGATGGGCGAGCCTGGTGGTGGGTATTGAGGAGGGCACATATTGCATGGAGCACTGGGTGTGGTACAAAACAATGAATCTTGTAACACTGAAAAATAAAATAAAAGTATTTGGAAAAAAAAAAAGAAGAATTAGAAAGGAGATCTGGAACTTCTGGATGAGATTTTCAATAATGCTTTGGAACTACGAAGGGAAACATCTCACACAGCCAACCAATTTTGCCAGAGATGCAGACCCTCACCTCAAGTAACTTAGAAGTGCCAGATGTGTTTTTCCTTCATAAATGACACTTTAATAGTTGGATATGTTTCCATTCTATCAATATTCCAATATATTGTCCATTTATTTAATATTAACTGAATACCTGCCTTCTTTTGTATTCCACCATTATAGACACATAGATGATAGTTAAGTAGGTAGGTAGATAGATAGATATAATTAACATGTTTGTACATATTTCCTCAGAATTTTTTGATCAGATAATGAAATCATATAGTAAGAGGTTTTAATATTTTTTAATCTCTAATTTTTGTTAAGGATGAACAATATATTAGGCAAATCATAAATGTTTTGAGAAATGGCAGAAATAAAACTTAAATCTAAATATAGTAGAGTAGCAGATGAGAATATAGATTGATTTGAAAAGAAACTCAATACTAGTATGTGACAATTTCCATTACTATAGAATAAGTAATTTTGCTGAAAATAAATGTGAAGATTAGTGATCATTATTTTATCCATCATAACATAGTTTACATTTCCACTTAAGAGAGGAACAATAATTTGCCTAAAAAATTTCCAATAGGGGGGCGCCTAAGTGGCTCAGTGGGTTAAAGCCTCTGCCTTCGGCTCAGGTCATGATCTCAGAGTCCTGGGATCGAGCCCCACATCGGGCTCTCTGCTCAGCAGGGAGCCTGCTTCCTGCTCTCTCTCTGCCTGCCTCTCTGCCTACTTGTGATCTCTCTCTCTGTCAAATAAATAAATAAAATCTTTAAAAAAAATTCCAATAGATTTTCACATTTTTAATGCTCTTTTCTATTAAATGCCATCAAATATTCCAAAATATATTAATATAACAATTCTACTAATTTCCTCAGGCAAGTAAAATTCAGACTATCCCCCAAATAATGACATATTTTTCTCATTTAAGATAAATGTGACCCATATGCCTTATATTTTGCACAATGCTGCCATTGCTATCTGTTTAATAATGAGCTGTTGATGAGAATGTGCTTTAAGTTTTATAATACGGACACAATCCAGTTGTAAAGAAGAAAACAAAGTTAAAAGAGGTTATTCCAGTCAAGATGGCAACACAGGAAGATCAAGAGCTCACCTCCTCCCCTGGACACACTGTCTACAGCTATATATTGAACAATTTCCCCCTAAAAAAAAAAAAAAGAAGAGTCTTGCTGAGTGATGACTACCTATTGGACAAACCACATCAAGTTGGTAAAAGAAACTGAGTCACAATCTTGCCATAGAACAACCCCCAACAACGACTGGGAGAAAACTCAAAACCTGAAACTTCTCCCCAAGTAGCAAAGGATTCAAACACAAGTTTGGGCACCTCAACTTTAAAGACCTGCACCTGAGAGATGAGCCCCCAAAACATTTCACTTGGAAAACCAATAGGTCTTGTATCCTGAGACCCACAAGACTGTAGCATTCAGAAAGCCAGCTCTTAAATCCCCTTTCTTTCACCTCTACCCCTGACACACACACTCAGACTTACCCACCCCAGGGTCCAGATCAGAGGCTGATCCTTTCCAGACTTAAAGTGAAGGAGGCTCACTTGCTTAAATTAAAGCATCAGCCCGAAGGTCAGGCATCTAATTTAACATATACGTTGGGAGCCTGCTGAAACACTCTCTGAGGGTGGAAACGAACAGATCCTCTCTCTTTGCCCTGTTTCATAGCACTGGTATCTCCCAGAAGGAAGATTTTACATGCATCTGGTTCCTCAATCTTTGTGACTACCACTCAGAAGACACTTCCTGACTGCCTGACTCTGAAGGTTAGGGAAACTTGGTCCTGGTCCCATGGGATTGTTATCACCCAGAAAGGAGCTCATATCCATCTGTCGATTTTTGTGGCTGTTGCCAAGGGATACCTTTACATCATCTGGCTCTGGCAGTCAGTGGCGTTTACGCTTGTAGGTCCCAGAGGACTGTACGCAAGAGACAAAGAGTTATTTAATATCTAGCACCTTCCCCCCCCGCCCCCCCCAGAGTGCAGCAAGAAGCAACAGACCAAGGAGTTTAGTCTTTCTGTGAAGGAGACCTATTAATTAAGCATCATGGCTGTGACCTGATGATCGGGCTTCTAATTAAACACTCATCTAGGAGCTGACTGTAATCTTTTCCAGAGACCTCAGAGGATAGGCACTATTTTCCTACTCTTCTTCACCTCACTCCAGAGCACCAGTGTCTCCTACAGGAAAATTTTACATGCAGGTGCTGCTTTGATTTCAGTCTGATGCTTAAGTTTTTTCAGTTACCACCCAGAGGATGCCCCTTGAGTGTGTCTAGCTATGGTGACTAGAGGAGCTAGCATTCCTGAGTCCCATGAGACTGTGGCAATCAAAGAAGTGATTCTTGGCAGGCTGTCACTCACAGAGCACTGCATAGACAGCAGACTGAGGAACACACCTGTCTTTCTGTATAGTAGGCCTCTTGGCTTATTCTGAAGTTTCTGCCTAAGAGGCAGGCGTCAGGTTTGGCACACATCTAGTGGACTACAGAGTTTTCTTTCAAGTAGTATAGGCTGTGGACACCATCTTGGCGTGCTCTCTGTGCTTTGCCTCAGCTTGCCAGTATCTCCCAGAAAAAAGCTTATCTGCTTAGCTCTGGTTTTTGTCATTGCCACCCAAGGAACACTGCCAGATTGCCTGGAAGGCTGGGCTTATACTTGCAGTCCCACAGGACTATATATATTTGCGTGTTTTTAAAAACTGCTGCCTGAGGGTCTGGATATTGGAGCAAAAGCAAACATTTCTATGATAACCTCAACCTTTCACCATCAAATGATCTGTACACACAATTCTTGCACAGAGAACATACTTAAACTTCCTGAAGAAGACCCAACTGTATCTACTTCAGACTCCAGAACCTCTTAGTCGTACATTATTCTCTCCATATGATTCACACGTATATACATAAGTACATTCACATATACATACATTCACACACATACACACATTCACACATATAGGCATAAAAGGCTTTCTTAAGTCAATATAGATAATATGCCATAAACTGAATTGTATAATTAAATCAAGCTTCAGCATAAGAAACCTAAGCAAGTTAATTGCTTACAAAATAGCTGTTTTGAAGTATATCTGATAACATGAACCTGGCTGGAAAAAGAACACCTTCAAATCTACCAGGCCAAAGTCTTTTGCATTGCGACAACATCAGAATCGCTAACACTGTCAAACTAAAAATAACACTCACTGCTAACTTCTTTTGGCTTCTCCAGCTCTAGTACTTCAAAAGGCCAGACTTTCAGAAATCTTAGCTGATAGGTCACAGTCAGAAAACTCCTCCTTTATTGGATCTCTCATCTGTTTCTTTCTCTGCTTACATTCTGGAGAGATACAGCCCAAATTTGTCTCTTTCAGAGGATTTAGCTGAAAACAGCAAAATGCAGCCAATGTATAAGCATTAAACATTTTCTAGAATTTTCTCATAACAACAGCTTTGGTTGGAATATATTCTGGCTCTTACGATGGAACAAGTCATTCCTATTCATATGTTTTCTTTTTTTTTTAATCTCATAAAAAGAGTCATCAGTTTTCCTGTCCAATGTCTCCAACTCTTTGCTGCCTATTGACTGTCCACTTCTGTTAAGCCAATACCAAAATTTTCAGGTTTTGTTATATGCAGCAATCTGCTTTAAGATACAAGATTCTCTGTTGGCAGAAATTAAGTTGAGCTGACCATGACACAAAGTCTAATATATAGAGAGTGTTTTTTTCCAACATAAAAGCTATGTGAGTAGGCTATAGCTGACATGGTGGCACCAAGATTTTCATAGAAAAAGGCTTTTTCTATCTTGTTCCCAACCAAGCTCAACTATGACTGTTGGAGTGCTCCCTTACCTACAAAATAAAGCAGTGGGATTAAATGGCCTAAAATTACTCTAATATTTATTATCCTGTGAGTTTCTTTTCTATGAATAATGTACTTTTGTTATTATTCTAGTATCTTCTGAGGACCTAGTAAATAGGAATATTGTAGTTTTTTGTTTTTTAGTTTAGTTTTGTTTTTTAATCTTCAATATTACACACTAGTGACCCAACTTGGAAGGTTTAATGGGTTCAATAAATTTTTAATGAACAAATGTATATTATAGTGTGTTTATGTCTGGTCATAGCTAGACAAAGCCTTAAATAGAATTTGGTTTACAAAATCCAGGATAGCATAGATATCAATGGACAGAGGGAAAGCAGATAGTATAGATGATCCTGGACTTTTGAAAAAAATCCATTTTCATAAATAAGTTTCCAACCAATGATTTTTGGTAAAGTACACCTAGAAAATATGAGAGTAAATTAGGCCAAGGAAGAATTGTACTTTCTCTGAAGAAGAGCAAAATGAAATTTAAAACAAATAGTAATGTAGCACATGGGCTTGCTAGCTTTATTTAGTTTTCCTTGAAAAATGTATTGACTTATGTTTACTGTTTTCTCAGTCCAAAATCTGAGTAAAAATCACCCTCAAATTCAGTCATTTATTTTTTACACTTTTATTGAGGCATAATTGATATTCAGTAAACTGCCCACATTTAAAATGTACAATTTAATCATTCTTAACTGTTAATTTTAGTATCTATATTTATTCATATTATTTAAAATAAGTAAGATTTCAGGACTGAGGCAGATTACTATTAATTACAACAGTAAGTACATTGTTTCTTTTTTACTCCAGTTCTTTCTCCTTCTGGGATGAGAGGAAAGGCAGAATGATAGGCTTGCATGTATGGGACCATCCCATATGGGAAGACCCCCTATAATTAGAAAGGAGGAAGCTTGCAAAGGAAATCTTACCCCACTGTCCTCCTCACCATCTGAGAAAGGAAGAGAAACTCAGTCATTCTTGTGTAGTCAACTCCCCTTGGGAAGAGAAGGAGAAGGTCTTTATATTCTCACCCTTTGGGGTGTAAAGAAATGTCTACAGTAAACAGATAAGACAGATTTCCATTTAATCAACTGGAGTTTTATTGTCCTTTAAAAAGTATATATATAGGGGCCCCTAGGTGGCTTAGGAGGTTAAGTGGCCCACTCTTAATTTCGGCTCAGGTCATGATCCCAGGGTTGTGAGATCAAACCCCATGTGAAGCTCCACGTGGAGCCTGCTTGAGAATCTCTCTCTCTTCTCCCTCTAATCCTCCCCCCCTTTCTTATCAATCAGTCAATAAAAGTATATACATAGGGTCATCCCTTTTCAGGTCTCTTGGCTTTTTTATCACTGTTAATTTTTAATGCTTGTTCTTTAACCAATGTTTCAGGTTCCTTTGTTCAGAAAGTCCTCACTGCAGAAACATGAAAATATTTTCTCTGTAGTCTCCCAATGACATGCGCATATACCTGTGAAACCACCTCAAGCAAGATAGGAAACATACCTACATTCCCAAAAGTTTATCTTTTTTTATAATTCCTCTCTCTACTGCCACTCCCTGTTCAACCTCTGAACCCAGGAAACCTCTGATATGCTTTTGGTCTACCCTGATCTACTCCAATCTTAAAAGTATGTATTACTTTTCATAATGCAGTTATTTTATGTTTAACAAATTTAATTAAATATAAGAGATTTAAATCAATTACTTAAAGAGTAAACAGATGATGAAACAGAAAATTGTATCCTAGAATGAATTTTAAATCTAGTAATGAATGTGATCAAAATCCAAAGTATGACCTTAACAACATATTGCTTCTCTATTACATAAGCAAACTGTAGTTACACTTATGAAAAAAAGTTCATCATCCATTTTGAATAGAGTCACATATAAGTGAGAAGAAAATTTGAATGATTTTTCTTTCAAAGTTTATTCATGTGTACTTAACTTCCAGTTCCTATTCCCTCAAATTTGTGTATTAAAGTGGAATTTCACAGGCTACCTCAGAAAGTAAATGGCTAATGTTAACCAAAAGTAAGCCAATTAATTAAAAAAAATAAGATCTACGTATATTTTGGATTACTAAATAATACATACTTTGACTACAAAGACACTAAAAATGTGTTTGTTGAAAAAAAATAAACTAAATTTGATCACATTTAGCACTGTCCATCCATAGTTTTCAGACAATAGAAAGCACTGTTAATTTTCTTTTATATGATTTAAAATATTCCAGTACATACACTTGCAATTTAATACAAAATATTTCAGAATGAGTGTAAGGATAGGTGTATTTTGGCTTGGTTTTCTTATAGAAAAAATACTTACAATTTGAGAAGTTACATAATTACTTAATATTAGTTTGCTCACCTATGGAAATGAGGAATTTGATTTGAAATTATTTTCCAAATTCCCTTGAGAAAATATTATTTATAAAAATACTTTGTAAATTCAATAACTGATTTTGTTGATATTATTCATGTGACTGAATACCTATCAAATATCTGTCCCTATGAACATCTGAGCAAAGCCTGTTCCAGCAAAAAGATTTTAAAAAATGAGCTCTTATCTAGATAATATAGATTCCTCTTTTTTAAAAACTATGTTAAAGGCGCTAGATACTATACATAAATTTTTGTGTCCAGTGTCCCCCTCAGAGTAGAATGGATAAAAACAGAATAGAACTCAATCCCATTGTCATTTCCCAAAAATGACATGCTATACATGCACAATTCAGTAAACAATGTTTATCTATTGTGGTGATGATTACATAGGTATATGCTATATCAAAACACGTCAGATTGAATGCATTAAGTTATATGTAATTTATTGTGTCTGAAATATATCATTAATGTTCTTTAAAAAATAAAACAACTGAAAATATTTATCTTAAAATAAGCCAGTTCCCTGTAAAACCATAATGCACAACTGTCATTAAGCTGTATAGTGTCATTTTAAAAGGGGAGAAGGAAAGGGAGAGAGAATTTATTTTTTAGAGGGAGAGGAGAGAGTGCACGAGTTGGGGGGAGGGGTAGAGGGGGAGAGAATCTCAAGCATATTCCCCATTGAGTGTAGAGCCTAACGTAGGGCTCTATCTCACAACCCTGAAACCATGGCCTGAGCCGAAATCAAGAGTTCATTGCTTAACCAACTGAGCCACCTAGATGCCCCTAAAGTCATTGTTTTCAACATCAAACGTTAGAGATATAAAAATATAGTTAGAATTGGGGCACCTGGGTGGCTCAGTCAGTTGAGCCTCTGACTCTTGATTTCAGCTCAGATCATGATCTCTCAGGGTCGTGAGATGGAACCCCTCATCCAGCTCCGTGCATAGCCAGGAGTCTGCTTGAGATTTTCTCTTCCTCACCATCTGCCCTTCCCCCTCAGGAGCTCACTCACCTCTCTCTCTCTTTCTCTAAAATAAATAAACAAATCTTTTAAAAAAATCTATAGTTAGGTTAATATATCAGTTATTTGATTCCAGTCCCTTTCTAATTTGTCATTCACATTATTTCATTGGATTTTTTTTCCACTTGTGTAATTACTATAATCTGTGTAATTTATGATGTTGATAATCTGATTTTAGAAATTTACTCTTTAGGTTATTCATTAAATATTGTTTGCATTCACATAGCTTTGAAAGCTTTTTTTCTACATATGAAGGAAATATTAAATAAGTCCTAGTGGTAGATATAATATTCCACATAAATTATCACATTAACAAAAAGGAAAAAAAAGTTTATACCATCAGAAGAATAGCTATGTGCTGACTCTAGTCTCAAACTGACAATAAGATACAGGGTCTAACAGTCTGGAAGCTGGAGAGAACAGCACAAGCATTTGGAATTACATTAGTGAAACACAGTGAAGATGCAGTATCATACATTAATTGGCTTTTAACCAAATTTATATTAATTAGCATTACTAGTGTACTGCAGTATAAATATATGCCTGAGAGAGACTGAGAGAGAGAGAGAGAGAGAGAAAGTAGGAGAGAAGGAAGGAGAGAGAAAGCTTGGGTGGGGAAAGTTTGAGAGAGAGATTGATTTTATTTTCTTTCAGGAAAACTGTTTCAGATCATCTAGTTTTCCTGGAGTGAAAAAAGTTTGACAATCATTTAGCAAAAACCAGGACATCCTAAAGAGAAAAGCAAATGACTTTATTTGAATTTTTTTGGAGGAAAAAAATGCAAGGGTTTCAAGTGCTAGTTGGCATTAAGTATTTTAACAATTTCGGATCTATTATTTCTTGACTGAACCACTTTGGAAATAAAATGTCTGTTCAATTTAAATTATCTAGCAGAAATCTTTCTGTCAGAATGAAAGTGGGAAGTTTTCTTTCTTTCACATGGTTCAGTTTGAAAGCTCACACTTTGTGAATGTTGATATTATTATTCACTTGCCAAATATAGCACCTTTTATCTAAAGTGGATAACACATATTAAAATTCTTAACAGCTGCGTGAATTTTAGCAAAAGCAGCCATAATGTGACAATCAAACAATATAGTGTACAATCCAGTCTTTTAAATTCATTTTCTTGTCAAACAGTGGGTGACATATATGTCATATATGCACATTTTGTTTTAAGAAATGTTTGGAGTTTGTCATCTAAGCACTGGATTTGCCATGTCTAGATTCAAAGAATTTGAGGTTACACTCTTAGCTGAATTGAATTTGATTAATTTATTGTATTTCTTTTTTTATTGTAATAATTGAATGAGAAAATCACTTCTTCAAGATCTTTCAGAAAATGCTTTAAAATGTTTGCTCCATTTTTAAAAGATAATGAATATTATAACTTTTATATTGTTATTGCCTTAATATTTTCTCATTCTAGCACCATTTACTAAACCTTGCCCTAAAAGAAAAATACGGAGGTAACTGATACATGTCAAATGAATTAGGTTTGTTTTTTAAAAAGTAGTGCTTCTTTAACCATTGGCAGATCTTTCTAATATTTCCATTCCTGTTTAATAATTCAAAGATGAAACCTAAAATTCTTCATTTCTAACACACTTTCAATCTCATGGTCATGGTGCATAGATCTCATATGTCATAGCAGTATTACAGAAAGCAATTATTCTTATGAAAGTATTTCTACAGTGATACATCCCTATGAGAACTAAAATATGTGTCATTTAAGGAATTACAAACAATGATCATTTGTAGAAGCTTTTTTTTTAACATAATAATGCAACTAAAAATAAAGTTGTTAAAAGACAACTTTCTTTTGAGTTTTGGAAGAGTTGATCATGTGTATTTTATTAATTTTGGATACTAATGACAGAACTCACTAGACTTCCTCAACAAATAGGAAAAAGCAGATGGGAAGGATTTTATCCCCTTGCCTAATCAAGTTATTACTTCGGAAGAAACATAGATTTTAATTTGTACAGTTGAAATGATTCAGTAGATGGAACTTTGTTGTTCTAAATTCTCATCTTCATTCTTCTAATGATATATTAGTATCATCATTTATCTTTAGGCTATGTTATTATCCCATAATCTACTGGCTTGGGGATCTCCCATATAACTGA
Source organism: Potos flavus (assembly GCA_028534135.1). NCBI lineage: Eukaryota > Metazoa > Chordata > Mammalia > Carnivora > Procyonidae > Potos > Potos flavus. The sequence goes on along the minus strand of CM052883.1, from coordinate 22,695,060 downwards.
TGAATGTGGTAAAAGTTTTATCTCTTGGACATACATTAAGGTGAAAGATGTTTACTTGGCATGTCTGTACCTTATTTGGAATATATTTTTCATTTTTCATTAATTAGGATAGATAGAAATTTTCCCTGCATTTTGCAAGAACTAGGGACTTTGCCTTTGAAGATTCCAGTTCCCCAGTATCTTACAGGGGTGGAGCTACCTGTTCTTATCTTTCTTTATTTCATTTATCATCAGGTGATCATGAATTCTGCTTCAATTTGCTTTATAATGAACCATTTTTAAAGATTAATTGCCTAGGGGGCGCCTGGGTGGCTCAGTCCATTAAGCTTCTGCCTTTGGCTCAGGTCATGATCCCAGCGTCCTGGGGTCAAGCCCTATATCTGTCTCCCTGCTCCATGGGAAACCTGCTTCTCCCTCTCCCTCTGCCTGCCACTCTCTCAGCTTGTGCTCTTTCTCTCTCTGTCAAATATATAAATAAAATCTTATATAAAAAGATTAACTGCCTAGAGTTTTCCATTTATACTATATAAAATTTCAGCGTGGAGAGTGAGTCATGATTGCTTACATATTACCACTGATGACTCAAATTTTCATCTATTTTTAAAGACTGGTGTATGTATACACAGTATGATAAATACTACGTTCCTTTATTTAACTTGGTGCTAGTCACCCAGTTGAAGAGAACTTACTCAGGCTAGTTCTCTTGAGTGTTATCTTATGTAAATAAAGTGTCATAAATCTGGTGCTCCAAGAATGTAAACAACTAGGTTCTATAAGATTTATTCTACACAAAGATGATGAAAGGAATGACAATGTTTTCCTAAGTATATTAAATTTGTTTTCTAAGGAATTTTGTTTTTATAAACAGATAGAATGTGGGGGTAATGGGCACCTGGATGGCTCAGTGGGTTAAAGCCTCTGCCTTCGGCTCAGGTCATGATCTCAGGGTCCTGGGATCAAGCTCCGCATCAGGCTCTCTGCTCAGTGGGGAGCCTGCTTCCCCCTCTCTGCCTGCCTCTCTGTGATCTTGTGATCTCTCTCTCTGTCAAAAAAATAAATAAAATTCTTAAAAAAAAAAAAATGGGGTAATTATAGGAAATATCCATAGCTTTAAAACATAAAAAACTGCTGTTGAAAATAAGTGTCTTATTGCAACAATAAAATTTTCATAATTAAATATATTATTTAAGTGGATTGGAGCTATTTCCTCAATCGCTACTTTACATTTTTATATGTCATAACTAAAATGTTTTTTAGTCTTAGGGGAATAAATCAGAGATAGAGAATAGGGCTTGCTGAAGGAAAATTGGTCTAGAAAGAAAAATATGGCTATTATCAGTATTAAAATACAAAATAAATTTGATAAAAATACCCATAAAAATGAATCATATAGTTCAATTAATTTTGTTGTAATCTATAAACATGCAGTTACAGATTATTAAAATAAGGTCTTAATATTCAATGGCATACCAGCTTATAAGTGAAAAGAAGAAAGTCATAAAACACAGTAATATAATCTAGGCTTAGACAAGAGCTGTAAGTATCTATCTTGCCCTCAGTTTCCATACTTTGTTTTCAAATATTTGTATAGCTTTATATCATTTACCATGGGACAAATCTGAATGCAATTGAGTCCTGAACAATGTGGGGATTAGGGATGCTGACCCCTTATGACTTCCTGAAAACTTTATTATTAATAGCCTAGTGTTAACTGGGAGACTTACTGGTAGCATAAACTGTCAATTAACATGTATTTCATACGCTATATGTATTATATGATATATTGTTACAATAAAGTAAGCTAGAGAAAAGAAAATATTATTAAGAAAGTTATAAGGATGGCTGGATGGCTCAGTCAAGTAAGCATCTACCTTTTGCTCAGGTCATGATCTCAGAGTCCTAGGATAGAGCCCTGTGTTGGGCTCCCTGCTTCTCCCTCTGCTTCTGCCCTTCCCCCTGCTCGTGCTCTCTCTCTCTCTCAAAGAAATAAACTAAAATGTTTTAAAAAGAGAAAAAAATTATAAGGAAGTAAAATACATTTACAGTACTGTAGTTATAAAAAATCTGCAAATAGGGGCTCCTGGGTGGCTCAGTTGGTTAAGCGACTGCCTTCAGCTCAGGTCATGATTCTGGAGTCCCAGGATCGAGTCCCACATCGGGCTCCCAGCTCCGCGGGGAGTCTGCTTCTCCCTCTGACCTTCTCTCCTCTCATGCTCTCTCTCACTTTCTCTCTCTCAAATAAATAAATAAAATCTTAAAAAAAAAGAAAAATCTGCATATAAATGGACCTTCAGGGTTCAAACCCATGTTCACGGGTCAACTGTAATTTTATCCACTTGAATGTAAGTATATAAGTTACACTAATTAGTATCTTAGTAATATCCACAAAAAAAATGATGCATTATTAAGGACTATGTATATGTAAAGAGGATTAGAAACTACTTATAAAGATGATGTTCATATGCTCAAAACTCAATTATGCATTAAATTTAGGTTAAATTTTCATGTTAGTTGACCCTTTGGTCTTATTTTAGGCACTTACTCCCATATTTACTAAACATTTTTTCTGTTGCATTGACTAGACACTTTATATATTCAAATGTAGGGATTAATCTCAATATGCACATATAACTACAAACCTAGGATTTAAAATAAATCAGTGTTTGTTATAGTAGAACTAATAGAAATGCTGTGGTTTTCTCATCCTTTGGTTTTACTTTCCCTTAACAGAGAATGATACTATCCCATACTTGAAAGGAAACAGTTCATTGCTTTTCTTAAAGTTCAGAACCAAAGTATGTATACAGGATCCATCAACATTTCACTTGCACTTACAATTGTTCTGCCCTCAGATAGCCTCTTAACTGTTTCCTCACTTCCTTTAGGTCTTTACCCAAAGCTCAGCTTTTCAGGAAGGATTTCCAGGCCATTCTAAATTTTCATGCCTGTTTCCATTTCAATAATTTGTGTTCCTCTTTATTGGTATATTTTTAACATCTCATGAAATTTACTTCATATATATTGTATATTGTGTATCTCCTCCACTAATATGTAATTGCTACCAAAGAAATAGTTGTTTTATTTTAGATATTCTTTTTCTGCAATGTCCAATACAGAGTATCTACTCAGTGGGTGTTTACCCAGTGGATGCACTGTTGAAATAGTAAATAAATATCTGAGTGAAACTGAATATCATTCAAGTACACATGAGATAAACCTTTTACATACCTACTATCTTAAAAAGCTTAACTAACTTTTCATCTAATTGAACCATAAGGATATGCAACATTTTAAATAACTCTAACTTATTTTATAAGAATTAAAATTATTTTTTCTGAAATGTTGGACTATTCTATTAAAATGCAATTAATTGATTATATAAATAAATTTTCATATTTCACTAATTTTATTTTTATAAAATAATCACAACTTAGAACAGATTGACTTAGATTTTTCTTTCCTTTACTTTGCCTGCAACTGGAAATCAACCTTAGATGATTGCACACACCTTAAGAACCTGGTAATTTATTGCTGATAAAACATTTTCAGTCTCAGAATAGTTACACACATATGCTTGCATGTATACGCCCACATGCAAACACCAGGCAAGTATTATGTATGAATATATTTCTTATCATATTATACATGGTATTCTACTACTATTATAAAATTATTAAAGAATTCATCATATTTGCATTTGGGTCTCTGTATCACCGTATATGTTTGGTTGTCATTGTAAAGCAGGATTACTTATTTTTGGATAGAACAAATCCTGTTTAGCCTGCCAAGTGAAGCAGAAGCTTTCAGAGAAGGAACTAATAAAAGTTATTTCAAAGTAGAAGTCTAATAAAGTAGAAACTGTATGCAGTGTTTAGGAATTAGAAAAATAGAGTACTGAATTCAGCTAATCTTTTTTTAATTTGAAAGATTTTTTTTCCTTCCAGACATCTTTATTTATTTATTTATTGCTATTTGAATATAGTTGACACACAGTGTTACATTAGTTTCAACTGTACGACATAGTTATTCAACAACTCTATACCTTATGCTGTGCTTACCACAAATATAGCTACCATCTGTCACCACACAATGCTATTATATTATTTACTGTATTCTCTCTGCTGTGACTTTTACTCCCTTGACTTTTTCATTTCATATCAGTTAATAATCTTGATAAGAATTATCCAACAATAGATTTTTGCTAAGTTATGTAATTTATTTTTATGTGAAATGATGAATGATTATAAATTTACATATATGTTATATATAATTAATTAATTATAACATATTTTCATTTTCTAGGGCTGCTATCACAAAACACCATGAACATGGTGATTCACACAACAGAAATTTATTCTTTCACAGATCAGGAGGTCAGAAGTAGGAAATTAAAGTGTTGGCATGGCCACAGTCTTCTAGAGGCTCTTGGGAAGAATGTTTGTGCTTCTTCTCTGGTAGATGCAGGCATTCCTTGGCTTGTGGCTGCATCATTGCAATCTCAGCCTCCATCCTCATATGACCTTATCTTTTTCGGTATGTCTGATCTCCCTCTGCCCCTCTCTTACAAAGATATTTGTAATGGCATTTAGGCTCACCTGGGAAAGCCCACAATAGATAAGGAGGGCATTCAAATATGGGCAAGGCCTGACAAGTCCATAGTGTGAGCAGGATAAGGAGGATGTCCATGCAGGAGCAAGGCCTGGTATTCAGTTTCAGAATGTAAACGCTTGAAGTGAATGTTGGGTGAGGTAGTTTACCATGGGCTCTGTGCTTCACAGCACATTTTTCCTGAGTATGCCAGACTAACAGTCTTATCCATCTCCTATTAATGAATAATTTTTGAGCTGCTCATATAGGACTAAATAAGTCAAGCTGGTCACAGTTTGACTACCTTCTAACTACCTTCTAACTTCTTCTGCGGGGGGGTGCTTGTTTATTTGCTACTCTCTACCAAGTTTGCTACTTGATCAATAAGGGCTGTTCCCTCAGCCCTTGTTTTCTCTCCTGTAAAGTAACCCACTAAATGTGCATTTGTTATCTGTCCCTCTGTGTAAGTCTATGGGGGGTGGGGGAAAGGTTGCAAGTGGGCCTTAGAAAACTATGGCAAATATGTTAATACTCTGGCTACTGACTTGTTATGTCTGAAGTCTTTCATCTTATATCCAGGAGTCTTATGTCTTCTCTCAGCATCCATGAAACTGTGGCAGATTAATTTTCTTAGCTTGCAGGTGGAATAAATTATCAGGCCTTTCACACTCGATGGAGAGTTTTCACACATGGATTGCTTCATCATGAGGAATCAGAGTCCAAGCTGAATGGTGTCTGAAATGGCATGACAGGGCAAGTAGGACATCTGTGAGGGCAGAAATCATAGCAAGAAGTATTGATGTTACTTGTATCCCTGGGAGTCCAAATAGCAGAGAGACAGATTATCCAAGGGGTACTAGCAGTGGCCCAGCTGTGTGTCAGGCCCCTAGTGAAGTCAAAAGGATAGTTACATGGGGGAGAGAGTGGCAGCAATAATAATGGACTGATTAAATATAGGGACATTTATCAAATAATTAAACTGAGAATAGATTCAGGCTGGTCATTGTTGTAGCAGAGTATTAAAATTATGAAAAGGGTGAAAATAAGAATGAGTGGTATTAGATTGGTGTGGGAAGCATCATTGTTAACTCATGGTCTGTAAATGCATTATAGATAATTATAGAAATGAATACAGATGCAAGTGTGTGTTGATATATGTATAAATGTCTCTCTGTGTTTATCCATGCATTCTCTGTCTGTGTGGAAGAGAGGGACTTGGATCAATGATTCCCAAATTAATAACCATAAACACAACCAGTACCATGATTCCGTGGGAAAAGATCTGATCATCTAGGGTCTGATTATCTAGGGATAGATAGGAACAATACAAAAGGAACCTGTAACCCTCTGTAGTGTCAAAAATAAAGAATTACTCAACTAATTAGGGGACTTACCAGAAACCTGAAGAAGTTCCCACTGGCCGGATCTATGAAATTTGAGCCTCAAAAAAAAAATGCTTGTATAGATTAGAATCCATTGAACAAATAGGATATTGTGAATTCATACTGATATAAATGAATAATGAGTACACTGAAGTTAGATAAGAGGATATGAAGGGGTACCTGGGTGGCTTACTTGGTTAAGCATCCAACTCTTGATTTCAGCTCAGGTCATGATCTCAGGGTCCTGAGATGGAGTCCCACATCCAGCTCCTCACTCAGCAGGGAGTCTGCTTCCTCCTCTTCCCTCTCCTGGTGTCCCTCACCCCACTCACATGAACTCTCTCTCTCAAATAAATGAATAAGTAGATCTTTAAAAAAAAGAAAAGAGGAGATTGATATAATATTAAGTGACCTGTTACAAACTAGCTAATTAAAAATGGGGAGAACAAATAACTATATCGGGGAAGTCTGGCAGACATCATCTTAATCATCAATCAAAATGAATATTATCAATAATGATACAAATCAAAATTTGGGTTCTGCAGTAGTACATCATCTGAGGAACAATGCACCATGTATGCAATATCCCCAAAATGCATAATTTATATTATGCATTTTTGGAATATTATCATCTGATAAACCTGATTTGAAGATCATACTACTAAATAATTGGCCTATAAAATTCAAATGTAACAAGACTATGGAACTTAAAGAAAGTCAAACTGTTTCAGACTAAAGTAGACTAAAGATTGACATTATATTACATTTATTAATTTACATATTTGTTTATCTGTTCAGTGTATCTCCCATTATAAAGTAAGCTTGTTGAGAGTAGGAGCGTTGCCTCATTCATTCCTGTATCCCTAGTGCATAAAAAGGTGTCAGGTACATAGATTCTCAATAAATGTTTGCTGAATGAAAATATAAAATAAAATTAAATAATCAAATAACATAAAATAAAGAAGAGAAAAAATAAACAAGAGACCCAACAGCACAATGCAGCAATGATTCTAGACTAGGTAATTTTTCTATTAAGCACATCTTTAGGATGATTGGTGAAAATTGAAGGCTATCTATGGATTAAAAAGTAATAATATGTCAGTATTAATTTTCTTAATGCTGTTATCTTTTTCATGGTTTGTAGGAAAGTATTTGTTAGAAGAAAATGCAGGGTAGCTTCAGTTTGCCAGAGATTGTGTTGCTTCATTAGCTAAAGGTGAAAACATAAATATATTCCTTCAAATAATTACTTAAAATATTGTATTTTTGAAAATATACCCACCCTTTAAGAAACATTTAAATTTTTTTTAATATGGAAAAGAAAGAACTTGAAATTTTCAGATTTATATTTATAAATGTTTATTATTAAATATTGCATTATGCAATAGTATATTTTTAGAGAAGTAAAATTCTGTCTGGGACATAACTGTGTGTTCTCACCAGGAATCATTCTGGGTCTCTAAATTTGGCTTTTCAATCCTACTACCTTGTGCTGAGTCACTAGTGATTCTATGATTGTTTCTTCATTATTATTCCTTCCTACATATTTCTCTTTATTTATCAGCTTCTTTTTCCTAGATATTTTCAAGCATATCAACCGACAAGTATCTAACCAGACTATATCTACATTATAAGTTAAAAGTGAATTATCTGCATCACAAGAAATTATTTAAGATCCCTAGCCCTTATTTTCTCCCTTTAATTGTATTTACTCTGAGTTACAGAAAAGGTAAAAATGAATTTTAATAATTTTATTTTCCTGTCATTTTGCTCAATTGATTCATAATTTTTTCTAAAAAAATGCGTGAAAATTCATCCAAAGAAATACATTGCAGTTGAGAAACAGTGTGAATAGAACCTTTCTTTTACCAATCTGTATTTAGTTTTAACAATGAAAAGAGTGACAGTTGATTCTGTAGATGATTTTTGGAAATGCTTGATACCTAACTAATCAAACTTTACTGAAATCAAAGAGAAATATAGTCATTTAGCAGTGTTACATGACCGTAAGTGAATATAGAATATTGGAGCGTCTCTAAAAAACGGGCATTATGCAAATATAAAGTTCAAGAAAATGAATAGTGCTTATAGAAATATTTATTCTACCTAGTTTTATAAGTTTCTCTTTGCTAGGATGTTAAGGCTTTAAGGATGACATTTTCCTAATTTTTTTTTCTTTGATTCCCATCGTCTATTTCACCCATCCCCCAACCCACCTCCCTTCTGGTAACCATCAGTTTGTTCTGTATAGTTCAGAATCTGTTTCTTGATTTGTATTTCTCTCTTTTTTTTCCTTTGTTTTATTTCTCAAATTCTACATATGAGTGGAATGATATGGTATTTGTCTTTCTCTGACTAGCTTATTTTGCTTAGCATTATGCTCTCCAGATCCACTTGTGTTGCTTAAATGGCAAGATTTCTTTCTTTTTATGGCTGAATAATATATATATATATATATATATATATATATATATATATATATATATATGCAAATAGATAGATAGATCTCCCGATTTGTCTGTCTGTCTATATCTATTAATCTATTTGGTATATATCACCTTTTATTTATATCACCTCTTCTTTGCCCATTCTTCTGTCAATTGACACTTGGATTGCTTCCATAATTTGGGCTATTGTAAATAACACTGCAGTAAACATAGACATGCATGTATCCCTATGAATTAGATTTTTTTTTAATTTTTGGGGGTAAATACCCAATAGTGCAATTATTGGATCATTAGTTTTACTTCTATTTTAACTTTTAGAGGAACCTCTATGCTGTCTTCCACAATGGCTGCACCAGTTTGCATCCCCTCCAACAGTGCAAGGTTCCTTTTTCTCCATATCCTTGCTGAAGTTTGTTACTACTTGCATTTTTGATTCTAGCCATTCTGACAGGTAGAAGATGATATCTCGTTTTTTTGATTAGCATTTCTCTGATAATGAGTGATGTTGAGCATCTTTTCATGTGTCTGTTGGCCATCCGTATGTCTTTTAAAAAATGTCTGTTCATGTCTTCTGCCCATTTTTTAATTGGATTATTTGTTTGCTAAGTGTTGAGTTTTATAAGTTCTTCATATATTTTAGATACTAGCCCTTTATTGGATATGCCATTTGCAAATATCTTCTCCCATTTAGTCAGGTCTCTTTTAGTTTTTGTTGAATGTTTCCTTTGCTGTGCAGAAGCTTTTTTATTTTGATGTAGTTCTAGTAGTTTATTTTTGCTTTTATTTCTGTACCTCAAGAAACATATCTAGAAAAATGTTGCTATTGCCGATATCAGAGAAATTACTGCCTGTGCTCTGTTCTAGGATTTTTATGATTTTGGGTGTCACATTTAGGTCTTTAATACACTTTGAATTTATTTTTGTGTATAGTATAAGAAAGTGATCCAGTTTCATTCTTTTGCATAAAGCTGTCCAGTTTTCCCAACACCATTTGCTGAAAAAGCTGTCTTTCCCATTGCATATTCTTGCTTCTATTGTCAAAGATTAATTGACCATGTAATCATGGGTTGTTTGGGGGTTTTCTTTCTGTTCCATTGATCTATGTGTCTATTTTTGTGCCATTTTGATAGAGATTTCATTAAATCTATAGATTTCTTTGGGTAGTATGGACATTTTAATGATACTTGTTCTTCCAGTCCTTGAGCATGGAATATCGTTCCATTTGTTTGTGTCATCTTCAATTTCTTTCATCAATATTTAATAGTTTACAGAGTACAGACCTTCTGCCTCTTTGGTCAAGTTTATTCCTAGGCATTTTATTATTTTGGATGCAATTGTAAATAGGATTTCTTTCTTAATTTCTCTTTTAGTTGCTTCACTATTAGTGTATAGAAATGCAATGGTTTTCTGTACATCAATTTTATATCCTGTGACATTACTGAATTCATTTCTCAGTTCTAGCAGTTTTTTGTTGGAGTCTTTCAAATTTTCTATTATATAGTATCAAGCCATCTGCAAATAGTGGAAGTTTTACTTCTTCTTTACCAATTTGGATGCTTTTTTTTTAATATTTTATTTATTAATTTGACAGAGAGAGAGAGAGAGAGAGATCACAAGTAGGTAGAGAGAGAGGGGGAAGCAGGCTCCCCACTGAGCAGAGCTTGATGCGGGGCTCGATCCCAGGACCCTGAGATCATGACCTGAGCCAAAGGCAGAGACTTTAACCCACTGAGCCACCCAGGCGCCCCTACCAATTTGGATGCTTTTTATTCATTTTTCTTGTCTGATTGCTTGGCTAGAACTTCCAATACTGTGTTGAATAAAAATTGTGAGAATGGGCATCCTTGTCTTGTTCTTCATCTTAGAGGAAAAATTCTCAGTTTTTCACCATTAAATATGATGTTAGGTGTGAATTTTTCATATATGACCTTTATTACATTGAGGTATGTTCCCCCTAAACCTACTTTGCTTAGGTTTAAGCAAATTTAGGTTGCTAAATCTTAATAGATCAAATAATCCTAATGTTACACAAAATGAGATACAGAATGGAAAAATAAGTTGGAAAGAAGCCATCTTTTTGAAAGATGACTAAATCTTGATAATATTTTACAAACACTAGGGCCATGGTCATCTTATCAGCTTCTCACATCAGTTCACTCTACATATTCATTTCATCTTTGGGAAAAAGGAATACTTTCCTAGTATTGGGGATGGAAAGGGAGCCCGTAAGTAAATGCTTAAAAGAAGATATTATATCAATGTCCTTAGACCGTAAACTCTGAGACTTAGAGGAATTCTTTGTAACTTGTAATATACTCCACTTTCTTTGAGAGACATCTAGAAACAATACATTTATTTTGTTTTAATCAATAGTAACTTCCATTAAATTTACTATTTTGGAACTGGATTTTTTTCCTTATAGGGAAATATAGTAATGATGTAATAGGTCAGATAGTAGCTAAACTTGTAGTGAACATTGTATAGTATATAAGCTTGCCAAATCGCTAAGTTGTACACCTGAAAGTAATATAACATTGCGTGTCAACTATACTCAAATAGAAAAAAGAAAAATATTCCATATCAGAGCCTATCAGTTATTTTAAGTACATTATCAGTCTTCCACTAAGTTGAGGGGAAATATGTTCACTTTGTGTTTTGCATGGCACTGTGTGTATATGTCTGACTATTAATGTATTATGATTAGAGACTTTCCATTATTTTTTTTTCCTTCAGGGATATGTCCTATTTTATAAAAATCATTTTCAAAATGAGGTTCTATAAAAGAATATAGCATTGTACTCTGTGTAATCAGTGCAGGACACTGCTAGTACCATAAACTTCCTTATTCTATTCCTACCTGTATTAATGCAACAGCAACATGAATTAGTTTTTATAATAGCCATATTACTATTGGAAATTGCTGTTCACTTGTTTGTTTATAGTTAAGGCTGTCTTTTTATATGCTGCTATGAAAACATGTTTATTATACTTGTGAAGTTATTTGAGATGTATTAATCTCTATTGTTACTGTTATCCTGGGTTTGGACATCACCTAGTATCTTTTTAAATCCTAGATTCATTATCAAGGACATTTGCAATAAAAATATCATTATGCACTCTATTTTGTTACAATTATTATGCACTCTATTCTTTTTCCAAAATACATTATTCTAGTTTTACTTCTAAAGAAATATTTTTTGGAACACTTGTAACTATAATATATATTAAATAACATGTTCAAAATTTTGGAAAGTAACCTTGACAAATTAATAGGAGATTCTTTTACTTGTTATTGGAAGCCAAAGTCATGAGCAGAATGTTCAATTTACGTTGTGGCAATCTCAAGATCCCAAAGAAATTTTACTCCAAAATGCAATAAGAAACACTGTGTCAGATTGCATCACGTAAAGATGGCAACTGCAGTAGTTCCCATCTTGTATTTTCCCATTTGACCTAAAAATTTCCCCCATAAAGAAAAGGAATCCCTGTCCTTTCTCTTAGAATCTGTGGTCTCACTTGGAAACACTAGAATATGATTCATATGATACTGTGCAAGTCTAAGTCTAGGTCAGAACATCTCCCATGTTCGCTGGGACATGGGTCTTTGGAGACTTGAGACCTTTTAAGGTAATCAGCTATTCTGAAATCATGATGCTGAGAACACACACCAAGACTACAAGTAGGTTCTCTGGCAGTCAGTCTCAGCTAAGACCCTAGCCATCAGCCAGCATCACCTGCTGTACATGTAAGTAAGGAAGCCTTCCAATGATTCCATTCTTCAGCTCTTGAAGGGATAACTGTTGCCAGCGTACACTTCTGAATATCAAGCATCAAACACAAGCTATTCCAACTCTGTCTTGTCTGAATTATTAGCCCATACAAGTTATGAGTATTAGGAAGTCTTTGTTTAAGCTGGTAAGTAATTTGTTATGTGGCAATGGTAAGGGGAACATATCTTAAAACACATCTCAAAGTGTACAAGCAGATAAGAAATGTGGATTAGGGGCAGATAGGATCAAATCTCAAAATATACTAAATTCCAGAGCAAAATAAATAAGTGTATTTACATAAATATATATATATTTAAAATTATACACACACATATACATACATACATATATGTATACATATATGTGTGTATACATACATTTTCCCCCTCTGCTGTCTTGGCCTAATGCCACTACTACATTATATAAATATAGAGCATTTGATTTTCATGTGAATACTTATATATAATTACTCTAGGTATATTTAGTAAAAGCAATACTATGTTGATTTTATATGCAGTTTTATTCTCTGGAAAGCTATGTAAATAAGCAAATATTACTAACATTAAAGTTATTTTTGTCTTGATATCTCGTATCTGAATATGCTTTCAAAAAGCCTTGTTACCGTTCCAAAGGTAGACTTCTGATTAAATATATTTTTATTCTTAGTGTAATAGTTACAAGAATCTAAGATATCAGTGAAAAAACATTCTGTTGTGCAGTTTGTTCATTTGTGTTTATGCAGCTTTCCAGAAAGTCTTCAAGTTACACTAGGTAATATTGTTGAGCATTTCACTGAAAATTGAAATAAACAAACTTCACAAATTTATGTCTCAGATTTGGCCTATGCTTATTAAAATTTATTATTTCTATCTTCTTTTTCCCTAGATGAAATCTTCATGGATTTCATAAAATAATCTCTGAATTATTTCCATATATCAGAATTTTCAGAACCTAGCAGTGAAAATTCTTTTTTATGCATGATATTATCATATTATAAAAAGATATAGGGTTCCAGCACATATATTCAGTACTCACATTATCCTGTGTTTCAGATCTGTGGAGACCTCCCAATTCCTTGATTTTTGTAATCTGCCACAATGGCCCTTGTTTAGTCTCCCTTTCCTATTAATTACGGATTCCATCCTTCATTTCTTCAACCTTTCCCAGACTGCTTTTAGTTCTGCCACCCTTCTTCCAAAGCACATTTCTGATTATAAATGATATTACTTGAAGAAATTTTCATTCTTTCTTGACCTAGTAAAGTGGAAATTATGTTTTCTTATAAGACTAACAAGGGCCACAAACATTTCATTAGTGTTGAAGAATCTAAAGTACTCACAATATTCTTGTGTGTATGTGTGTGTGTGTGTGTGTGTGTGTGTGTGTGTGTGTGTGTTGGGGGATGAGATATTGTGCAAATCAAGTAATCAAGTCAACTTTTAGATAAACGTTAAAACTTATCACATCACAATGTTTAAAGCTTTTCATTTATATTCTTAAAAATATATTTAGACCTTTTATTTACTTATAGTTTACTTATATAAAGTTTAGGAAGAAAATAGGAACTATGTGTACCCTACTAGTGACAACTCATATACCGAAGGACTATAGTGGGAGGAAGGAATGTGAGTGAGGATAAAACAGTTTTCTTCGTATTTTTCTCTATACAAACTATATAATCTACTCTACTCTAAATTTAATATTTGATTATATGTTTTCTGTGTAACTAACAAAAAATAGAACATGAAGAGGTTTTTTTCCCCATGTGAGGATATTTGAGATTTTGTTGATAACCATTGTGACCAACACTATATAAAGAGAAAATATCATCTCCAAAATTAGAGAATAGATCTTGTTTTTAGGGAAACATTAGGTAAATCTATTTCAGACTTACATAACACTTTAAGATATAAGACATAATTAAATGCCTACATCACTAGTAATAATATAATAATAACAATTTAATGAAGAAGAGGCAAGTTTAGTATAAAATATCTATAAAGGAAAGACTGAGCATCACAGTAAGTGATAAAAACCTATAGTAATTGACCTGTGTGTAAGTGTATTCCCTATACATGAAATAAATAGAAAAATGCTTATACAATCTACACTTAGAATGCCATACATAATAAGGGTGGGTGTGTAGAGAGGATTGCTCTTACTGTTGGTGTCTCCACAGCCATTTTCTGCTATAGCTTTCCATGCTAACTGCAAATATCAAACAACCAGAATCATTAGCAGATAAAGTGGTGTCTTTGAAACGCCAAGAGAGAATTCCCTGTTGAACTTTAGAGTACTCTAATTCAGTAAGTTCAAAAGTTAACGGATTCATTCTTGTTTAACAAAAGCATGTGCAGAAACATGCCACTTTTATATACTCTAGTGCCTCAGAATCCACAAGTGTAATTTTTCAATTGCTGTTAATTAAGACTGATAACTCAGAAATCATGAAACTATATGTTGTCATTTAGAAATGAATAAAATCTTGACACTTGCAGTGATGTGGATAGAGCTAGAGCGTATTATCCTAACTGAAATAAGTCAGTCAGAGATAGACAAACACCATATGATTTCCCTCATATGTGGAATTTAAGAAACAGAACAGATGGACATAGGGGAAAGGGAAAAAAAGAGAGGAAGGCAAACCTTAAAAACTTGACTATAGAGGAGACACCGATGGTTTTGGAGGGGAGGTGGGCAGGGAATGAGCTAAATGGATGATGGGTATTAAGGAGGACATTTGTCGTGAGCACTGGGTGTTAATATGTAAGTGATGAATCACTAAATTCTACTCCCGAAATCAATATTAAACTATGTGTTAATTAACTAGAATTTAAATAAAAACTTAAAAAATAGAAATGAATAAAATTTTTATGTAAACTTCTGTAATAATATCTAAGTTCAATAGTCTTATTTAAATTTTATTGACATTTATGACAACCTTGAAGTTTTCAGCGATGGTGACAGGACTGTGGTGATTCCATGCATGTTTAAGGTGTTTTGGCTGTTTGTGAAAATGCATGTCCTTAAGAAGATAATTTTACTATGCCTGAGATATTTTTCAGTCAATTTAATTCTTCCCTTTTTGCAGTTAACTAAATTCAGTTTGCTCATTCATTCATTCATTCATTGAGTATAGTTGAAACACAGTGTTACATTAGTTTCAGATATATAATATAGTGATTGAAACACTCTATGTTATGCTATTCTCTCCATAGCTTTAAAAAATAATTTATATGTTTTGTGTTACTTTAAAAAGTATGTGTATTATGGAATTATACTCTAAAAAAGTGATACAGAAGAAATTTAATAACACTTGGGAAAAGGTTAAAACAAAGCAAAATGATTAATTAACCTGAAAAATTATATAGATTCATACAACATTTTTACCATGTCTTTTTTTTGAGTACATAAAAAAATTACTGTAATTTTGACCTTTAATAATACACATGTGATTTTTCTTAACATAAACTGTTGAAAATAATTCCCACACTGCCTTTCCCACTAATGAGTATACCTCTCTTCTCTTTTAATAACTAAACTACTGAAAGCCAATTAACTTAATGGAAATCACAGCAAAATACAGTCAAGGTAGTCAATCTTCATCAAAAGTATATTATAATACTAGGATCTAAAATAAAACTATAGGGGCGCCTGGGTGGCTCAGTGGGTTAAAGCCTCTGCCTTAGGCTCAGGTCATGATCTCAGAATCCTGGGATAGCCCCACATCAGGCTCTCTGCTCAGCAGGGAGCCAAGCTGCTTCCCCTTCTCTCTCTGCCTGCCTCTCTGCCTACTTGTGATCTCTCTCTCTCTGTCAAATAAATAAATAAAAAATCTTTAAAAAAATAAATAAAAAAATAAAACTATACATTACTTAGAATATACCCTTTCATATTTTTCCCTTAACAGTACAGGTAGTTGAGCTGATTATTCTCACGTAGCAAATGAAAGAATAAGCTATTCCTACTGCTAAAATCACTGTGATTTATGACTATTGGCCAGCCGGATGATATTCACCCTACCTTTTCCAGATAAATGCTAACAGTGCTAATTGTTATTATTTTTGAAAATGTCTACAATAAAAATTCATTAGTAATATTTTTATACTTTTAAATATGAAATTATATTTATAACAATATCTCATCCAAAAATATAAAATGATTCAGTGGTAAAAATGGTGGTTCTTGGTGTTTAGTAAACTAATCCAGACCTTAAGATTCTTTATAGAAGCACCAAATAGCAAAAATCTGGTTAAATAAGAAAGAAAAATAAACTTTATATTCAGGTATATATTTAGATATCTTCTTAGTTTAGATGCAAAGATACTCAAGGACGTTTTCGTAGAATCTGCCTCATGTAGAGAAGATATTTAGGATATTTTAAATAGCAGTGACCTGTATGAAGAATATATAGTAAATCACAATTTTCATTTTCCTGTAAGTGTACTGAAGATTATTTTTATTTACCTTATATATCATTGAATGTAATGTAGCAGACATTCAGTTAATATTATGAAGTGGACTGTGTTAATGAATGGAAAAAGTTATTTTTGGACAAATATATATAGTTATAAGTTATTTCCGTAGCTTAGATGCAAGTAAAATATTTTAGAAGACTTTACAAATATCTTTTCCATTATTTTTACCAAAGGTCAAAACTGTGAAGAAAAACAGTACAACTAAGTAAAGTTTGAGATGCAATGATGTGATTAAATTGTAATAGTGAGGTGTTTGGAAATTAGTTTGGTAAAATTATAAAACTATACAAAGATATGTTTAAAATTATGTAAGGATGTGTGATATATTAGAAAATATTGTAAGATTAATCAATTTATGCATGATATCCAAAAGACACCCAAGGAATTTAAAGAAGAGAGAATGGTAATGTGGAATTGCTATTCAGTTAGATATTGCAATAATCACCTCACTTTAATTCCACTTCCCGAATGACTCATTTCCAACAATTAAAGACATGATGACAGAAGAGAGATCAGTTTCACAACAATATGTCTTCAATAACACAGTACTTTTTTTACAATGAGAAAAAGATCATCCAGGGAGATGATAACTGTGCTTCATTCAGGCAGTTTGGGCAATACAAATGAGAGATTAGTGATTGTTAGAAAGTAAAAAAGTTCCCCCAAAACAAATTGTCCCCCAGTGAAACATTGAGTTACTTGTTACATTTGGTTTTGACTAGGAGAACCTGGCCTTGACATCTGCTATTTTACTGAGCTTATTATTACTCCAGATGGCAACTTCAAACTGTTCTCTAATGTTTCACTTCTGGAGAATAACAGTTTTTTGCTTTCAGAACACAAGACCCTTATCTTCATGCCACTGTTTCCATTTTTGTTTCTTAAAATATTTTATCAGTAAGATTTAAGGATACAAATGCAACGGAAGTATTGATAAAGCTTTTGCTAAATCACAGAAGTAATCTCAGGAAGCAGGTATTGTTTAATACTAAGAAAAACTGTTTTGCTACAAATGGAATAAAATCGCCTTTTAACCTCTTAGATAAATAACTCCACAATTTCCTATCAAAGAAAAGAAAATAAAATATAGTAGCTAGGAGAAATCTAAAGTACAAACCATAGGTATAAAGAGTAGTTCATAAATTCAGCAGATGTCAAATACAGCGTCAAGAAGATGACTCCTCAAGATAAAAGTGGGCCCATAAATAATATCTCACATTTAATCAGTTGATCACAATTTTCCAGGTAGTTTAACTAATTACACCTTCCAATGAAATTATGGGGTGCAGCTCCTACATAGGGGCTTTGTTTGAAAGGAGGGTAATCTCTTCTTTCTCTGTCTCTCTTTTCTTATCTTCATTCTTTCTTTTTGGTGGTGAATTCCAATTGCTCCAAAACCTTCCAGGGTGCACCGTGCCTGGATCGTGGGTGATATATTCAGCTATACATCCTCTCATCCACTTCTCATCA
>CM052883.1:22641223-22676426 GCA_028534135.1 Potos flavus | reverse complement strand
CGAGCCTGGTGGTGGGTATTGAGGAGGGCACGTATTGCATGGAGCACTGGGTGTGGTACATAAACAATGAATCTTGTAACACTGAAAAAATAAAATAAAAGTATTTTGGGGAAAAAAAATGAAAGGTTGGTAATCATGGAATGGGAACTAAATATATGACAAATAAGGTGCATGTATCTGAAGTGGCCTATTGACGAGTCAGGGTAAGAAGAAAAAGACTGCAGTATCAGTTGGTTGGGAATAAGTAAATTTAAGCTGAGTAAATTAAAAAAAAAACTGACATTTGCACTAAACTGCACTCTAAGGGTAATTGTTGCTAAGCTTGATCATGGACTTGGTATTTTTCTCATGAAACTTCTTAAAGTGCTTGTTTCAAATGTACTCTCATTCACAGATAAGTAATAGTCAGAAAAAGAAACATAAAAGCCCAGCAAATAAAAACGGTGAAAGAAATGCAACTGGTATTTGAAGAACTGGAATGTTAGAGAAATAAAACCGGAGCAAGAGAGTTGGGAGAAAGAGTGAAGACAAAGAGCGATCCAGAAATGTGTATAAAAGTCCATTGAGTCTATTTTTGAATAAAAACATGTGCACCTCCAAAGGGAAACTCCACAAAGCTACAAAAATTAGTAGGGAGATGTAAGCTGAATATTTCTAGAGTTCACAGAAGGACTTAAGACATCCAAAATTCCTATCAGCCAGAGTAGAGATACTTCATTGACTATCTGTGATATTTAGTGAAGACCTCAGAAAATTCACACATTAATAGTAGGTCTAACCTATTCCTAGAACTAAAGCAACTCTAAACAGACCACAACATATGTTAAAGTGAAGACATCAAATGATAATGCTAATCCACAACTTAATGGCATCCAAATGTCAATAATATTTTATCCAAAGAAATATGACAAAATCCACATAATAACCAGAGAGCAATTACCAATTTCAGCATTAAATCAAAAATTACTAGACAAAATTTCTACTTACAGCCTTGTCAATGAATAGTATATGTTTTGCCATGCGGCACAGAAAAATAACTGAAAAACAAAAAAAACTGGACAAAATTCATTAAAAAAAAAACAAAACCCACTCTGTTTCTGACATTGAAAAGCATACAAACAAGATTCTGCTCTCTAAGAAAAGGAAGACAGAGTGAGCTCAATGGGTGACCTAGATTTTTGTGTGTTGGGAATCTGGTAACACCCAGTGGTCTTTTTGAATTGAAGAGAAAGGAAAATGGGAATCCACAGCAATTGAAATCTCTGAAGAAGAGTTCCAGGGGAAAGGGGAAAACCCAGGGAGCTTCAAAAATATGCAAATGTAATTCACTGAAATGTTAGATTGAATAATAACCTGCTCATAAATAGACACTTTCATGAGTCCAGGCAATGAAAAAGTGGTTGGTAGTAATAAGTTTAATTATTTCTAAAACTCATGCAGAACTAGGAACCATTCAATTTTCTACCAGTAAGAGTGGGGGAATTGTTTAATAGCTGTGGCATTCAGTAGAGATTCCAGAAAGGTCATATCTTAATAGTAGATCAACTCTAAGTATATAGTAAGCTTTGATCAAATTTTCTCCAAATTTTATTTTTTAAAAATTTATCATCTTAAGGATCTATAAAACTCAGGTAATACCAATATGGACATATTCAAAGAAAATAATACTTTGGTACATCATGGTCACACTGCTGAAAAACAAATATGAAAAGACTATCTTGAAATCTACAAATTAAAAGACACAGTTGTAAATGGTGACTTACACTTACACTTAATAAATTACGTAGAGACCAAAGAAAAATGGAGTGATATCTTTAAAGTACTCAGGGCATGGGTTGCAGGGACAGTGAGTCAAGACTTCCATATCCAATGAACATATTTATCAAGAAACAGTAGCAAAGTAAAGACATTTTTGATCAGTTAAATGTTTATAAATTAATTGTTAACAGACCCAATATATAAGAATAGTCCAGCTGAAGAGAAATCATGCCAAAATGAAATTTGGATTTGCAAGAAGAAATGATGAGATCAGGAATGGTAAATATGCCTGTCAAATGCTTATTATTCAAACATAAAAAAAGGAAACCCTGTGATATGCAACAACATTGATTGACCTGGAAAACATTATGTTAAGTGAAATACGCCAGAGGGAAACACAAATATTGTATGATCTCACCTAGATGTGGAATAAAAATAAGAAAAAAGTCAAATTCATAGAAACAGAGTAGAATGTTGGCTGCCAGGAACTGGGAGTGGGGAGAAATGGGCAGATGTTGGTCAGAAGATACAAGTGTCCATTTGTAAGATGAGCAGGTTCTGTGGATTTAATGTACAGTATGGTAATTATAGCTAATTGTACTTTATTGTATATTTGAAATTTGCCGAGGGAACAGATCTTAGGGTTCCTCACCACACACACACAAAGTAACTATGTGTGATGATAGATGTGTTAACTTTATTATGATAATCATTTCACAAAATATGTATGTATCAAAACATCATGATGTATGTTCGGTTTTCTTTATCAATTATATCTCAGTACAACTAGAAAAAGTAAAAACTCAAGGAAAGAAAAAAGATGTGGGGAAATACAGAACACAATCTTTTTCTCCTCTTAATTTCTTTAAAAGACACTGAGTATTCAAAGGAAACTTACAGGGTGCCTGAGTAGCTCAGTTGGTTAAGCATCTGCCTTTGGCTCAGATCATGATCCCAGGACTCTGGCTCCCTACTCAGTGGTGGGGGTGGGGGGTTTGGGGGGGTTGCTTCTCCTTCTCCCTCTGCCCATCCCAGCCTCTTGTGCTCTCTCTGTCTCTCAGATAAATAAATAAAATCTTTATAAAAAAATAAAGGAAACTTACATCATTATTTTATAGGATTTATATTTTCTACAGAAGGAAAGCATATGGTAGCAGTAGCATAAGGTTTGGGGATGATATCTATTTTGAATGAATTCTAGGAAGACCTTCCATCAGCAGACCCATTTACCTATGCAAATAGAAGAATAAAGATTCAGTTTTAAGATTAGTAACTGTATGATTATTAACCTATCCAGTGCAAAATATTTGGTTTTAAATGTGAAGAGCCTGTCTTGGCCTCCAGAAAACTATTACTTTCTCATATTTGAAAACATTTAA
Organism: Potos flavus; assembly: GCA_028534135.1. Lineage (NCBI taxonomy): Eukaryota > Metazoa > Chordata > Mammalia > Carnivora > Procyonidae > Potos > Potos flavus. The sequence goes on along the minus strand of CM052883.1, from coordinate 22,673,289 downwards.
CATGGACTTAGGTACAATACAGAATCTGCATAAAATTAGACCTACTCATTATACTCTTACCTCCCAAAAATATTTATCTTAACCTTGGGATTTTTTTTCAACAAGAAACTTATTTTAATCTTTTTTTTTGTCCTATAGAACTTAACAGATTTGCAAAGTAATTATATACTAGATCTTAGATAAACACTGGAAAATCAAAGGTGAAAAATGCTAATAAGATCTCAATCTTGAAGGGTATTCAGCATACATACAACTAAATATAGCACAAGACAAAGTAAAATAGGTTGTCAAAATAAGACTTGGGTAAAAAGCATGGAGTGATTAATATTTCTTATGTGATCTTAGGAGATCACATTTAGATTGCGATTAGAAGATATTAAATTGACATTAGTGGGAAAGAATATTTCATGTTGCACATGCATATTTTATTTTGGTCTTTCTTGAATATATATATTTATAAAAGTATGTACATATTCAATTAACATTGTTGTACTAGCAGTGTGGGATAGCTCACCTAGAATATAAATGGAGTAGACAGTCTTATTGATGTATATTATGTTTCTGACCATACCATAAACCCTGCAAATCTGACCCTGAATCACACCCCTGATCACATCTTTGAATACCTCTGTTAAAATATAAACATTCCAAGGGAGAAAAAAAGATATTTCACAGTTAAAAAAATAATTTTATTAATTATAAGCTATCATAGGTATATCGTGTACGCTATTGGATTTACATTTAAGGATAAATAATTGTCTAGATATGTTAATATCCTAGGAAAGCAATATATTGGAGAGGAAATTGTCAAGTAGTAGAAACTTCTTTGGTACTTGGATTTTGTATTTAGGAATGAGCAGAGGGTTGTCATACTTCTACATTAAAACCTTTCCTAATTAATTGCTTGTGTTACCTCAGACTGATCATTGTTTAAATATGCATTTAATGGAAATCTCTCAGAATAAAACAGCAAGCTTTTGATTTCAAGATTATTTTTAAAAATGTATTCATTCCCTAATATTTTCTGTGATGCCTACCTAGAAATAACCGTTTTTGAGTGCTATAAATCTGATACCACTTAAGTGACAGTGCTGAGGAAAAGACATGATATTGTTAGCAACTTTTGAAAAAAACAACTTCGGGAAAGAGGTCTGAGATGAAAGATTAATGATGAGAAGATTATGGAAAATATTTGGACTATAACTGTGTATCTTTGCTTATAATTCAAGGAGGGGTACTATTAAGTTACGTATGTATCAAAATTGTCTCAGGTCACATAGTATATATCAGTATATTTATATTATTATTATCTGCATTTTTAAATGCTTAATATTCTTAATTTACTGATAGTCCTCAATTTCAAGGTCAAAACTTCATTTTCTGATCTCTCAGAAACTCATATTCCTCCAAAATATAGGATGATGTAAAAGTGACCCTATTCTCTGATCTCCATAATAAAAATATGAAGGTCTACAAAAATCTTAAAATAAAATGTTTCCTATGTAATTAAAATATTATGTCTCCATTTCCTTAATTAATTAATTATCTTACCCGACAAACCTCACTGCCTACTTCAACTTTTCATTAATTCTTTTCCTACAATTGAATAGTGTTTTTTAAATTCAACACAGAAATTTAAAGAAAATACTGCAACTTTCCTGCTGCTTGTAGAGAAAATTAAATTATTGTAATGATTAAGGTTTTTACATAATATACCCTTTATGGTACAGGAAAGAGGAATACATGTTTCTGAGAAACAGTAAAATTAAACTGAGTTTGATTTACATGTTGTGGGGAATAGAACTTCTAAACAAAATAAATTATCCAATAAGCTAAAATCAGGGTTTAAAACTATACCATCAATTCACAGAAATCATATGGAAGAAAAGAAAACTTCACTTCCTTTATCCATTGTACTGGAAGAAGTGACAGGGAAATAATCCAAATGAGATTTAGTGTGAGTTAAAACTGTTAATAAATTTGAATAAAATTCACATAAGAGAACATTGTGACATAGGTATTTCAAGGCATTATTTTCCATTTATACTTTTTAAAAATATGTAACAATGTGTGATTTAGGTTGATTAAAGTGGCTACTCTTTGACCAAATATAATTATCCAGTATGAATGTGAGTGTATACATGTGTGCGAATGGTAGTGGTGGAAATAATTTTCACAGAAGAAAAAAACACAACTCTCATCTTGAGAAGTAAATAGGAAGAAAAAAGTTCTTTTATTTCTTTGATCCTACTCATCCTGTGTGTTACTTTTTCAGACATTGTCACTTACTAATATCAGCTATACTATATGCTTTTAAGCCTTAATGCATGGCTTCTTTCCCTCTTTTCATCTTGCTTATTTATTTCTCTCTCACAGTGAAAATCCTAGACATATTATTAATATTATTTTTCTTTCCGTCTTCAAGTGAATCAAATAAGTTGACTGAAGCTCACTGAACAGGATCTCTTGTACTTTTTCCATTATCCACTTTTTCCATGTGTCTCTGCTATAAGAAACCCATCTGTTTGAGCTACATCAGTAGGACTTCTAGAGGTCAGAGGGAGGAGAACAATGAATACCATTCTAGTATTTCCTTTTCCTTTGCATTATCTTGTACTAATGCCAACACCTCCTCTCAAAGTGGTCATCTCCATTCAATTCTCTCCTTCCAGGTTCTGCTAACTCTTACTACATCTAGCCCCTCTCAGCGAAGGGTGCTAACAGAACCTGCTATTATTACCTCTTATATACTGTGATATATCTTTTGGGGGGGTCACAATTTCAAAATGGTCCCTTTATAAAGCCCTCTGTGAATTCTCTTTTTTTTTATTTTAAGATTTTAATTATATGACAGAGAGAACACAAGCAGGGGGAGTGGCAGCAGAGGGAGAGGAAGAAGCAGGTTCCCAGTAGAGCAGGGAGCCAGATGCGGGGCTCAGTATCAAGAGCTGGGATCATTACTTGAGCGGAAAGCAGACACTTAACCAACTGAGCCACCCAGGCACCCCTGTGAATTCTTAATTTTAGTTCATACTTGAAACCAGATACACTCATTATGCTAAATTGATCCAATAAACTGAGAAATTTATGGAAACATGGAAATTTATAAGGGAAAGAGCTTTATTCATATCCTGGTGATGCCACAAGAAAAAAAATCTCTATAACTTAACATGTTAATGTCTCATTTGAGTTATATGTACATCGTAGGTTGGAACGTGGACTTCGCTCATCATAATCTCTAAGCGACACTGGAAGTTCCATAGAAATATAACTCCAGGATTACGTAGGCAAGGAGAAAGAAAGTTGAAGAACCAGGAGTAGGTTGTGAAAGGTTTTGCCTAGACAGTCACTTCACTCACACTTACTTGGCTAAGCCTGAATGGTAGCATGATATTCCTAAAGGGAGGGGTGTCACATAGGATTGAACATTAACAGAAAAATACAGTCTTCCATTCTGGTTACCACATATTAGGTGTTTTGTTTTTTCTTTTTCTTTATTCCACGTATGGAACATTCCTGTCCAATCCCAAGTTGGTCACTACTGGTCACTACTTCCCCTACATTTGAGATTTCTTACATTATGTGATTTGTCTCTATATTAGGTCAGTTATATGGCTTCTTTTGCTCTGTAGAATTTTGAACTCGAAAGGTTATCTTTCCTCACAATATAAAATCATCGAATTGAAAAGAACAATGAGAGTAAAAGGTATTTCAAGGAAGAAACATTTAGTTGCAAAAATGAGGACAAAAATGGACTACAAAGGTATTAAAGAGTCAAAGTTAAACACATGCACTTGGGAAATGCATATTAGTTATCTTATCAGTTTAAAATGAATCTCATTAATTGAATAATTATCTTAGTGATTAAGAGGTTTATATAGCATATAGTCAATAAAATTAGTTATATGGCTTTACTGGGAATTGAGTAATTCAGTAGGTTTTTATGCCTCAGTATTAATGACCAGAAACATTTAAAAAGTCTTTTTAGGCCACTGGATACTTACTAATTTGAATAATTCTGTTTTTATGATAGTCGCAGTATTATATACTTTGTATATTAAACCTAATCTTTACCCTGTTGAATAATTCCAATTTATGGAAAATTATTAAGGATTTAAATAATTAGAATGCTAATAAAATGTTAACTAGTGACTGTCTTGCCAAAGGTAACAAAGTGATTTGGGGGAGTAAATACTTTCAAAGTCAAATCCAGATATATTCACTGATTTTCAAATCTACATTTTCTGTTTCATCAACTAGAAGAAGACATCTATAAATAGGATAATTTAGTTATTTCATGAAAGAAATATGCATCAAAATACTATGACATTTTATAAGCATTTCATGTCATAAAGGCCAAAGAACCACAATTATGTTCAAGAAATACATCTATAAGGAAAATGGATTAAAGATGCCATAATGAAAAGAATGATTATTTTTATCAAATCCTAAAAACAAACATGCCATTATCCAGTCTGTATATTTTTTTTGCAAAAGTGCTAATATGGTATGGTAGCATTTTACATTTGCATGCTTCTTCTCATTTAACAAACTTAAACATTTTAAATACATTGTACTACAATTTCTAAATTTTTGCCAAATTTTTAGGCTAATATTTCCCAAAGTTTTTAGTCATAAAATCCCTTTATAATCTTAAATTATTAATAATCCCAGAGTAATTTTTAGATTTACAGTTACTAAAATTTACTGTATTGGAAATTAAGAGTAATAAAATTATAAAATATTTTTTCATTTAAAATAATACTAATAAACTTATTAATTGTTAATAAATAGGTATTTTATGAAAAATAACTATATTTTGTTGAAAACTTATGAAAAGAGTGATATTCTTTTTTTTTAAAGATTTTATTTATTTATTTGACAGAGAGAGATCACAAGTAGGCAGAGAGGCAGGCAGAGAGAGGGGGGGGGGGAAGCAGGCTCCCCGCCGAGCAGAGAGCCGGATGCGGGGCTCAGTCCCGGGACCCTGAGATCATAACCTGAGCCGAAGGCAGAGGCTTTAACCCACTGAGCCACCCAGGCGCCCCAAAAGAGTGGTATTCTTATTCTTGGAAGTCTTTTTATTATATTGCTAAGTATTAAATAAGTTGGTTTTCATATCCGCTTCTATATTAAATCTGTTGTAATATGTTATTTTGGTTTAAAGATATGAAGAAAACCATCCCTCACATAGATGGGACTATGTCATATGTAGTTGGGACTATGAGAAATATTTAATAGTCCTTTTAAGTGTGGGTGGATATTCTTTTTTAAACCATACTGAAATGTAATATGTTGAAGTTTCATAAAGCCTCACTGTAATGTGGAACGTGAAATCATATCAGTGATCATTTTGTATTCTGTTGTATGAAGTTTTATTGCCCTATCTTCCAACTTGAATGTGTCTTTAACACATGAATGATTGGATAGCATAATGCTTTCATCATTTGGTAAAAATTTTAAATTTAAAATCCAAAATTCTGTTATTTGTGAAATGTCCAGAATTCCATTATTTGTGAAAATGAACATTGTATGCAAAATCAAGCAAATTTTTAAAAAAACTTTTTAGATTTTTTATTTATTTATTTGACAGAGAGAAAGAGAGATCACAAGTAGGCAGAGAGGCAAGCAGAGAGAGGGGGGAAGCAGGTTCCCTGCCGAGCAGAGAGCCCGATGCGGGGCTCGATCCCAGGACCCTGAGATCATGACCTGAGCCGAAGGCAGAGGCTTTAATCCACTGAGCCACCCAGGCTCCCCAAAATCAAGCAAATTTAAAAGGACACATAGTATTTAATAGAGTTTAAACAAATCAACAGATGCACATATAATGGTCCTCAAATATTTTGATGAATAAGGAAAAATTATTCCAATCCCACATTATCTTCATAATTTTGTCAGTTCTCTAATTTTATATGCAGACAAGGCCATAATAAACTATATAACCCACACTCATTACATAAATACACAACGAAATAGAACAAAGAATCCCTTTTATTTTTAGGACATTTTTTCCTTTTTCTTACTACCATATTTTCTGCTGTTGCCCATTAATAATAGGTTAATATCTATTATGCTACTTAACTGTTGGGTATGTGGATCATAATATCATAGCAATTTAAAGCTGCAAAGAAAGACTGAAAAGATTTCCCATGTAGTGACAGGGGGGCAGGGGAGTGGAGGCTAAAAGGCCAAACAAATGATCACGTTTTTTTTTTTTTTAAACCATTGTGTACAGGTTCTCCGGAGAATATTTTGTCAGAGATATATTGGAAAGCACTGCTAAGTCAGTGTAACATTGTTCTAATCAGAAGATTTCTAGCCAATACTGCCAAGGAACAAAACAGGAACCCAGCTGAGAGTTGTGAAAACTCAATATTTAGTAAAGTAGAGAGAACTTGAGAAATGAACTGGCCAAAACTTTGAAAATATTTCTTTCCTGATTTTGTTTTATTTTCCCATTTCAGCAGCAGCTAATGCCAGAAATTATTGTGCTTAGTCCTTTGTGATTTTATCTTATCTTTCTAGATTTCCCTACATTAATTTAGGTTGCAATTATTTCAACGTGGTGTGTAACCATAACACACAACTGTTGTTAAAGTTTATTGTCCTTATTTTTTCCCTTTTATTAGTGTAGTCTGGTAGCAAGGAAGATAAATTTTTATGAATACAGGTGGGATACAGCCATGGGTACAATTTTTCTTTTAAATTCAAATCATTATCAATGGAATATAACCCTAAACCTTGAAACTGAACAGATAAATAGAACGACTTTTGGTTTATAATGATGTTATCTGATACCAGTTTGCAAGTTTTCAGCATCTCATATACCATGAGGCTTTCTTTCTATCTTCAAATGAGATCAGTAAGGCCTGCTGGGCGCTTTACAGCATAGGAACTCAAGCACGTGGCACAATTGTTCTTATGACGATCTCTATTTACCTAAAATCAAAGTATTCACAAAATTTGTGGTATGAAAGCAGTCACAGTTCTCAATACAAACATTAGTCATACTCATGGATATAACATTATGTGTGAAATATAATGCATCCTTATATATAGTATTTCCTGTCCTAAACAAATATGTAATGGTTGAATTCAAACTGTAGCAAATGGTAACGCCATATAATTATAGTTTGTTCATAGATTATCAACATAGTATCTGATAATATCAGAGGCTGTTCTCCCTCTGCTATCCTACAGAACTCTATGCTCCATACCAATTAAGAAGGAGAGCATATTCTCTGACCTTCTCAATTTTTCTCCCCAAATAAGCTTGAATTTATTTGAACCACAGCCAAGCAGTAAGCTTAGGCTCTGCATTGTCCAGATGCGTCAGGTTCTTTTCCTAGGGGTAATTCGTATAAATATTTCCTTATCAATTCATTCGGCAAACATTCAGTGCCAGATTTGTGCTGAATGTAAAGGGCACAAAACCTAAGTAGTCCCAGTTTCTGTCCTCAGATCACTTAAAATACGGAAAAGGAGTCAGAATGAAATGATTTGAAAATTATTATAAAACATTTTGTAGGTTGGTATAGGAACATAAAAGAGAAATTAGTCGATTCCATCAATTGTTCAGAAAAGCCTCCATAAGAGAAAGGTTAACTAGAATTTGTCTCTTGAAGAGTGGATATTGAGGAAAGGACATTTCAGACAAAAGAAGCATTGTGACCACAAAGAAGAGAACATGTATTAGCTAGACATTTGAGAATTCACTAGGTTTCACATGCTGAAGAACAGTAGAAAAGGAACGCGTTGTATAATGTTAAGATCACAAGAATAAAAAATTGAAAGCTATCTATTATCTATTGTTGTAACAGGTTTAGTTAAACAATATCATATGTTGTTTGGGGGTGAGTAAGTTGCTATTATTTGTAGGGCCATTTATCGGTAAATACTAAAATTAGTAATCCATATGTCTTTTGCTACAGAAATTCTTCTTTAAGTAATATATGTGAGAGAAATACATAAAATTGTTATTGTAGCATTGTTTATATGATAAAATGAAAAAATATAAATGAGTATTATGGAAATCCATAAATATATCATGAAATGTAATGTAATCCAACACAAAGGAGTAATTGTAGAAGCTAAAGTATATTACCATATATCACATATGTATGTCATAAAATGTTTTCAATTGTAGAATGATAAACATATGCATGAATTTATCAAAGTAAGTCTCACTATAGTGCATTCCTATCCAGTTAAAATAGGGTTTCTAGGAACCCTGCCTCTATTTGAGAAGGGCAGTGACACAAACACAAAGTGCAGTACACAGTGAATATGTCCACCTGGAGCAGTAAGATTTGGTTATTCCGGTCATGGGCATTGAATGAGTGAGCATAACTTCTGCTAGATCATGCACTAATAACATTTAGGCTGCTGTCACAGGAAAGATATCACCAGATTAAAAGGTTACTGCTCTACACTGGTGATACACGCTTTTACCTTAAAAGTCAGGCATTACCTTGGCTTGGTTCCGACATGGAGTTCATTCAGTTCGTTACCCAGGATTTGCCACAAGGTCCCACAAACTCACAAACAAAACAATTGAAAAGATTAAATAACCTGCCAAAGGTCATTACCTCAAATTGATGTAGGTCATCGTCAGACCCAAGTCTATATATCTTCAGAATTCATGATTTTCCCACTATGCTTCTATTTCTTTCTTTTTGTTCGATAATAAAAGCAAGTGTATTTTTTCCTCACATACAATGCGAAAAAAGTAATCAGAAGAGATTAATCATAATGAATAAAATATGCATAGAAGACACATGAAACCATTAGAATATGCATATTTTCCTTATGTTCAGTTTGTTTCGGCAACTGAATAAGCCAATACCTTCTACTTTATTTTCAGTTTGGATATGGAGCAGTGAAATATTATTTTCTGATGCCAGTGTTTTTATTTTTTTCTTGAAGACAGAATTTAATTTCCCCTTATAGAGACAAAAGCTCTTATAATTTGCTCCAAGTACATTGCTCCTATGTGTGGAAGGAGGTACAAGCTAGAGAGAAACAGCTTGGAAAATCAGAGATAAAAACTGTGCAACTATTGTGATTCCATTTGTTCTTCCAACTATCACATTAAGAGTGGTTGTTTGTTTTGTTTTTTTTTTCCAATCCAGAAAGCCAGCTTGGAGCTGCAATTTGTGCCAGTTGGAAATCATAAAATTCTTGTTTTAATATATATATATATCAATACCCATAAGGTTTATTAATTCACTAGAATAACCAACACTCAATTTTAAATCAATTATTTAATTAACATTAAAACCCTAATAAGAACATTAAATCTGTATGTTATTTATGAAGAAAAAATGTCTAATAAATTCCAGTTTCCACTGGTTATATAATAAAAAACATCTAACATGTTTAGGGTTCAACATATGTCGGTTACCATAAATATTTTATCATACATTGTCTCACATTTCTGTGACATAGATACAATTTGGGGGCCAATTTTGTAAGTGAAGAAACTGGAGCTCAAGATGTAGTAACTTGCCAAAAGTCATACAATGAGTGAGTGTTGGGGCCCAGCATTTGAACTGATTTGTTTGACTCCAGAGTCTATTTCAGATTGTGTTAGATGGATTTCCAAATGAGAAGGGGCTAGATAGAACAATGAGGCAAGAGGGTAGGAATGTAGGGACTACGTAAATTAGCCTGTTACTAGAGCTGGAAGCCATTCCATCCCTTGTTCATTTGTCCCTTCAATAATTATTTACTTTCTTCCTAACATGAGCTGCCTCTTACACAATGATGATTGAGAGATGAAAATTCAATGCACTAAGTTAGGTTTTCCTTAATCTAGTAGTTACCTTTTTAATTAAGTGTCTAGATTTCATGATGGTTTCATTAGCTACCAAAAGCCTCTTTTAAGTGCAAGTCGAGCTCACCTGTTAGATAGGGAAGTATAAATGAAAGGAACTGTGAAGTGAGGAGTCCAAGGAAGGTATACAAATCTAACAAGCATTAAAGGGGAATAAGATAGAAACACAAAGGATGTAATATAGATGAGGACCAGAATTTGAACTCTTGAAAGAAGACTACTTTAAAGAAATACATTAAAGGGTCAGGATTTCTTAAACAATAGATGCTTTTTGTAGAACTGAAACTCAATGAATTCCTAATTCTTGTTAAGAGCACTATACAAATCTGGAGGTATATACTAGGAAAATAAATGAACAAACTAGACAACAAATAGGAAGGCGTTAGAGACAAAATGTCTGGTATAGTAAAGAGGTCCATGTTTCAAGGAAGGTTGAAAGTACTGGCAATGTAGGAAACCTAAGTTCACAGTCTTGGGTTAATGTTGCCTGCATTAACTGTAGTGTATCCTCCTCATAGGAAGGAAAAGAATAGTTGTCATATGTAGAACCCCCACTCATTTGAATATTTTTTTTTGTACCAGAAATGCAGAGGTCAAAGGAAAAATATAAATTAGATAAACATATTAAATGCACACTAATAGTCAAGGAAGGGCAAAGGACTGAAGAATTAATTGTTACAACTTTCCAAATTTATGAGGAGGAATTTTTGTTTTGGATAGCTCAATCAACAAGATAAGGAAGTGTTTAATTTGGATTCCCAATATCAGTCTATCTCACTCTCCAGATTCTTCTTACTGGCAAAGGTAGCAATGCCACAACTAAACTTGAGGAAATACTAATTCTCAAAAATGATGTCAGTCTTTTAGTTGTGCTCCCAGAATAGCCTGAATGAAATGGTTATATGCATAAAACTGAAAATGAAATTGTGAAGGATTTTTGTTAACATTTTTTTCTTTTTTCACTTAATAACATTGCACAACAAGTAATAGCAATGTAAATATATTTTTGTTTCAGCTAAATTAAAAGGGATGGTAGACTATTCCTATTAGATCCTGTTGAATCTTTGGATTTCTGAAAAAGTCAGATACATTAAAGTATTGGATTATTCAAATAATCCACATTTAGAAGTGCTAGAAGACCTATTTCTGTTTAATTGGCAAGTGGTGCAGGCTATTCTTGCTGAAAAGAAGAATCTGCCTATAATTAGGCAAAATAGTAATACCCACTGAGAACAAATAATTGTAAATGTTTTTCCTGTACAGCATTGCTCCATGGTCTATAGCAATAACAGTAATGATATTATATAAAACTGGAACAATTCATACTAGTTTCCCAATAAAGCTGCATAGAAAAATCACTTGGGGCATTTTTAAATAATGTTGAGTCTGCCTAGATTTCTTAAAGCAGACTGGGGAGAGGGAACTAGATAAAAATATGTTTTTAGGAGTACCTTAGGTGATTTTCATGCAGTCAGCCTACTATCTTTACTTAGATAAGCTCCTGGGGAATATGTTTATTCAGAAATTTAATTTCCTTATGATTAAAAAGAGAAGGAATTTCCCTTTAAATGTTCTAATTAAATGTTCTATTAGGAATTTAATAATAGATTTGAGCTCGTAGTTGTCTAAAATACAACATTTTATAACATTTGCAGTGGGTTATTTGGACAATGCTACAATGTTACATCAGCAAATTATTTTTATTGGTGTATTTGACTGGAAGATTTAGCTAGGCGTAATTCAATAGAGAGACTAAAATTTTAGGGGCTAAATTTTAGGGGCTAAAATTTCAGCCTAGTTTTATGATCCATTTTAACCTATTTCAGAAACATCTTTGTATACATGAAAAAATAATTATTCTGTGGACTGACCTATACAAATTCTTAGTCTAAGGAATATATATTTGACCTTGGGAAGCAAGAATAGGTCATTATAGCATTGGAATTCTCCAATACTTCCTCATTTTCTCTTCCTCAGTGGGCAGTCACCACATATGCAGTGGACCACAGGCTAGGTTATTAATTGGAAATTTTTATTAACTGAAAGAACAAAAAACATGTAGGTTTAGATCGTTAGTTCTCCAGCCCTCTAGTGGTTAAAATTTCTAGTCCGTTTATATTTCCTAGCACTAATTGGGGGATACTTATTAAAGCATGGCTTCTCTGTCTACTATCAAGCAGGGCATAATAATTAAAAAGACAGGAATAAAACGTATGAAAGGTATACAAGTTCTCTACAGAGGAAACTCTAAAATATTACTGAGAAAGAAATTCAATATATTTAAATAAATAGATAGGTAATCATTCCATGCATATATATTGAAAAACCAACAATATAAGTATATTTCTTTCCAAATATTCTCTACCTTTAATGAAATAGCAATCAAATCCCAGCTGGTTTTTTTGAAGAAATTAACAAGTTAATTCTAAAATTTATTTAGAAATGGAAATAGCTAGAATCTGTAGGGCAAGCTTAAAGAAAAAGAAAAGGAGCTGGAAGATTTATACCCCCAGATATCAAGATCTATAACAAAGCTGAACGATTATTATGTTTGATATAAATGTAATTAATAAAATATTTAACTGGATTTTTTAAAGTACTATAAAACATTCTTGCATAGATATGTATTATTCTTTCCTTTAATTTTCAATATTGTTATCATAATCTCATTACCAGTATCTTAGCATCATTACTGAAGAGAATTACCCTGCCTTATGCCATGGTAGAGGGACGGAAAACAAAAATATGTATCTTGTCAATGATATTCTGTATGTCCTATTAGTAGGAACAAAATATTTTGGTTATTCAGTGTGATAATGGATTTGCACTTATTTATTAATACTCTCAAGTACTTCATACTTATAAGAAGGTTAATTTATAAATTAGAAACTTCTGGAAGTATTTAAGAATACTGTATTTTGTGATACAACAGTCAAAGCTGATTTATCTGCAAAGAGTTTAAATAAAGAGAAAATCTGATGTAGTTTGTGTTCCAATTATAATGCCTAAAAGTTATAAGATGCGTTATAGGTTACAAGCTATTTTCCCACAGCAAATTAGTTTTCTATTGCTGCTATAACAAATTACCACAAATTTAGTAATTAAACAATATAAATTTATTATCTCAGAGTGCACATAAGTCAGAAGTCTGGCATGGCTTACACGATTATCTTCTTAGGGGTTCATCAGACCAAAATAAAGGTGTAGGTATGCTGGAGTAGTCTGGAGGCTTTGGGGAAGAATCTGCTTCCAAGGTCATTCAGATTGTTGACAGAATCAAGTTCCTTGCAGACCGAAGAAATACTTCCCATTTCTTTGATGACTATCAGTCTGTTGTCTTCCTCAGCACCTCAAGGTGACCTGAATCGCTTTTCAGGTGACCACCCCCATCCCCCCAGTCAGCAAAAGCACATTGAATTCTTCTCCTCCTGCTTCAAATATCTGACTTCTGCCAGTGCCAGTAAAAAAAATAAAAATAAAAAAAAAAAATCTTTGATTAATCTCTCACATGATTAAGTCAGACCATCAAATAATCGCTGCATTTGTAAGGTCAGCTGTGTTATATATAAAAAAAAAAAAAAAAAGATTCATAGGAGTGATTTCCCATCTTTATAGGTTCCAGGGATAAGAGGTTGGGGTGGGGAGGGTTAATATTCTGCCTACCACACATAGATTATTGGTGAAGTTGTTATTATAATTATGACTTGGTTACAAATCAGATTTCTGAGGCTCAGATAATGAAATAATTTATATAAATTCTAGTAATTTATAATGGAGTTAACTAGCTCTAGAATTAAAGACCTTTCAATAAATGTTTTTCCTCAATGAATTGTATCCTTCCAACAACTGAGCTAACTAGACATAAAAGTAGAAATGAACACTGCCAATGGTTGATACAGTGCTTTTGTGTTTTGTTTTTGTTAAACATAATATGGAAGAGTAGAAGAAAATAAAGTTCTGTCACATAATCTGAGTGGTAGGTGCTCAATACTATCTTGGTGATGCAGATTATATGACATAGCAGGCAATGAATATGTACTAATAGAACACATGAAATGACTGAAGCACATGATGGAAAGTACATTCAAGAGATTATTTTCAGTCATCACTGGAATAGTCTAGTTCTCTAGACCTGCACCATCCAATATAGTAGCTCCTCACTACATATGATTATTATGGTAAGTCCAAATTGACCTGTGCCATCAAATATAAAGGCATATTCAATTTGGAAGGCTTAATATTAAAAAGTAAAAATATAATATATGCCATTAATAATTTTATATTATCTTTGAAATATTATTTTGAGTTAAATAAATTATAGTAACACAACTAGCTTTACCCGCTTCATTTAAAATTTTTTAATGCGTTTTCTCGAAAAGTTCTAATTACATATGCATCTCCCATTATGTATCTTTTGAACAGGACTGCTTTAAAACAATGCAGCAAGAAATACATTTTCTTTAAGATGCAGTTTATTTATGTCAGTATTCTCTTATCAGGAAATTGTTTCTTTTCCTGTTATCTGCAGTTCACCTAAAAAGTTATTTATGAATAAATAAATATTCCACCCTTCACATATGTTCAGGCTAACTTGTTAAAAAATGAAAATGAACAAAACAAAGATTTACAATTAGAAAAGCTTTATATGACTTACAGTAGAAAGGGAATATGAGGCAGTGTGCCTGGTATAAATCTGATTTTGCTCTTGTCCTTGTTTTCACTCAGATTGCTCCTCTGCCTGTTGAGCTCATTTCTTCGCTCCTTCCAGGTCTGACAAATTGACCTCAGTGTTCATCTTCTGTTAATTCAAAAGAATCTTTGTGCTTGGATCAGCTCTGCTTGACACAGGGAAAAATAAGAAATGGGCCATTGATATGCGAAGAAGGGCGATGTGGCTAGACTAAAGAGGGTAGGCTTTTTGGCCAGCTACTTCTAACATGGCTCATTTAAAATTCCCACTTTTTTAAAACAAAATATTAATGAGTCTGCTGAAGAGATTTTATAAATACTGAAGAATTAAAAGGCTGAAGTCTGAAGGGCATAAGAACAATTTTTCAATAAATTCTCTCTGACCACTCATGCTCAGGTGTTATATGTAACCTCTTATTTTTATGTATCCTTCTATTGTAAATGGACTCAGTACAACCTTTCCCATAAAAGAAAATCTTTAATAACTTGAAAGAAGCAGTAAACTTTTTGAGTTATTTTAAAAAGACAAAATAAACTTGATGCAAAAACATTTAAAAATATACAGAATAAAAATAAAAACAGAAATCACGTTTATGCTTTACACTGGCCAAAATTATATTATTGTCAACTATAATCCAGTATAATATTTAAAGCATAACACACTACATCTTTATTTTTTCAAGATTTTATTTATTTCAGAGAGAGAGGGAGAGAGAGTGAGAGACAACATGAGAGGGGAGAAGGTCAGAGGGAGAAGCAGGCTCCCCGTGGAGCTGGGAGTCCGATGCGGGACTCAATCCTGGGACTCCGGGATCATGACCTGAGCTGAAGGCAGTCGCTTAACCAACTGAGCCACCTAGGTGCCCCATATCCTAATCTTCATATCTATGGTCAAATGACTATGTACCAGTGAAGGAGATGCCACTTGTATGTTTTGTGGAAATTATGGGTACATATTTTAAAAGGAGAGAGAAGTCTCTAGCCTTTCCTCTATTCTTCCTTTCTGCTGTCTCGTAAGCACATGTAATGGCAGGTGCTCCAGCAGTCATTATGGACCATGAGGTTATCTTAAATACGGAAAGCACGTGGCTTGAGGCTGATGGGAAAAAACTAGGCAGTGCTCCCTCAGTGTAGTTGACATCTAGTAAGTTCTCTGCCCCTTTGTGCCTGTTCAGTTGAGAAATTTAATTTCTGTTTAAGCCAGTATTACTTAATGTTGAAATTAATTCTACAAATAAATTATTCTGATGTCTCAAATTTGCTTTTTTAAAAGATTCATTTATTTAGAGACAGAGTATGAAAGTTGGGGGAGGAGCAGAGGGAGAAGGAGAGAGAATATCCTAAGCAGGCTCCACACCCAACACTAAGTATTATGTGGGGCTCTATCCCACGACCCCCAAGATCATGACCTCAGCCAAAACCAAGAGTTGGATGCTCAACCAACTGAGCAACCCAGGCGCCCCTCAAAATTCTTTTACCTTTAAGTATGACATGAAGATATAATAAGGGTATGTGTAGAGAATGGCTAATATGTTTAAAATATGGTTCAATCTAAAAATGTAAAATGTGAAGAGACTGAGTGATTTAAGATCTAATTATGCAGATATTAGATTTATTTTCTATAAATACACATGTTTGGCAATATAAGTGTAAATTAATAAAAGTTTGCTAGAGAAGAGCTTGAGATCCTGAACTATATTTTTTAACAAAACTTTTAATGTGTAACTCTTTTTTTCCAAGGAGAAGGACATAATTGTGTTTTACTAACATTTTTTTTCCCATCATGTCTAGTGTACTTGTTAATCCCCATCTTTTATTTCCCCCATCTCAGCACCCACCTCCCCTCTAGTAACCATCAGTTCATTCTCTATAGTTACGAGTCCACTTCTTGGTTTGTCTTTCTCTCTCTTTTTGCTTTGCTTGTATGTTTTGTTTCTTAAATTTCACATAAGAATGGATCAAAGGTATTTGTCTTTCTCTGACTCACTTATTTCACTTAGAATAATACTCTGTAGATACATCCATGTTGTTGCAGATGACAAGATTTCATTCTTTTTTATGGCTGAATAATATTCCATTGTGTATATGTACCACCTCTTTGTTCTCGATTCATCTATCCTATGGACACTTGGCCTGCTTCCATACTTTGGCTATTGTAAATAATGCTGCAATAAACAAAGTGGTGCATATATCCCTTTGAATTAGTGTTTTTGTATTTTGGGGTTAAACACTCAGTAATGTAATTACTGGATAGCAGGGTAGTTCTATTTTAATTTTTTGAGGAGCCTCCATACTGTTTTGCACAGTGGCTTCACCAGTTTGCATCCCACCAACAGTGTGAGAGGTTTTCTTTTACTTTACATCCTCACCAACACTTGTAGTTTCTTGTGTTGCAAATTTTAGCCACTCTGACAGATATAAGGTGATATCTCATTGGAGTTTTGATTTAGATTTCCCTGATGATGAGTGATGTTGAGCTTTTTTCATGATTTGTTGGCCATCTCTATATCTTCTTTGGTGAAATACCTGTCCATGTCTTCCATATATAATTGGATTATTTATTTTTTGGATATTGAGCTGTATCAGTTCTTTATGTATTTTGGATACTAACTCTTTATTGGATATGTCATTTGCAAATATCTTCTCCCATTCAGTAGGTTGCCTTAATTTTGTTGTTTCCTTTGTTCTGCAGAAACTTTTTATTTTGATGTAGTATCAATAGTTTATTTTTGTTTTTGTTTCTTTTGCCTCAAGGACATATATCTAGAAAAATGTTTCTACAACCAATGCCAGAGAGATTACTGTGCTCCCTTCAAGGATTTTTATGGTTTAAAGTCTCACATTTCGGCCTTTAATCCATTTTTGGATTATTTTTTATTTTTGTCTATGGTGAAAGAAAGTGATTCAGTTTCATTCTTTTGTGTATGGCTGTCCAGTTTTCCCACCATTTGTCGAAAAACTTTTTCCCATTATGTATTCAGTCCTCCTTTGTCAAAGATTAATTGGCCGTGTAATTCTGGGTTTATTTCTAGGATTTCTGTTTTATCCTATTCATCTATGTGTCATTTTTGTGCCAGTACCATCGTGTTTTAATTACTACCACTTTGTAATATAACTTGAAATCTGGAATTGTGATTGTTTTTCTTTTTCAACATTGCTTTAGCTATTTGAGGTCTTTGTGATTCCATACAAATTTTAGGATTGTTTGTTCTTGTTCTGTGAAAAAATGCTGTTCATATTTTGATAGGTATTGTATTGAATCTGTAAATTACATTGGGTAGTATAGACATTTTAACAAATTTTTTTCTTCCAACCCATGAGCTTGAAATGCCTTTTCATTTCTTTGCATTGTCTTGAATTTCTTTCATCAGTGTTTTATAGATTTTAGAATATAGGTCTTTCACCTCTCTGGTTAAGTTTATTCCTAGATATTTTATTATTTTAGGTGAAATTTTAAATGGGATTTTTTTCTTAATTTCATTTTCTGCTGCTCCATTATTAATATACAGCTATCTGTATTTTTGTACTCAAGGACTTTACTAAATTCATTTATCAGTTTTAGCAGTATTTTGGTGGAGTCTTTAGGGTTCTCTCTATATAGTATCATGCCATCTGCAAATTCGGAGAGTTTTATTTCTTCCTTACCAATTTGGATGCCTTCTATTCCTTTTCCTTGTCTGATTGGGTGGCTAGGACTTCCAGAACTTTGTTGAATAGAAGTGGTGAGAGTGGACATCCTTTTCTTATTCCTGACCTTAGGGGAAAAGCTTTCTGTTTTTCACCATTGAGTATGGTTGGCTCTGGGTTTTTCGTATATGGCCTTTACTATATTAAGCTAAGTTCCCTCTAGACCTACTTCACAGATGTATGAATAAATGAATAAATGTTGTACTTTGTCAAGTGCTTTTGCTGCATCTATTGAAATGATCATATGGTTTTTATCTTTTCTCTCATTGATGTGACTTAAGACATTGATTGTTTTGTGAATATTGAACTACCCTTATATCCCAGGAATAAATCCCACTTAATCATGGTGTATGACTTTTTAAATGTATTTTTGGATTTGGTTTGCTAGTATTTCATTGGGGATTTTTTCATCTATATTCATGACAGAGATTGGCCTGTAGTTCTCTTTTTTTGTGCCTCTTTATCTGGTTTTGTTATCAGGGTGATACTGGCCTCATAGAATAGATTTGGAAGTTTTCCTTTGTCTTATATTTTTCGGAATAGTTTGAGAAGAATAAGTATTAACTCTTCTTTAAATGTTAGCTAGAATTCACCTATGAAACCATCTGGTTGTGGACTTTTGTTTGTTGGGAGTTTTCAGTTTGTTTGGTTTTGTGTTGTTTTTTTGATTATTGATTCTTTGCTGGTAATCAGTCTATTCAAATTTTCTATTTCTTCCTGTTATAGTTTTGGTAGTTTATGTTTCTAGGAATGTATTCATTTTCATAAATTGTCCAATTTGTTGACATATAGTTTTTCATAATATTCTCTCACAACTGTTTGTATTTTTGTCTTGTTGGTTGTTATTTCTCCTCCTCCTTCATTTGTGATTTTGTTTATTTGGATCCTCTCTGGGTTTTTTTGCATGTTTTCTTTTGTTTTTTTAATTGGTTTTTCTAGAGGTTCATCAATTTTGTTGATCTTTTCTAAGAACCAGCTTCTGGCTTTATTGATCTATTGTTTTGTGCTTTTTTGTTTTTGTTGTTTTGTTTGTTTGTTTGTTTTAGTTTCTATGTCATCTATTTCTCCTCTAATCTTTACTATTTTCTTCTATTTACTGGGTTTGGGCTTTGTTTGTTCTTTTTCTAGCTCTGTTAGGTGAAAGGTTACATGGTTATTTGAGATTTTTCTTGCTTCTTAGAACTCTTTTAGGATGCTTTTTCTGTATCCCAAAGATTTTGGACCATTGTGTTTTCATTTTCTTTTCTTTCCATGTTTTTTGATTTCATCTTTGATTTCCTGATTGACCATTTATTCTTTAGTAGCATATTATTTAACCTCCATGTATTTGTGCTCTTTCTAGATTTTTCCTTGTGGTGATTTCTAGTTTTGTAGCATTATAGTCAGAAAAGATGCATGGAATGAATGATTTTTTTGAATTTGTTAAAGCTTGTCTTGTGGTCTAATATGTGATATACTCTGGAGAATGTTCCATGTGTACTTGAAAGAATGCATTTTGTTGTGTTAGGATGGAATTTTCTGAAATTGTTTATGAAATCCATCTGGTCCAGTGTTCATTCAAAACTACTGTTTCCTTGTTGATTCTCTGTTTCTATGATCACCCATTGATATAAGTAGGGTGTTAAAGTCCCCTATTATTATTATTAAGTTATTATCAATTAGTTTCTTTATGTTTGGTATTAACTGTTTTATGTATTTGGATATTCCCATGTTGGGTGCATAAATATTTGCAATTGTTATATCTTCTTATTGAATTGTCCCCTTTATTGTTAGATAGTATCCCTCCTTGTCTCTTATTATAGTCTTTGTTTTAAGGTCTATTTGTCCTATATAGGTATTGCTACCCCAGCTTTCTTTTGACATCCATTTGCATGATAAATATTTCCCCATCCCCTTGCTTTCAATCTGCAGGTGCCTGTAGGTCTGAAATGAGTTAATTGTAGGTAGCATATAGATAGGTCTTGTGTTTTTTTGTTTGTTTTATCCATTCTATCACCCTATATCTTTTGATTGGAACATTTAGTCCATTTACATTCAAAGTAATTATAGCTATGTATTTGTTGCCATTTTGTTACTTGTTTTTTGGTTGTTTCTATGTTTCTTCTCTTGCTCTCTTTTATGGTTTGTTGGCTTTCTTTAGTGATATACTTGAATTCAATTTTCTTTATTCCTTGCCGACCTATTACCGGTTTTTGATTTGTGGTTACCATTAGGTTTATGTATAACATCTTCTGTATGTATCAGTCTATATCAAGTTAATTGTTGCTTAAGTTTAAATCCATTCAGTACTCTCCCCCACCCCCATGTTTTAGTTATATGTTGTCATATTTTACATCCTTTTATTTTACAAATCCCTTGACTGCTCTTTGCAGAAATATTTATTTTTACTGCTTTTGTGGGGTTTTTCATTTTTTATTTTACTTTTTATACTTTCCCTTATGGTTGTTCCTTTCCACTCACAGAGTCCCCATTAATATTTCTTGTATGCCTGGTTTAGTGGTCATGAACTCCTTTAGTTTTTGTTTATCTGAGGAACTCTATCTCTCCTTCTGCTCTGAATGATAATCTTTCTGGATAAAGTATTCTTCGCTCCAGAATTTTCCCTTTCAGTATTTTAAATATATTGTGCCATTCTCTTCTGGCCTGCAAAGTTTCTGCTAAAAAATCTACTGATAGCTTTATGGGGGTTTCCCCTCATATGTAACTGTCTTCTTTTCTCTTGCTGCTTTTGTTTTTTTAAGATTTTTTATTTATTTATTTGACAGAGAGAAAGAGATCACAAGTAGGCAGAGAGGCAGGCAGAGGGAGAGGGGGAAGCAGGTTCCCTGCTGAGCAGAGAGCCCAATGCGGGGCTCGATCCCAGGACCCTGAGATCATGACTCAAGCCAAAGTTAGAGGCTTAACCCACTGAGCCACCCAGGCACCCCTTCTCTTGCTGCTTTTAATTTTTTTTTTCTTTATTGCTACATTTTGCAATTTTGATTACTATATGTCTTGGCGTGGACCTCCTTGCTTGAATATGGGGGCCTCTCTGCGCCTACACTATGTGGATAGCTGTTTCCTTCCCCAAGGTGGGAAGGTTTTCAGCTTTTATTTCTTCAAATAAATGTTCTGTTCCCTTCTCTCTCTCTTCTGAGATTTCCATTATGGGAATGTTATTACACTTAATGAAGTCTCTGAATTCCCTAAGACTATTCTCAATTTATATAATTTTCTTTCCTCTCCTTTGCTTAGCTTTGATACTTTCCATTACTTTGTATTCCAGGTCATTAATTTGCTCTTCTGCCTCATCTAGCCTGCTGTTTATTCCATCAAGTGTATTTTTGATATCATTTATTGTGTTCTTGATCTCTGATTGGTTCTTTTTTTTATCTCTGTTAAAGGTCTCATTCCTGATGTCCTCCATTCTTTTCTCAATCCAGTATCTTTATGATCATTACTTTAAATTACTTATCAAGCATATTACTTATATAAATTTCACTTTGGTCTCTTGCTATGGTTTGGTCTTGGTCTTTCATTTTGGAGATATTTCTCTGTCTCCTCATTTTGTCTGACTTTTTGTGTCTTTTTTGTGTGGGTGGAAAGTCAGCTACTTTTCTTGCTCTTCATAATAATAGTTTTTTATGAAGAAGAGCTCCTGTAGTGCTCTACAGTGTAGTGTCCCTGGTACTTCAGGGAGTGTCTCCTATGTGCGTTGCATGTGCTCTGCTGTGGAGTCTTGGCCTCTTTTTTTCCTTCAGTCCAGTTGTCTTCAGAGGCTCTCTTTGCCTTTTGTGGGCAATGTTTTGTCCCCATCAGGGATAGGGTGCTTTTTAACATGGTGCATAGTGGTGTGCTTGTGAAATGAGACCTGCCCCTGCCACCCAAATTGAGGTCCTACAAAAGGCACACGTATGGAGATGTGGTGTTGGCAGGGTTTGTGCTGGACTTCTGGGAGAGGAGGCCCATAACATAGGAACAGAGCCGAGTGTGACCAGGAATGGTAGATATGCCAAAGTCCTGGGATGGGTGGGGCTTGGTGCAAGCAAGTTAGGTAAGGAGTGTCAGCAGGGCAATGTTTACTGCAGGTGGCTGTTCTTTGTACTGGGAGGCAGAGGAAGGAAATGGTGCCTGCCAGCTTCTTTGTTCCTGGAGTGTTTTTCCCATGATCCCCCTCTCAATAGGCCATGCTCTGAGAGAGCAAATGACTTTCCCTCCCATCTGTTCCCAGTGTTTTTCACTGCTTGTTCTGTGCTGTATCTGCTTGAACTGTTTGTCCTGCTGTCTCTTTAGGTGGGGAGTCAGCTTTCTAAGGCCTTTTGGGCTCTCCCAGAGTCAAGCCTACAGATTTTTAAAATTCCAAGCTTTACGTTTGCTGGTTGTTAAGAACTCACAAAATTCAGCCCCATTTTCTTTCAAAGGCAAATATGATGGGGATTCCTCTTCCCCCTTTATGGGCCCCCTGGTGTCAAAGTCTGTTTTCCACCCTTTTCTGCACTACAGGGTATCCTACCCACAGTGGAAGCCCATGGTCCCTATTGCCCCCAGACCATGTCTTTGCCCTTTCTACCTTCTTCAGTGTCGCCTCTTCACTACCTTTAGTTATGGAGTTTGTTCTGCAAGTCTTTGGGTTGTTTTCTGGGTTATTTAAACTGCTGTGTTATCTTGTTTTATCCATGGGACGAAGGTGAGTTTAATGTCCTCCTAGTCCACCATCTTCCCCTCAGGGCTTCTTAGTGTATAACTCTTGAATTACCTAGTTTAGACCAAACAATTTGGGCATAAAAGCAAGAGTTTTAATTGACAGGTGAACATGGTACCAGTCAATGTTATGAGTACTTCCAAAAATCTCAAATGTAGGCAACAAAAGTTAAAATAATTAAAATATTATGATAATCTTCCTTTATTACACCCTAAACTTATAAAACAGACTAAAATATTGAGCATGATCTATTCTGCCATAATCTTCATTTCTTTATGTTGCTTTATTGAATTAGCAGGTCTGTAACCATAACTTATTCCAAAATGATGCCAGTGTTCTATAGATGGAACATTTATTCTTATCCAATTTTCACAATATTTAGTTATTATGAAACATTTAGAAACCACTTTCACACAATTTAAAATAAAGTCTTAGCAAGAAAAAAGGAAAAGAAAAAGAAAGACTTAGCAATACATAAAAATTTTAAAGGAGAAAAATCTAAATTTTTCCACATAAGTTGTAAACTTTATATAAGTAATGGCTTCAGAAACTACTATATTTTCACCAAATGTTTATGTAAATGATGACATTGCCAGTGCAGAAAATGAAGCTGTGAATTTATTTCATTCCTATGTTAAAATATTGTTTGGTGAAGAAGGCTTTACCAAATATCAGATTCTATATTTTGATGGAACTGGTTTTTATTGAAGGAAAATTACTTCTGAATCACCTATAGATCCAAAGAGGAAGCTGAAGCTCCCTAACTAATGAAGCAGAGGATTGAATGACAGTGATGTTAGGCACAGTTTTCAATGGAGATTTAATTGGGCTATTTAAGATTAAGATTATGTATTGCTTCTGCTAGTACTCTAGTCAAAATTCACATCAATTTGGTTGTTTGTTAAGTGATAGAATGATTGAATTTAGTTACATAAGTTTTGTATCATATGATCCTAACCGTGTTATTTCCATAAGTTTTTATTTATTTAATTTGTGATTTTTCAGAACAGGACACTTTAACAATGTGGATTAAAGCATAAGCACTTGTAGTGTATTTCATTTTTAAGCATCAGTCATGGTGTCTAAGGGCATAGTAATTTTCAAGCATATATAAAATAAATAATAAAATGTTTTATTTGTTTGAAAGAAATAATTAGAGCAAATTTACATGGCGAAGAGTCAACTGAAGGTCAAGAGAGAGATGCACTAATATTCTCCAAATAAGAATCCTTGTGAAATGGAAGAAGTGACCTCCAGTGTTCACAAAATGTTAAATTAGGACCTACGTTTAATCCTAATGTGGGAAAATTTGAGACTCAACACAAGAAAGGAATTTTCTGATAGGTCAAAATCTGGAGAACTAATTGCACTTTTTAACAAAGTTATATTTCATTTTAGTCATTCAGTTATATTAGGGCAGACAGTTTGTGAAGATATTTTGGAAGCCACTCAAACAATCAACAGAGTGATACTGGAACACATTCATTGCACCTGCACCTTTGAGTAAAAAAAAAAAAAAAAAAACTTCCTTGCTTATATTAGAATTATGTTTTTAAATAAATTAGTGATAACATCATAACTTATATACTCATTGGTCAGACATATTAAGAAAAGAGAATTATGTTTACTTAAAACTGACAGAATCCATCAGCTCCATATTAAACAAATGTGTATATAGAAAAATATTGTGTATTTTGAAAGAAAATTCAGGGTGTGTGTGTGTGTGTGTGTGTGTGTGTGTGTGTGTGTAGACAAACGCTGATTGATAATTCCAGTATCAGGTAGATATTTTCTCTCTGTTGCATGCATATTAGTGAAAAATCTCTGATGCATAACAAATAGAACAAGAACTATCATCAGTCATTCCAACAGGTAAAACACAAAATAATAACCACATTTATTATACTGCTTTGTCACATGTTTAATTATTTGATCAATGAATTTTCTGTTTCTATGAAATTTATTTTTGTTAAGAAATTGAAGGACTACTTTTTAATTTTGTTTGAACACAAAACTGACTCAACTGAACTTCATCTGAACAGCTTTTAAAGATTAAATTTGAACAAATATGAAATTAGGATACCCTTCTAAAAGTAGGACAGGGAATTGAAGTTATACACAAGTCTCAAAATATTCTTTAATATTTAATTTCTTCCTTGGTGGTAGTCAGTCATAAATGATTTTCTTTTTACAAATCATTTTAGTAATCAAATCAAAGTATGGTATTGAAATAGTTTTTATAAGGCTATTTGTCTTACATTAATAAAACATTGAGGTACATTTATTTGTGTAATATCTTTTTTAGGTAATTTCTTAGAGTATCTAAGATCATCCATGTTTTTGCATATTTTACTAGCATAAACATGGAATCTAGAATGCAATATTTATCAAAGCTTAATGTAATACTGATCACATTCTCCAGCACTTCTAATATATCACATTACAACTTAATTAATGGATTTATACTTAAAATTTGTTTTCATATTTAACCTTAAAAAATCCTAAAAGCAGGGACCTTCATTTTTGTTGATTGCTAAAGGCTTTAGGTTTATTTGTTTGTTTGCTTGTTTGTTTGTTTTTCTCAAGGATTATAGTTCACATTACATCAAGTAAGGGGATGTTTGAAAAAAAAATCAGAATTAGAACAATAGGTATCTATGACAGAACTACAGAAATATCTCATAACTCACAAAGAAATGGATTATAGTCTTTCTTGTGTTAATGAAATAGAAAAAAATATATATATATATACTTAAATGTAAGACTTTATCTTTTAGAAGTTTTCATTTACATAAAAAATATAAAGATCTTACAAAAAGCTACCTATGCCCCACATCCAGTTTACCTTATTATTAATTTCTTACAGTAGTATTATACATTTCTTAAAATTAATGAATCAATATTGAATCAACATTATTATTAACTGAAGTTCACATGACGTTCTGATTTACTCAGTTTTTCTCTGGTGTCTTTTTTTCTGACCCCTTTTAGGATCATTGCACTTTATCATAGGTCTTCTTAAGTTCCTCTTATCTGTGACAGCTTTTTTTACATGATTCAACTGGACTTTTACGGTATAAGGATTGAGATCATGGAGGATAAGTGTCATTTCATGAAATCATATCAAAATTACATTATATCAATATGACTTCACACTGTTAATGTTGACTTTGACCATTTGGCTGATGAATTATTTATTTGGTAGGTTTCCTCAAGGTAAAGTTACATCCCCCTCCCCCACATCCTCTTGGCTTTCTATGCTGTAACTTTTTGGGAGGAATTCCCTTTGGCATCCCATACTTAAGAAATGGGGACTTAAACTCTTACTTCTTGGGGGCAAAATATCTAATATAAATTATGGAATTCTTCTGCATTGGAGAGCGCACTTCTCCCCGTTTTTTAAATCATTTATTGCTGTAAATATGGATTCATAGATATTTATTTTATAATTTGGGTTATAATCCAATGTTACTTTCTTTGTCACTTCAGTTGTTCCAGGTTTGGCCATTGGTAGCTCTTTCAATTGGCTTTTGTGTCTCTTTTTTTAGGGCACTGCAACATACTCTAGGCTCAACTTATATATTTTTTCCCAGTCCTATAATCAAACATTTTTCCAAGGAGACTTTTATAGCTATTTCTCCAAATAGCCATATCTCCTAGATCTTTTTATTAAAGAATGATATTAAGGGGCGCCTGGGTGGCTTGGTTTGTTAAATGCCCAACTCCTGATTTCAGCTAGGGTCGTGATCTTGGGGTCGTGAGATCAAGCCCAGCGTCCTGCTCTGCACTGGGCATGGAGCTTGCTTGGGATTCTCTTCCTCTCCCTCTATTCCTCCCAGGCAGGCTCTCTTCTGTCTCTCAAAAAAAAAAAAAAAAAAAAGAAAGAAAAAGAAAAAGAAAAAAGAAACTGTGTGTGTGTGTGTTTCTGCAAATACTTTAATATGTAGTCAACTGTATCTGTATTAAGCTACATGAATTTATACTGATATATCTACCTCTAATATATTGCCACATGAATATTAGTACATAGTCTACTTTCTTGCTTCTTTATATCCTCTCACTCCAACAGTGAGAAACTTGGCCTCCAGCATCTGCCATTGATTTATTTGTTTAATTTCAGCATTCCTGCAGAGCAGTGTCAGAATTATTACCCCATACACAGATAATAAACTTCAAAACTAGAGTATAGTATATATGTACAGTTCCTTTTTCTTAATCTTATAGACTGTCCTCATTTATAAAGTTACTTAGGTCAGCACAATATTCTTCTACCCCTTTAGTGAGGGTTTTTGTCATATATTTGTAATATAGCTCAGTTGTTTTGTCAACATTCTGCATTTCCTCCTGGGATCTCTCCTACTCCTAAAGATTTTAAGAAATGTTAAGTATTTCATTAGAAAATGTTCTGTTCCCATAGAAAACACTTTAATGAATGCCTACACAGAGACATAACATTTGTGAGTCTACGTGTAATGGTCAATTTTATGTGTCAATGTGGGGGCACCTAATTGGCTCTGTCAGAGGATAGTGTGGCTCTTGACTTCGGGGTCATGGGTTCAAGCTCCACGATGGGTGTAGAGATTTGTTAAACAAACAAACAAACAAACTTAAAAAAAAAAAAACAACTTCACCGCTCCCCCCCCCCCAAATTTTTTATGTGTTGTTGTGGCTTGGCTATATAGCTCCCAGTTATTCAGTCAAAAACTATAGTTATGATTTAAGTCAATAATCATTTGATTTTAAGAAAGGACTTGATTCCTGATTCAACCAGTTGAAAGGCCTTAAGAGCAGAGCACAAACTTCCCAGGAGAAGAAGAAATGCCTGCTGTGGACTGCAAATCCAGCTTATGCCTCCCAGCGTTCCTTTCTTGATGGCCTACCCTATAGATTTTATACTTTTGTAGCCACTCCCAACACTGTGTGGACTTTTTCCTTGCAGTTAATCTCCTACTAGTTCTACTTCTCTGGTCATACAAGCTAAAACATATTTTGGTACCAGAAGAACATCTAGGAAAAAAATAGTCTTTAAGATGAATTCTCTCAATTGGCTCTAGGTTTTCTGGAATTATTTCTCTAATGTACTTAGATTTAAACGAACTAAATACTGTATTTACAGTGGTAAAGTAAGCATTAGTAGTTCATAGCATGATGTGGCAATAGAGACATACAAAATATTGCCATTGGATACTACAAACCAAATACAGAAAGTGTAACCCATGATGATACCGTCAAACGCCTAAATGCTGCCAAATTTTCTTTGCCAGTAGAAGCAGTCTTTCTTTCCCTGCTCAAGGATGTTACCTTTCCATTGTGTGAAGAATCTGTAATCGCCTCCCCTGAGATGGTTACATTGCAAGTGACTGGTGATGCGCCTCAAAACCTACCACCCTCAAAACCCATCATCCTCCTCAAAGCCAACACACTTTTTATTCTAGATTTATAAATAGATTCAAGTCCCAGCAGACCCCAGAGGGTGAGTACACAGTGGACCCACAAGGTAGTACACTTTACACCAAAAAACTGCACACATTTTCTAATTTATCTAGATAGAAATATGGGGACATATGGGGAAATATATCATAAGGGTGTGGGATCATGCTTCTTTTTTATCAATTCCAGTTAGAGAGAGACCATATGTTGGCTGCTCAATGGCTGCTTACATACATTTAACATTTTTGAGAAAATACAGCTTATTAAGGAGGCAATAATAATTATTAGCAAACAAAACAACGCCTGTGGTTTGGAGAGCACTTGAGCCAGGGTTCCCATGACACAAACCAACTAGAATCAAGTCAGGAAATGATACAAAAGAACAACAAGATCACCAGCAGCATAGCAAATCCAGCAGTCTAATAGCTTTTTATACATGGATTCATTCATTCTTCTGCTCCTTTTTCTTATCTAAGTACTAACACTATTGTCATATTATATCATATGTACTTATAATAGGTGTATAGAAATAAACTTCAGGTTTTTGCAGTTATGCATAAAGATCAAGGCCAAATATGATTACTATGTATATTTTTAGGTCGGAGTTAGATAAACATTGCATCTATTCAGGAATAAGAAATACTTAAAAGAAAACATAGCTGCACTTTTTTTACAATTTCCTAAACTCCTTTGGAAAGAGGATAAGAATGAGAATAGTTACTTTGAGGCCTACTGAGTGGCAAGATATTGCATCACAAACCTTAGAATATTTTGTATATCTCTTTGGACATTATAATTCTGAGTGTTCTTAAAAGATTCTATTTTCCTTATTTTGCATCCTAATTTACTTACTGTAAATTTGTTCTGGCAATATTTTTCATTTTGCTTGCTAGGGAAAAGAGTAAAATCAATAGAGAATAATTTCTTAGTGAAGTCTTAGAAAGTGCTGTATTTGTTTCTACTTTCATCATTTTAAATTTTATTGTAACAGTAAGTATGTATTTTCTTATTTACAAACAAAAGCAAATTGTTTAATCAACACTATTATCAATTTCATAGAGGGCAACAAAATTGTCAAACTTCCTACAGAGTTATTTGAATGTGCATTTTACAATCTGCAATCAAAGTTAAGAATATTTGATAACCACGGGGCGCCTGGGTGGCTCAGTGGGTTAAAGCCTCTGCCTTCGGCTCAGGTCATGATCTCAGGGTCCTGAGATCGAGTCCCACATCGGGCTCCCTGCTCAAGCAGGGAGCCTGCTTCCTCCTCTCTCTCTGCCTGCCTCTCTGCCTACTTGTGATCTCTCTCTGCCAAATAAATAAATAAAATCTTTAAAAAAAAAAAAAAGAATATTTGTTAACCAATTGATGAATACTTGCATCCATACATTTATTCACACAACATATCTTTATTGAAGGCCTTGCATTTACCAGGGAAAATTGTATTTTAAGCATTTCCCAACTGAAATGTGGATTTTGTTTCAAAAGATTTCTTGCAAATGTGGACTAACCAAAAACACCTATTTGAAATTCAAAACAACTTTTTAGTTGATACAAATAATGGGCTTTGCAAGGCTAGCTCATTAAAAAAATCAGTTAACTTATTATAAAGGCATAGTTTAAAACAAAAGCAGGTTCAGCATAGCATTATTCGTGTTCAAAGTTGTGATGCCCTGATCTCTGAAGGGCAGAACCTGTGTTCCCACCAAATTAGCATTCTTTGTTTTTGATCCATTTATCTTATTCTCTGACCTAACTGGATGAGAAAAAAAGGCAGGCATTCAAAGGAACACACACACACACGCACACACACACAGGGAAAGAGGAAGCTGTAGATGAGCACTGCCTGGATAGCATTTAGGCTTAGGACTAATAAAAACAATATTTTTAAAATTAGTTTCAGCTTTATATATGGCTTCTGCTGGTCTCATCCTTTTCCACATGGAATTGCCTTCTTTTAAAGAAGGATTCATAATTTCTATTCGTCTGTCAAACTTTAGTTTTATATTCCTCTTTTATTATTCTGTTACCCTATGTAATAATAATTTTTAAAAAAAAACAAGCAATTATTCCCATTCCTATGATTTACCTACCAAATGGAAGGCTGCAGCATAGCAGATCTTGGATGGCACCGTGACTTGGCATTGGGCTCCAATTAGTTCAGCCCTCACATTCCTATCACCAGGGCATTTCTCCTCTGCTCTACTTACACCTACCACCACCACCTACAGTGCATAGATTGTAGATTTTCTATATGGCTCTTCTTGTGTGGCTATTCTTTTGCTACAATTAAAGAAAATACAATAATAGGTCAAAACATTGGGTTCTGAGTTCTTCAAATATAACTAAAATATTGTTTGGGTCCTAGAAGAATGCTTATGATATAAATGTGATAAAATTGTTTATAGGATGCTATAAGATATATCTTAGGTTGCAGATACACCTCAAATTACACCTTTAGATTTCAAAATATTCTGAAGATTTAATAGAGTGTCCTCATATACCTCACATCCAGTTTCCTCTATTATAAATATCTTTTTTTTTCTCTATTATAAATATCTTACAACAATATGGGCATTTGCTATGATTAATGAGCTATATTGAAACATACTTTATTCAGATTTCTTTCATTTTTACCTATTGTCCTTTTCCTATTTCGGGATCTTAGCCGAGATATCACATTATATTTAGTCATCATATCTCCTTAGGCTCCTTTTGATTATAACAGCTTTTCACACTTTCCTTGTTTTTGATAACAGACGGTTTTGAGGAATATTTGTCAAGTATTTCTAGGGTTCCCTTTAGCAGAATTTTGTTTGAGGTTTTTCTCATTATTAGATTGGAATTATATATTTTGAGAGGAAAATAACAGAGGTAAAGTGCTATCTTCATCACAAAATATCAAGAGTATGTAATATCAACATGACATATTACTGTTGATATTGATGTTTATCACCTAGCTGAGGTAGTTTGTCAGGTTTCTCCACTGTGTAGTTTTCTCCATACTGTAGGTTTCTCCATACTGTACTCTGGAAGGAAGTCACAATACAAGCCCACACTTCAAGAGTGGAAAGTTATGCTCCATATCATTGAGGGTTCACTATCTACATACTTTATTTAGAATTATTCTGAACAGTAATATGATCTCTTTTTCCCTGTATCAGCAAAGGGAGAGACAGACGGAGACAGAAAGATGGAGACTAAGATTCCTTAAATATTCATTCCCCCACTTGGCAATAAACTCAAGGGCAGGAATTTTATTCACTAGATGTCTTAGTATGTCCAGGTTGCCATAACAAAATATTATAGACTGAGCCTTTTCAACAACAGAAATTTATTTCTCACAGTTATGGGGGCTGGGAAGTCCAGCATCAAGATGCTGATTGATTCTATTCCTGGTGAAACATCTCTACCTGGCTTGTGGATGGCCACTTTCTTGATCCTGTATTCATATAGCATTTCCTTGGTGTGTGCACAGAGAGTGAGCAACATCTCTCTTTCTTCCTCGTATTATAAAACTATCAATCCTATTAGGAGTCTACTTTTGTTATTTCATTTAACCCTATTACCTCCAAAAGGTCTGTCTTTACACACAATCACTGCCGCCTCCTGACGGCGCACGGGAGAAGAATGAGGCACAAACAAGTCAGCTGCAAGAGAAAGGGAGCAGGGGACGCCAGTAGAAAAGACTGTCGCCCCGAACAACTCCTCGGTCTCATATTTATTAAAAAGTAGGTAACAACC
>CM052883.1:22620699-22640723 GCA_028534135.1 Potos flavus | reverse complement strand
TTTTGTCCTGGAAGCTTTTTATCTCTCCATCTATTTTCAATGACAGCCTAGCTGGATAGAGTATTCTTGGCTGCATATTTTTCTCGTTTAGTGCTCTGAATATGTCATGCCAGTCCTTTCTGGCCTGCCAGGTCTCTGTGGATAGGTCTGCTGTCAATCTAATATTTCTGCCTTTGTATGTTACAGACTTCTTGTCCCCAGCTGCTTTCAGGATTTTCTCTTTGTCACTAAGACTTACAAGTTTTACTATTAGATGACGGGGTGTAGACCTATTTTTATTGATTTTGAGGGGCATTCTCTGTGCCTCCTGGATCTTGATGCTTGTTCCCTTTGCCAAATTAGAGAAATTATCTACAATAATTTGTTCCAATATACCTTCCACCCCTCTCTCTCTTTCTTCTTCTTTTGGGATCCCAATTATTCTAATAGTGTTG
Source organism: Potos flavus (assembly GCA_028534135.1). Taxonomy (NCBI): domain Eukaryota; kingdom Metazoa; phylum Chordata; class Mammalia; order Carnivora; family Procyonidae; genus Potos; species Potos flavus. Next base: position 22,640,289 of record CM052883.1, on the reverse strand, counting down.
TGTCTTATGTTATCACTTATCTCTTGAATTCTCCCCTCATGGTCCAGTAGTTGTTTGTCTCTCTTTTTCTCCACTTCTTTATTCTCCGTCATTTGGTCTTCTATATCACCAATTCTCTCTTCGGCATCATTTATCCTAGCAGTAAGAGCCTCCATTTTTTTATTGTACTTCATTAATAGCTTTTTTTATTTCAACTTGGTTAGATTTTAGTTCTTTTATTTCTCCCAAAGGGGATTTTATTTCTCCAGACAGGGATTCTTTGATATCTTCCATGCTTTTTTCAAGCCCAGCTAGCACCTTGATAATTGTCATTTTGAACTCTATTTCTGACATATTACTAATGTCTGTATTGATTAGGTCCCTAGCCGTTGGTACTGCCTCTTGTTCTTATTTTTTTGGTGAGTTTTTCCGCCTTGTCATTTTATCGAGATAAGAATAGATGAATGGGAGAACAAAATACTAAAATGGTAGCAACGAGCCCAGAAAAATCAGAAGGGAGCCGAAACAAGGGGTTGAAGAAAAAAAGGGGGGGAGGGGAGGGAAAAAAAATAAAAGAAAAAAGAGAAAAAGAAAAAAAAATTATATATATATATATATATATATTAGACTTGTGATTAGAAGAGAGCCCCACACCTGATTTTGGGTGTTTTTGGTCTGTTAGAAGAAACTACCTCCCACAATTTTAAAGAAAGAAAAACTTATAAATATACAAAAATTAGGGTAAACCCTATGAAGGGATGGAATATGAGTGTAAAGATAAAAATTTAAAGAGATTCTAAAGAAGGGATTTATAAGAGGTTAGTTGAAAAAAGAGAAGAAAAAAAGAAAAAAAAAAGAATAAAAGAGGAAAGAATGTGATCAGGCTGGAGACAAGATCCAGGCCGTGTGCTAGATTTAGGGTATATTTTGATCTATTAGAGGAAATTGTATTCCAAAATTTTAAGAAAAAAAAAAACCAAAACGTATACAAAAAAATAACGTTAAATACAATGAGGGGATAAAATATGTATGTAACAGTTAAAATTAGAAAAGATTTTTAAAAAGGTATTGGTTAGATACTAGTTAAAAAACGTTAAAATAGGAAAGAGGAAAAATATGATAAAAATACAATAAGAAAAAAATAAAATTTAAAAAAAATTAACTCTGCAAGACTAAAGGATCATGGGAAAAAAGGCCATGAATTCTATGTGTTGCTTTTTCCTAACTCAGAAGTTCTGCAGTTTTCATTGATCGATGAACTTGGTCTTGGCTGGATAATCTTACTGATCTTCTGGGGGAGGGGCCTGTTGCAATGATTCTCAAATGTCTTTGCCCGAGGCAGTATTGCACCACCCTTGCCAGGGTCCGGGCTAGGTAATCTGCTCGAGTTTGCTCTCAGGAGTTTTTGTTCCCTGAACGCTTTCCCTACAGCTTTGGAGGAGGGGAATGAAAATGGCGGCCTCCCAGTCTCCGGCCCGTAGGACCCGAGAGCTCAGGGCCCCACTATTCAGTGCGTCCTCGGAGAAAAGCAGTCATCACTCCCCTTTCCCTGGTCTCTGGCCGCACTCTGAGCTCAGCCGGCCTGTTACCGAGCATTTCTGTTTCTGGCACACGGCCCCGTTTGGAGTCTCCAAACCCAGCAGATTCCTGCTGCACACTACCAAGCCGCTCCTCTCGGTGGAGGAAGGAGGAGGAGGTCTCTCTGGATCTGCCCCTTGTGGGGGTCCCTGCTCGAAGAGCAGTGGCCTGACTGTGCCTCGGAACATGGTTCAAGATAAGCCGGAGCTGGTAGCCCACTGTTTGGCTCGGTCTCTGCTGTTCACTTCCCCGTTCTGATACCTGGGAGATCTGCCACCCTCAGACACCCCTGGTCTTTCTGTGACCCCACCGGTCCTGAAACCACACTGTCCCCATAAGGGCTCCAACCCCCTGCTTAGCCTCTGGAGCAATGTCTCTCAGTGGAGCAGATTTCTAAAAGTTCCGATTTTGTGGTCCACTGCTCTGCACTTGCCAGGAGCCGGCCCCTCCCCCCATCGTCTATCTTTCTGTCACTTTAGATTCAGTTTTCCACATGTCCTACCTTCCGGAAAGTGGTTGATTTTCTGTTCCTAGAATTGCTGTTCTTCTTCTCTTCTATCTCCTGCTAAGTTTGAAGGTGTTTAGAGTGGTTTGATAACTATCTGGCCTAACTTCTGGGATCTCACACTATCTCAGCCTCCTACTCCTCCGCCATCTTGCTCCTCCCTCCTTCCATTTTATATTTTCTTATCGAGGAAACTTTTGATATAACTCTAAGAGAACAAACTAAAAGTTTGTAACTTATTTTCCATGAACAGAAGGACATCATTCATTAAAATAATCTATCAGTAGTTGGTACAAATTATTAGCAATATTAATTTCAAGATCATCATTACTTCTACATGAAAATTAATTTCAGAAAATTATATTCCTAATTTTCCACTACTCATTAGTACTAGAAGTAGAATTAATGGTAACAGTAATAGTTTTACTTAGTGATGCTATTTCATGGTATATAGTGCATTCTCATTTATTTACTCAAAGAATCACAACCACTCTACATGATGGATAGTTATCCTCATTTTATACGCAAAGATACTAATTTTCAGAATGTGTTGAAAGATTGCCCAAGGTCATGCAGCAAAGTAGAGCATCTTGCATTTGATAGCTAACCAGACTAGCCTTAAAAAACCTTGAACCATTTCAACCTATCGCATCGTTTCATTACTTTGCCCTAGGGTAGTATATTTTCCTGTGTAATATTGTGAAAGGATATTTTTTGTGTTGATGTACTGTTAAGGGCAGTTTCTAGTAGTCACTTAACTGATTGTCCATGATCCTCTCCCTCTCTTTTGAATTTCTATTGAATTTTGGGAATCAGTCATACATTTTTAAGATTCAACCTCCATTGGTCAGGTACCTCTATATCTTCTGTCATCTGAATATTGCAAATACAACTTAAAAAGATCTTGGGTTATTGGAAAAAAACAAATCATAACCTGTTATTTTGTAAACATTTAATGTAACTACATATCAAAATAGTGGGTATAAATAGATTATTGCCCCTGAGAAATAGTTTCTTTGCCCCTTTGATGTTTAGATTTATTTACAGATTCTCAGAATCAGTTTCAGTAGATTTAAATGTTTGATGAAGGTTAAAGTTAACTGTCATGACCAATGCCTCCTGGTATTCTAACTTATTATTACTTTGATTTCATATGCTATTAGATTGTAGCAAAAGACCTCAGCACAATCCTATATTTTCCTTTAATTACTGCACTGTTTAGCAGGACATAGTAGATTTGAGGTATTTTTATTAATTCTTAACCCCATATTTTATTAACAAACATGTAATACTCAGGAACAGTTTGTTTTAAAGCATTTAGTCCTTCAGAGAATTTACTTCATGATACCCAGAATTAGACATTGTATTGTATTTGTCATGTAACAAATGTCCTTCTAAATTCAGGAAGTCTACACAGTTGTCTTATGTGACCACTGAGAGAAGGGAAAATACATGTATCCTTAAAATGTGTATCCTTAAAATTTCTTTATAAATGCAATTTCGTATATGGATTATTGTTCTTGTTTACATGGGATAAAGATTGAAAATGTCAGGTTTTTTAAATAGATAAAAGTCACTAATCATAATAATTACTCATTTTAATTAGTTAATAAAAAATATAAATTAAATGCCTTAACAAGTACTAGGTATCTGTTCACATATTTCCACAGAAATACATGCTTCACTCCATAAAGAAACTAGTGTCACAGTAGAGGAGAGACATGTAATTTAATTTATTGGGAATTTTGTGAATAATTAAACGCACATTAGTTATCTCCAAATGTATTTGCATCCTCTTCCAATAATTTATCTTTTTCAAGGGAAACAAAATGTACCTTTTGTTCATTTTCTTTCTTTTTTTTTTTTTTTAAGGATTCATTTATTTATTTGAGGGAGAGAGAGAATGAGTGGGAGGTACAGAGGAAGAGGGAAAGAGAATCCTAAACAAAATCTACAGTGAGTGCAGAGCCCAGTGTTGGGGGCTCAATCTCATGATCCTGAGATCACAACCTGAGCTGAAGCCAAGAGTCAGATGCTTAACGCACTATGCCACCCAGGTGCCCCTCATTTTACTTTTTATATGTTTAAATACCCAAACTAATTCTGTCATTTTTGCTACAAATCTGTGGCATAACAAATTATGTGGTGGAACAAATTTTAAAAATTACAGAAAAGATATCACTCTAAAATATATCCTCTCCTAGGACGAATTATTCAAGTCCATTACAATGCGTTTTGAGCTGTAGGCATTCATTATAGTATAACAACAGCCTGAAGAAATTTTAGTTTGTGCTCCATTCAGTAGTTTGATCAATATACATCACCATTTTCATCTCAGCATGTAGGCAGAAATAAAACCATAACTACGTAACATGTTTGTCATTTCTGGGTTTAGCTCAAATCCTTGAAGTTGTTTTTATATCTTGATACTCTTTTGCAAAAATACTTTTCCTTTCTACATTTTTACAAAGTCAAAATATCTTTCTCCACTGTTTTCAGGATGAAATTGTTGAATGTTTTAATAGGAAAGTAATTAAAAGAAAAAGTGACACCGAGTTTCTCACATATGGCAAAAATGAGGAACATAAATTGATTCTCAAGAATTATCTATTGGGCTTATGTCATTAATGTTCTACTAAATAACATAGTAAAACTATATTTTAGTCGATAGCATTATTTAAGATATATGTTCAGTATATCATAATTAGCATCAGTAGTTATTCTCTTTCAATCCAAGCACATGTGGCCTTTTCTTTCCAGGTAATCAATAAAAATAATAATAATATAACTTATTTATGAGCCATGAATATATCAATTTTGGCTTGAAATTGACACTGTGTAAAATTATTAACCGTTACCCAGAGTGAAAATTCAAATACATCAGAAAGTTTCACTTATTGAAAACTTACAGGCACTGTGTAGCAAATATGCAGGAATTGACAAAAGATTATAGTTTATTTTAATCAAATGCTGCATAGAATTGTGTTTTCATTCTCTTGAGTGTATATAAATATGAACAATTTACCTTCAAGTCATAAAAAGATGTAACATAAAAAAATTATAGAAGACTTAGTGCAGCAGCAGGCATCTGGGCCATAAATAATTCTATGAATAATATTTAAATAGAAAATTTTAATGTCATTATCTATTAATTAAAAATACACACACACAATGTGTGTGTAGAAAAAGTTGGGGATTGCAGTGTTGATTCAGACAACTGATATAAAATTTATGATCTTTGGAAAATTTAATACATAGACCTTGACAATTTATATAATAAATTTTTTTAAAATATATGATATATATAATTTATGACTTAGGAAAATTATATATATAACCAAATGAAGCAAAATATTAATATTAAATTATATAAACAAGAAACTAATAAAAATTCAGAATTATTTTTGAAATATTCAAATAGATAGTCTATATGTTAGATTTTGTATTTGGCTACCCAAGATGCCAAAAGGAAAGAAGACCAAGGGAGGAGCACCTGGGTGGCTCAGTCGTTAAGCATCTGCCTTTGGCTCAGGTCATGATCCCAGGGTCTTGGGATTGAGCCCCACATTGGGCTCCCCGCTAGGCGGGAAGCCTGCTTCTCCCTCTCCCACTCCCCCTGCTTGTGTTCCCTCTCTCACTGTGTCTCTCTCTGTCAAATAAATAAATAAAATCTTAAAAAAAAATAAAAAAGAAGATGACCAAGGGGAAGAAGGCGGCACTTGTACCTGCTGTTGTGAAGAAACTGGAGGCCAAGATGGTAAATTCCCTGTTTGAGAAAAGACCCAAGAATTTTGTCCTCAGACAGGACATCCAACCCTAAAGGGCCCTCATTGTTTGCCAGTGATCCCCCTCCATCCAGCTGCAGCAGTGAAGGCCTATCCTCTGGAATAGCTCAAAGAGCCTCCCAAGATCAGTCAGTTCACCCAGGCCTTCGAACACTAAACAACTACTCAACTGCTTTAGCTGATGCATAAGTACAGACCCAAGATGGGTCTGTGGGAGGTGGGAGGTTTTGAATATTTTCATTATTTCCTAAACAACTTAGTATTTTATCAACAAACATGCAATACCCATAAATAATTTATTTTGGAGCATTCAGTCCTTCAGAGTTTTTACTTCATGATATCCAGAATTACACATCATACAGAATTTATCATGTATCAAATGTCCTCCTAAATTCAGGAAGTCTACATAATTGTTTGATATCTCCCTTGAGAGAAAGGAAAATATATGTATCCTTAGCAAGCTTATAGACACATTGTATCTATAGATTATAGATATATTTTATGTGTAGTTAACAATAATGTATACTTAAAAATTGTTAAAAGTGTAGATTTTATGTTAAAGGGTTTTAATTACAAAAAGAAAAAAACATAGGGATACATAAAAGAAAAACCCCACATTGCATAATCACATGAAATTTTGGGATTGATATATAATAAATATTTTTAAAAAAAATTAAAATAGGGATGCCTGAGTGGCTCAGTCAGTTAGGTGTCTCCATAGGGCTCTGGTCATGATCCCAGGGTCCTGGGATTGAGTTCTACATCGGGCTCCTTGCTCAGCGGGGAGCCTGCTTCTCCCTCTGCCTGCTGCTCCCCCCGCTTGTGCTCTCTCTCTCTCTCTGACAAATAAATAAATAAAATCTTTAAAAATTTTAAAATAAATTAGTTTTACTTTACCTGTGTATTGTATATTCTGTTGTACTTTCTGATAAAGCCAGGAGGCTTAATATTAAAGTGCAAAGATAATAAACTATATAATATGGGTTTATTTCTGGGTTCTCTATTCTGTTCTATTGATCTATGTGTCTATGTTTGTGCCAATGCCATACTCTTTTGGCTAGTACAGCTTTGTAGTATATCTTGCAATCTGGAATTGTGGTGCCTCCGGCTTTGGTGTTCTTTCTCAAGATCATTTTGGTTATTTGGAGTCTTTTGTGGTTCCATACAAATTTCAGGATTATTTGTTTGAGGTCTGTGAAAAATGCTGTTGATATTTTGATAGAAATTGTGTTGAATCTGTACATTGCTGTGAGTACTTTGGAGGTTTTAACAATGTTATTTCTTCCAACCCATGAGGATTGGTTATCTTTCCAATGTTTGTATCATCTTCAATTTCTTTTATCAATGTTTTATAGTTTTTGGAATATAAGTCTTTTACCTCCTTGTTAAAGTTTATTCCTAAGTATTTTATTATTTTTGGTATAATTGTAAATGAGATTGTTTTCTTAATTTCTCTTTCTGGTACTTCATTGTTAGTATATAGAAATGCTACCAATTTCTGGGTATTAATTTTGTATCCTGCAAACTTTTCTGAATTCATTTATTACTTCCAGTAGTTTTCGATGAAGTCTTTAGGGTTTTCTATATATAGTATGTCTTCTGCAAAAAGTGATGGTTTAACATCTTCCTTACCAATATGGATGTCTCTTATTTCTTTTTCTTGTCCGATTGCTACAGCTAAGACTTCCAGTATAATGTTGAATAAAAGTGGCAAGAGTGGATATCCTTGCCTTTTTCCCGATCTTGGAGGAAATACTTAGTTTCTCACCATTAAGTGTGATGTTAGTTGTGAGTTTTTTATATATGGCCTTTATTATGTTATGTTCCCTTTAAACCCACTTTATTGAGAGTTATTATTAGGAACAGATATTGAAAAATTACTTGAATCTTGAGATCTTTGATTTGCCTTTGAGTCTTAATTCTTATTTTCTTAATTATTGTTGAAAGTAAGCCAGAATAATAATTTTCTAAATTATTTTACCTTTAATTAGAATTATAGGATTTTTCATATATGTTGAAATTAGATTGACCTAAGGCTATGGCCTAGAGAAAGTTGAAGCCCTGGACAACTGTAGGATTACAAAAGGAAGCAAAGGGGAAGCCGAGAGTAATCTCCAATAGCTCACATAGAGGATGCTTTTTCTCTGGAATCCAGGACTTACACTCCTAAGAAAGGAGGCTTCAGGTTAGCAACCACACTTTTTCCCTTGGCAAGACTAAATTTCCCAATTGCTGTGGAAGATTTAGGCATTTTCTCCTACAACTTGATAAATTTTAGTGCATATTTAAGACTGTCCCATGTCATCTCACTTGGTTTTGATAGTGGAGAAGTATGAACAGGAAAGGCACTGTCTGTGAGCCACACAGTGCAGGAAAAAAAAAAAAAAAATCCCCAAAATGTAGTTGTTTTATAGTTTCAATTACGTACTTCAGACTATCTATTTACTAATATATCAGGAAGTAGAAGTCTCTTATGAGCAATTTTAGCAAAACTTAGTTTGTGGTTTAATTTGTGGGATTATTTGAAAGATAACTCTTTCATAGGAAAACTTCTGAGATTTGAATCCATAAAAGCTGTCATGTATGACTCATATTAACACATACTGATGCTTACACCCATTGCCTTAAAAGTGATTGAAAGGGACATAACCACAGCTATAGCTCTTATTAAAAGTCCTGATTCCATTTTGCTGCATCCTCAGACAAGTTATTTGTTAATTTCTTATTTTATATAAGAACATATTCATGCTTCACAAGATTGTTTCAATTAAAAATAAGTGCACTTTCAGGGCACCTGGGTGGCTCAGTCGGTTAAGCATCTGCCTTCAACTCGGGTCATGATCTCAGGGTCCTGAGATCGAGTTCCACGTCGGGCTCCCTGATCAGCGGGTAACCTTCTTCTCCTTCTGCCTCTCCCCCTGCTTGTGCTCTCTCTGTCTCTGTCTCTCTCTCAAATGAATAAATAAAATTTAAAAAAAAAATAAGTGCACCTTGGAAACCTTTTTTTTTCTTAATAATTTATGTCAAAAAGTTCTGAAAGTTTGGTGATAATGCTCAGTGGGAAATATAAACTTTATATAGCATTCCTCCTTTGGCATATTACATTTTTCCCAGTCATGGATGTACTAAATGAAAATATGCAACAGAGCTTCCAATGTATCAGATAAAATGAAAATAAAATGTATAAAATATAAAAAATATATTTATTTCAAATAAATGGGGCATTTCAAGTTATTAATGTCTCTGACATCCATAACTATTTGTATTTAAATAGATTGATAATCATTAGTGTTTAAACTCTTAAGTTACATTCATTCATTTTTCAGACTCTGTTTCATCTTTGAAGAAACATTCAGCTTAGAGTTTTAGAGTTTTCCTAATCTTCAATTTAATTTTAAAAAATCATGTTTCTAAATAATTTAAGTATATTTATAAGACATTCACTGAAGTCCTTCCCTCTACTGCCAGGTTTCTGAGATTAAAAACTTTACTGTATAATATAGCTATGTGTTGTTTTTTATATTGTGGATACTGCAATGGGATTCAGAGAAGATTTAATGGTATAAGCATGGATTTACAAAAAAGTTTCAGATATATGTAGAATAATAAACCATTAATTTGGAAAGAGAGGGGAAGGAGAATTTTTAAAAGAATTATCTAAGCTCTTTAATACTATACATGATATAAAATATTAATACATTCTGATAACATATTCATTTAACTCGTTCTCTTCACTGCAATTTTGGGCCCTGCTATAGTTATGTGGAACATGGAATAAAAGAGAGGAGAAATGAAAGGAATGAAAACATTACATGAATGTACATATACATACACACATACTTAAAATCTATAGCATGTAGAACTTGAAAAATAGTTGTCACATCATATTCAGAAGAGTTTCTAAGAAATAACAGAGTATAAAATAAAAATATTTTATATATTAAATATTACCTGAAATAGTTTCCCAACATTTTATAGCAGCAGAATTTGTTCTAGTAATTGTATGTGGAAAGTCAATATTTGCAAAAAAGATAAAAGACAATATCCCTTGGAGATTAATTAAATTAATTAACTACAGATAGATAACACTATCTATCTTTTTGTTTTTTTTCTTTTTTCTCCAATTTTAAATTTAATACAGGTTTCCTACAAATAAAATAGAAAATGATTTAGACAATATAGTTGTTTTACATTATGAACACACTATAATCCCAAAGTACCTCTATTACTTGAGCATCCATTTCACCTGATATTTCCCATATAAATGTAAATGTGCAGATAATAATGATAATGATAACTATCACAATACTTTTGTACAGAAAGGAAAACATATTGGTTATCTTTCCATATCAGTCATATATTTGATCTTGATCATTACATATGGATATGTAAAGATACGTAGTTTTCTTTAGGAAAACTGTAACTTAAAAAAATAGGTGAACCAATTCAACCTTAATATAATTTACAGATTTGGGATACTTTAGTATAATTGTTCATTTACTTCATGGAGAATGTTTTAAGTCAAATTAGTTTTATTGTTAAGACATAAAATAATGATGAATTATTGTACATAAAAATGTGGTTGAAGAAGCATGTTTCTTTGGATAATATAGATTTAAAAGTTACATTATACAAATAGAAAATGCCTAATTTCCATCTTTATTAAACAAATATGTAGTATAATTTATATTTATTTCACCAACCTTGTAATGAACTATGCAATAATGATAAAATAATGCTCTAGATGCATTAAGAAACGAACTTTATCCAATTTTGCATAACTTTATATTTTTTTTTATATTTTTGGTCATATATTATTTCTAGGCTGGAGTTTCAGTTTTAAATTAAACTTTGAATACATGAATAAATATTATCATATTACTAGACAATTGAATTATCTTGAAAAATTTATTCTTATGATTGGCTCAAAGATAAGATTTTGATCATAAATGTGAAATATTGCCTGGCAGTAGCACTAAGTTTAAGAAGGAGAGGAAAGTATATATTTTGAGGCAAAAAAATAGACTTCTAGTTTTTAGAAAAAGCTGTATGAATGACTTAATAGATAGCAAAGATTCTTTTTTTATGTGTTTTAATAATTTTTGGTAGTATAATATTGAATTTTAATTTACTATGATATAGTTTAGTAACAGCAGAGAGATGTTAGACCTAGCCCTTTTATACATTCTATTGAAGTTTCTGAGAGGAAGAATGTTTGTACAGGCCTCTCTGCTATGTTTATAAGACAAGGCTATAAATACACAAAAAGGTAGATATAGGCTGGGAAAAATGTGGATTGAGGCAGGCAAGGAGTGTTAAAAGCAGAGATAATATTTTCGATGCACACTTGGAATATTTCCTTACTTCTCCAAAACTTGTGTGTCACTGTGGGTAAATCTAGTTTTATTGTACTGGGTCATAGCATTCCTGACAATAAAATATAGTGTAATGAACTAGTTTGGAAATGAGGGATTGTGTGGGTAGTATTAGGCAGAAGTATTTCATGTCTTCTGGGTTTCTAAGTTCTGTTTTCTTTTATTGATTTATAGCATCAATTCTCCGCATGATCTGATCATTTTGAATTCTAAAGGGTTTGGAAACAGCAAGCAACCTTGTAAGAGTTATTTAAAAACCTTCAAAAGTTCCTAGTATTATTTCTCGTAAATGTCAAAACTCCACAAGCTACGTGCAGTCTTCACAAAGAGAATAATGCTACATCTTTATTTTGCTCTGATGGCAAACCTTTCTCATTTCTGTCAGATTTGAGTGAATAACTGTATCAAAAAACTATGTCTGTTGGTCATGGGCATGTTTATCACTTGACATATGAATCACATGGTCAGTAGCAAAACTGAAGATCACCAGTGACAATTCACTATTAGGTTCCTGAATGGTAACAGCCTCAGTGTCACAATAAAAGCCTACAATAGGTGCAAAGGACAAGAGAGAATTATGTTTATTTATTTATTTTTTTATAATTGCATTTAATTTGACTATTGCCATGGATATGAATGAAAATTAAATGAGCATCCAAATAAAAAACTATTGGACTTTTGTTTCTATAAACACTCCTAAGTTAAGGCCACACCCCAGTAATATTTTTGAATCAAATATAATTCACCTTCTGATGTATTTTGTACTTCTATGGTAAATCAAACATTAGGCATGAAAGACAATGAGTATGACAGGGACAAAAGATATATACTTTAATGACTTATGAGCTAATAGAAAGCAAAAAATAACTAAGATGAATTTTAGTATTCATGAGTTTCTTGAAAGCTCTCATTTAGTGATGTAGGAAGATGGTTAAGAATATTTGTTATTTCTCTTTTTAGTCCTTAAAAACCTTTTTTATAGAAAAAGTGATGGGGAAAAAAGTTACTCTAAGCATTTTTTCTCTCATAGCATCAGAAATATTTGAAGCAAATTTCAGTTTTTCTATAATTTTACTTGGTAAGTTCACAACTGAGCAATATTTAACTGAGGAATTATTTTACCCATAAAAATATATGTTTATGCAGTTAATCTCAGAATATAGGCAGAAAATGAATGTGTACAAACTGATTTATTATAATTTAGCCTTAAACTTTAAGGCATCAAGTTTTATAAATCAGTATTGTAAAGTACAAGACATGATCAACCTGCTAATAATTCTGCCATGATACTAGTATTTTAGTAATGCCGCTAACAGTGAAAATTGCCAAAATTCTGCCATTCATTTAGTCAGCATGTAGGTTTTAAAACTTATTTGTTTGATTAAAGCATGTTTGCAATTTTTTAAAATGTAAAAAAAAATTAAAGATGTTGATATCTGGACAACTGTATTTCTCTCTTACAAATTTGGATGTGCGAACCAGAAAGACAATTTTCAGTGAAGTTTTCTTTTTTTTTTTACTTTATTTATGTTATTTATGGAAAATATAATCTCATTTAAAACAATAAGAGGAAATTAGCCTATTGCTGACTAAGCTAAAGAAAGTGAAAGAATAATATATCCTGATTTGTAAACTAATGTGGCAGAAACAGAGAAAAGTTCTTTTTTTTTAATTTTTTTTAAGATTTTATTTTTTTTTTATTTATATGACAGAGAGATATCACAAGTAGGCAGAGAGGCAGGCAGAGAGAGAGGGGGAAGCAGGCTCCCCGCTGAGCAGAGAGCCCGATGCAGGGCTCGATCCCAGGACCCTGGGATCATGACCTGAGCTGAAGGCAGAGGCTTTAGCCCACTGAGCCACCCAGGTGCCCCCAGAGAAAAGTTCTTGATAGAGAAAAAGATATGCATCAGAATCACCTGGAAAGTTTATTAAAACAATTGCTGACATAATTCAGAATTTCTGATTCCATAGGTCTGGAGTAAGGCAGTGCTAACCAGATCCTAGTTGATGGTGATATTGCTGGTCTGGGACCACACTTGGAGAACCACCTCATCAGGGCTATATGCTATTCCATTATTGCTTTGATGTCTATTCTAGGCAGTTATTTTTTTCTACAGATTTGTGCTAAAAAGTGCAACTTCCATTTTTAATGAAAAAGAAAATACATACTGTCGACCTTTGAATAATGCAGGAGTTAGAGATACTGATTCCCTCCCCCCCACACACACACAGTTGAAAATCTGAGTGTAACTTTTGACTTCTTTAAAACTTAACAACTAATAGCCTGTTGTTGACCAGAAGCCTTACTGATAACATAAACTGTTGATTAACATATATTTTGTATGTTATATGTATTTTTATGTATTCTTATAATAAAGTAAAGTAGAGAAAAGAAAATATTATTAAAATCATAAGGAAGAGAAAATACATTTATAGCACTGTACTGTATTTATCAAAAAAATTTCATGTGCAAGTGGACCCACACAGTTAAACCCTGTGTTGTTCAAAGGTCAACATATCTGAAAATTGTGTATTGACATTCAATCCCATTAAAACTTAATATATTATCAATGGAGGAAATTTAGCTTAAAAAGTAATTTAAGGGGCGCCTGGGTGGCTCAGTGGGTTAAGGCCTCTGCCTTCGGCTCAGGTCATGATCTCAGGGTCCTGGGATCAAGCCCCGCATCAGGCTCTCTGCTCAGCGGGGAGCCTGCTTCCTCCTCTCTCTGCCTGCCTCTCTGCCTACTTGTGATCTCTCTCCCTGTCAAATAAAAAAATAAAATCTTTAAAAAAAAAAAAAGTAATTTAAGAGAGCCTGTTTGATCAATATTGGGAGGAAAACTTTGCTTCTACCATCTTAAGTTTGAATGATTGGGCACCTGGGAGTTAACTCTGACAAAAGACAAAATTACAGGAGAAAAGACAAAATATGTTCATATGCAAAAGAAGACAAACAAAAGATAGAGTTATGGGCTTAGGTACCCACTTTGTAGGAGAAATGAGCTTAAAAGAAAACACATGGAAGGTGGGAATTTTTGATGATATTTGTTTATGAAATTCTCATTGGATATCTGTCCTTTCTGGGTGTGGAACTCCCCCAGAAAGAGGATTTCATCCCCCATATGATTTCACTCATATGTGGAACTTAAGAAACAAAACAAATGAACATAGGGGGACAAAAAAAATGAGAAAACAAAGAAACAGACTTAACTGTAGAGAACAAACTGATGGTTACCAGAGGGTAGGTGGGTGGGAGGAATGGATAGGTTAAGTAGGTGATGGGTATTAAGGCGGGGCACTTGTGATGAGCACTGGGTGTTGTATGTAAGTGATGAATCACTAAATTCTACTCTTGGAACTAGTATTACATTGTATGCTAACTAAATGGAATTTAAATAAAAACTTGGGGGACTCCTGGGTGCCTCAATTAAGTGTCCAACTCTTGATTTCAGCTCAGATCATGATCTCATGGTCCTGAGATGGAGCCCCATGTTGGGCTCTGTGCTCAGTGTGGAATCTGCTTGAGATTCTCTCTTTCCCTCTCCTTCTGCCCCTTCCCCCTGTGCTCGTGTGCTCTCTTTCTCTCTTTCTAAAATAAACAAATAAATGTTAAATTAAAACTTGGAAGAAAAAAAATCACCAGTCATGTGTATTATGTTCTTTGCATACTTCTCTTCCATTAATAAAGTGTTTTACTAGGTTCACATTCGTTACATTTATGGACTGTACCAGAAGTTGACTCTTTCAATTTTGAACAACTGAAAAACCCTAACTTTTACTCCTGGTGTGGCACAAATTTACAAGTTAAGATTTGCTATGTGGGAATCCACTAAATGGAAATTTGGTCAGTGAAAGCAATAGTTAAATCCATTAAAAAAATTCAGTTACCTAATTGCTGCTCTTACATCATGACTATTCAAAAGATATAACAATGAAAGACAAAGAATGTGTTTGAAACATGTATAATTTTTCTTACTACCTTGGGCAAAGCAAAAATCAAAAAAAAAGAAAAAAAAAGGAAAGAAAAGAGAGGCTTTGCAATTTGTCAAAGGGTAGATGGAGAGGATAGTGATGGAGAAAGAAATCAGCCTTCCTGACTTCCTGGTGCCAGGGTCAATTTTCAGGAGAAAAGTTGGCAGTTTTCTTCAAGTAATAGAGATTTAGTTCTTTAATAAAGAGAATGACTATTTTATGAAATTATGGGTACTTTAAGGTCAGATATCATATTTCATTCTTCTGTAGATCTGCATCATTTATAAAATTTCATACGACCATATACATTTATCATAAATGAAAGATGTTTGAACCATTTTAGATCAATAGACACATGGTATCTCTCCCTCTCTCTCTGTCTCTCCCCCCACACACACTATTCATCACAGAGCCCTGCATTCCACCTACAGGAAAAAGCAGAACAGAGTCTATCTCTGAGCTGATTCTTCTAGCAGAAATAGCACTAAGCAAACTGTTTTTGTTTGTTTTGTTTTTTTTTTAAAAACAAACACTAGCTTACTTTGTAATGGGGTTATGGAAGGTGTCAGGCTGAACCAACGCTGATAGGTTGGTAAATTTTTCCTTCTGGACATATATGACTTTAATATCAATTGTCCAAGAATGTATTTATAAACCTACAATAAAAAATGAACTTCCACTGCAATGAATTGAGGTATGATCAGCTTCCCCCTGTTCTGAAACAGAAATGATGTTTGGGTTCACATTGAAAATTACAAAAAAAGCTGGAAAACCACAATGGAGATGAGCTATAACAACAATAAATATGTATCTGTGTGTGTGTGTGTGTGAGTGTGTACATATATATACACATATATATAGTTTTGTCCCAGGATACTGGCACAGAGCATCTAAAATCAGTATCTCCTACTTATTAAGAGTGTCTTTTGTATGCTAATGAGATAACTGTTGGCTCTGGGCCCCTTAATAGCCTCCAGTTGGATGCTGGTCACTGGAAAGACTAAGTCATAATTAAAGGGTTGAAACTTTAAGTACCTCCCCACTCCCCCCCCCCCCACTCCACCACACACACACACACACACACACCCCTCCTGGGAGAAGAGAGAGACTGGAGATAGAGTTCAATCACCAATGGCTAATGATTTAATGAAATATACATATGTAATGAAACTTCCTTAAAATCGCAAAACAGTGAGATTTGAAGAGCTTCTGGGTTCCTCAACAAATGGAAGTGCTGGGGGAGTGTCCCATCCCAAGAGAACATGGAAGCTCTGTGCTTCTCTCCCTCTATATCTTGCCCTATGCATCTCTTCCACTTGGCTGCCCCTAGGTTGCATCCTTTATAATAAACCAGTAGTAGTAAAAAGTACATCCCCATTTTCTATGAATTTTTCTAGTCAATTATCAGACCTGAGGATGGTGTTGTGGGAATCCCTAAATTAATAGCTAAGTGTGACAAAAGTGCAGGCATCCTGGACACCTAACTGCAGCTAGTGTCTGAAGTGGAGGCAGGCTTGTGGGCTTGAGCCCTCATCTGGGAGCGACAACACTGACTCTGGTTGTCAGTGTCAGAATTGAATTCAGTTGAATTTCCTGACCCAGCTGGTGTCAGAGAATTGGAGAAATTGATGTTGGAAATTACAACCATGTATTTAGTGTTAGGAAAAAAATCACTGGGTAAATGATTATCCCTGCTCAGAAGAATGGAATCAGGAATTCACATGAAAGAGAATTCTAATTTAACTAAAATGCTGTTAATAGTAGTAAGTCAAAGTCTAAAATTACAAATTTTTATTTCTATTTCAGTTAAAATTTGTAAGGTATATTTTTTGCAAAATTAATTAGATTGTCATATCAAAGACATTCTATGGACATCTGTTTTAGGTTCATATAGGTTATATATGTGTATAATCTCAAAAAACCCAGTGTTACTGCATCTAAATATTGTATTGGATATTTTAAATTAATAAACCTCTACAGATTTCAAAATACACATTATACAAACTTTTTTATGCAAACTTTTAAAATGATAAATTATTGCAATAATAAAATGTCACATGCATTATAAAAAAGTATGAATAATTCATGAGAAGAGAAACAATAGGGAAATTAAACTGGGAGGCAGGATATGCCAAAAATTTTCATTTAATTGCATGCATTTCTCTGTAATAGCCAATGAATCCAACAATTGTAACTAATTATCTAATACCAAGTTATTGTCATGCCTTGTTTTAAGATAATTGATTAGATCATTTCTCAATGCCCCGTTTTTCTCCATGGGGTTTATTTATAATATCAGCATTTATTTATTTATTTATTTATTTATTTATTTATTGAGATAGTATTTGGATGAAGTCATTTCTGGCACCAGCTCTCTTTAAAATGAGAAATAAGGGCCGCCAGAGTGGTTCAGTAGATGAAGCATTTGCCTTTGGCTCAGGTCACCATCCCAGGGTCCTGGGATTGAGCCCCTTGTAAGGGCTCCCTGCTCAGCAGGGGAGTCTGCTTCTCCCTCTCCTTCTGCCCCTCCTCTTCCCTCCCCCTGCCTGTGCTCCTGCCCTCTCTCTTTTTCCCTCTCATAAATAAATAAAATATTCTAAAAAAATAAAAATAAAATAAAATGAGAAACAATATGATATAAGCCATGTAAACATCCCTGAACAGAATAATTCTGCGTATTCTAGCGTGGATCTGCAACACCAGATATGAGCAAGTTACTTTAAGTAACGAGTCACACATAGTGAAATCCTTAGTCTCTTATAGATTTAGTGTGCTATGAACCAAATGCTAAAATTCTCTGAAATAAACTAGTTTTAATTTTACATCAAGCATTAAAAATTATAATGTCTACAGCCATACTAACAAAAAATTAAAAAATAGTAAAAACTAGATATTATGCCTAAACACTTCTTACTCAAATGAAGAGAAGGAGAATGTGTTAGTTTTCTATTGTTCTTGTAACAAATTACTTCAAATTCAGTGGTTTTAAACAACACAAATACGATGTCAGAAGGTTCACATGGTCATCACCAGGCAAAAATGAAGGTGTCGCCAGGTCTGTGTTCCTTTCTAGAGTGTCAGGAGGAACTTCTAGAGATTACACACATTCCCTGGCTCTTGGCTCTTTTACTCATTTTTCAAAATTATCAATATTGCATCTTTCTGACCCTTCTTTCTCATCTTTGTGATCTCAGGAAAGTGCCTCAGAGTTAGTGTCTAATGTGATTTGATTTGTTTTACTTGGATAAAAGAGAGCAATCTCTCTATCTCAATCAAGATACTTACTTGGTACAAGTACAAGTACAAGGTACTTTCTATTTTATGTTTGTAAACATAGTCAGTGGCTCATAGACATTAGAACATGGACATCTTGTGTTGGGGGGTTACTATGTCTGAGAGAAAGAGAGAAAGAGGGAGGGAAGGTGGGAGGGAAGGAGGGGGAGAAAGGGATGAGAGAGGGGAGAAAAGATTAATGATAAAACAGTGATTTAAAGATTTTTCTAATACATCTTTATTTTTGGTATTTATATATTAACAACGTAAGGCTAATGAAGAAATCCAATTTGAATTAAAGTAATAGTTCCTATAATAAGAGTTCAAAGGTCAAAAAACATGTGTGGTGTAGAGTTCTTGGGTGCAATTTCATGTATTTTCCAAGTAAGTGAAAGTACTTGAAATTTTTGGTTAAACTTAATTTGCATTTTACTCTACATGTTTCCATAAAAAATAAGGGACCTAAAAGTCACTGTTTGAAATGACAGAATTCACATTAAAGTATTTAATATGCTACCTCTTAATTAGCCTTTCTTAAGATCCAATTCAGTGGCCAATGCCATCTGTAAGGGACCCAAAATAGTTGACTTTATTTGTTAAGTACATGAAATACTTTTGTGCCATCATTTTAGTAATAATTTCTTGAGACACACACATACAATTGATAGTTTTTGAAATACTTTTTCTAGATATTTAATGCACAGTCATTCAATTAAAATGACTTATTTTACTTTGAGTTTCTTACAGCACTTAAAAAGATGTATAGTTAATTTGTAAACTGAAATCAAAGCATAATAAAAATATTTTTCAAGAGACTCCTCAGGTGAAAAGTGCTATAAATGACTTATTACCTACATTGAACAGCATTATTATTATCCTTCTTAGTTACCTAAGACAGACCTTGGTACAGAACAATTAGTGAGTAATTTTGGAATAAATGTAAAAGGATAAAAGTAGACTACTTCTCCAGCTTACTTACCTGCCAGAATCTATCCTAGATTTTCTAACATATATTTTCCCTTTACCAAAGGTAATTCTGCTATAATACATGATCACTAAAGATCCAAGAGATTATGTTGAGTGAAATAAGTCAAGCAGAGAAAGTCAATTATCATATGGTCTC